>JAJJWW010001301.1:0-354248 GCA_023531295.1 Papaver armeniacum | reverse complement strand
GGTAGGTGGATTTTCCCCACTTATTCAGAGACCGACCGAAGAGTGGATTATTGATGGCTCCAGTGCAGCATTCATTGCGTTCGGAGGAGTGGTAGTGGCAAAGTTGCACCGGAGGAGTGGTAGTGGCAGTTGCACCCGAGGAGTGGTGTTAGCAAAGTATTCACCAGAGCTTGCAATATTAGAACCGGTGTCAATCCGGTTGGTAATCGAATCGGACCTAAGACCGACCATCTTTTTGTGATAAGTGAATTTGCAACCGAGAGATGATCTCCCAATGTGGTCGCCAATTTGTAGATGGGAAAAACGATTGACGGTTTTTACGGAATTGAGGAGATGATCGCGGGACGAGACTCCTTGAACCGAGCAAAATGCTTAACTCGCACAGATGCAATCGCAAAAGGGAGTGCTTTGAATTCGAGAGATCAATCCGTAGTACTCGGCCTAAACCAAGACAACGGCCGCTCCAGAGTAAATTCTTGACAAGAGAGGATGGGTCGATCCGTCAGGAGGAAGCCTAGAGATATATGAGATAAATGGTGATCGAAGATTGTTGGTGTGTTGTGTATTCTCAAAATAATATAAGTTCAATGATTGAATTTGCTCTGTTGAGAGTTGGATTGTTAATCTCGTGTTGTCTCATTTGACCCGAGATTATCCTTGTTTCAATCATGATTCAAAGATTTATTTATATTCTTGAATTGAAAACACCATGATCTCATGAAGTGATGACAATTGATGGAATCAAAGAGTGGGGAAGTGGAAATCGTGTTAAAACCAAATTGCTCAACGTGCGAGACTTGGTTGATTTTCCATCCACTACTTTGTTAACTCCTTCAACTGATTGCACGACTTGCTCACATTCTCATCGTGGTATGGAACACACGTGCTGTAGACCGCCGACCAAAACCCTAGTTAATATGCCCCTATGTAAAACGATTGATGTCTCGTGTGATTGTGGAGTCTCCAAGGCGACGATATTTAGTTAGTCGATTCATTTACTTCATGACTTCATGGGACGATGAGTCCTTGTTTTGTTTGGGACGAACGTTGATTTGGAAATGTTCGGACTCATGAATTGAACATGTCTCATTGAGACAGAGATATAATGCGTGAATAAGCTAACATGAGAAAATATTGCTCATTCGATGAATTTTGAATATTGATAGTTGAACCAATATTCCTTGGTTTGAGAAAATATTGCTCATCCGAGCAAATGTTACTCATTCGATAAATTATTGGTAGCATGACCAAATAATATACGGCAAGTGAACCGAGTATGATAAATAAAATGTTGATCACGGGATCAACGTAAAGTTATTAGCGTTGAATCGAATTATAAACCTTGGAGTCAAAACCCTAATTTGATCAATTGATGATTAACTCATGGTTTATTGAAAATTAACTATGGAGCGAAGGGAGGGACCGGCTACATGGGATTATGGATCAACCATGTAGAGCCCCAGTGATGCTCACGTGAGCAAATATCAAGGTCTCCTCAAGACCAAATTGATTTGATGAAAGGATAATTAAATGCTTGGTTTAATCATTTATTAAAATAATGCTCGTCCGAACCTTAGGTAATAAACCTAATTAATTATGAAGATGTGAGGACCGACCAAGGGGTCATGAAACCGGCCCGGTAGTCACTTGATCGAATATTAATCGTCTTATGAAGTTCCAAGTTGTTTGGAAGAGTTTTGGACCTAATACGTGCAATTGCATAAATTAGGTCAAAATTGTCAAAATACATGGGACCGGCCTCTTACAAGCCAAAGAGACAAACCTGGTCGGTCAAGGTAACATGCTCACATTACCAAAGTGTTCGTATCTCGCTTATGAGAATTTTGATATTTTTTGGTGTGCGTTTGAGCAACATTTTGAAAAAATATGAAGAAATCGGATTTTGTTTGAGACCGTGAAAACTTCATGAGATGAAGGAAAATAATAAAATAATGAAGGAATCATTAAGTGTGCGACCGGGGTATTTCAAGGCATGGCCGGCCGGCAAGGGCATGGTATTTTTCCTAATTTTATTATGTTTTCATGATTTTAGGAAATATCATAAAACCAAGGAGTTTTGTTGAAATTAAGGAGTTTCCATGAGACGAGAAAACATAAAAAATAATAATAATAAAATAAGGGACGTGTGGGACCGGCTTGGGCATGGTTGGCCTGGGCTAGGGCCCTACCCGTGAGTTTTCCTAATTTTATGTATTATTTCATGATTTAAAGGAATTTTCATAATTTGAAGGAAACATCATGAAATCAAGGAATTTCATGGGATTAAGGAAACATAAAAAATATAATAATAATAAAATAAGACGTGTGGGGGCCAGCTAGGGCATGACCGGCCGGCTTATGGCGGCCCCACGGGTTTCTAATTTTATATTATTTTTCATGGGATCAAGGAAATATCATGAGATTAAGGAGTTTTCATGATATTAGGGAAATAATAATAAAATATTGAGGATTCATGAGGTGTGGGACCGGCCATGACTAGGGATAGCTGGCCAGCTAGCAAACACAGTCCCGTGACACCTTTCCCAATTTTATATTATTTCCTTGATCCGAAGGAAACACCATGAAATTGAGGAGTTTCCTTAAAACAAAGGATATTTTTTCAAATGAAAGGATTTTCATGAGATCAAGGAAAATAATAAAAATATTATAAAATATAGAATTTGGGCGTGGGGTGGTCACGGCATGGTAGCTAGCCGGTGAGCCCGATCCCCTAGCGCCTTGATTAATATTTTATTATTTATTATTTTCTTCCTATTTTGCATAGGTTCATCGTCTCAAATCGTATTCTCAAATACTCATTCATGTGTTCAGTGCTCGTTAGTGCATTATTGTTAAATACACTTGCACCGTTTTGATCGGGGCTTACTCAAAGGTAGCTCAGATGCTCGCGTCGTTGAATATTTATTACTAACCCATGAAATTCTCATTGGGAAGAACCATGAATTGAAGTAACGAAATATTATGAAAATATTGAATATTTTCCGATTCATTAATGAATCAATTGATTTTGAGAATAATTAATTAATGGCTCTATACTAGCATGATCGTCTAGAGCATTAATTATTCGAAATTGGGTGATATGAGCTTATTGAAGCGTCATATTTCTTTCATATAGCCAGGGGAAAACATTGTTACATCCTCAAGACGTTATTGCTCTATACTAGCAGCAATATGTCTAGAGCCGTCTAATCTTTCGATTCTATATGAAGTAATTATCGAAATTGCTCAAGATTTATGAGATATGCCGTTGCCTCACTCGAGAGACTACATATCCATATATACTCCGAGAGACAAAGATTCTCGATCGTAGATTCTTGTGGCATGAGCTTTCATGCTTTCGATAAGAGACATGAGCCTCAATATTCGTCCGATTCACGGATCGGGAATACTTATAGTTATGGGTTTACGATTTTAGCCTTTGTCGAAAATCTACCATCTATGAGGGGACTTGGGAAGACCACAATAGCTCAGTTGGTCTACCAAGATGATTCAGTAATGAGAAACTTTGAACCAAGAATATAGGTTTGTGTAGCTGATGATATAAAAAAGATTTTAATGAATATAATCGAGTCCATTACTGAAAGAAAGTGCGAGGATGTGTCAGATGTTTTGGTTTTGGTTAGTAAAGTTCAGGAAATGTTGAGAAGCAAAAAATATTTACTAGTACTCTATGATCTGTGGAACGAGAATGCGGAGGACTGGAAGAAACTTAGGGTATGCTCCATGTTGGTGCTTATGGGAGCAAAATCTTGGTTACTACACGTAGTGACCAAGTTGCTTCTATTGTTAGGGGTATAGTTCCACCGTACGAATTAAAAACCTTACATGAACAAGAATGTTGGTCTATCATCAAGAGCAGAACCCTTTCTCATGGTGGAGCATTTGAGACTGCAAGCATGGCATGTATAGATACAACATATAGAAAGAAAATGCCAAGAAAGGTTACCACTTGCAGCCAAATTTCTCGGTAGTCTTATGTTCTTAAAAAGAGACGAAAGGGATTGGTTGCGAATCCCAGAGACAATGATATCTTTAATGAAACAAAGGTCACATCAAAATCATGTCGATATTGAAACTAAGTTATGATAACTTTTCCTCCCAAATAAATAAAGTGTTTCTCATATTGCGATTTGTTTCCCAAAATTGGGTGATTGATAGAGATACTCCGATTCATTGTGGATGGTCAAGGGTTCCTTCAAATAGGGCCTCATCAATATTTGTCCGATATCCTAATCCGTTTCCGATTATTCGAGATCCTATAGGATTTTATCCGTTTTATCGATATCGGATATCGGATATAATATGTTATCTTATATTACTTCCTTAACATATCGGAATCGGATTAAGCTATATCCGTTTGTTTAGATATCCGATATGTTAAGGACGTAATTGTAATTTTCCCAAACCCTTATTTTCCTCCACTAGTCGAGGACTCTACAAGTCATTTTTTTCTTCTTCGTTTTCTCTTCTCGCTTTCTCGCTTCTCACCGCCTCTCACCGAATCTCTCGCAAGTCTCATAGTCATTTCTTTATCATCTTCGATTCTTCGTTTTAGCAAGCGAGTTAGTTAGTCATCGTTTTATTTGTTAAACTTGGCGTGAAAGATTGAGGGTGTGATGGATTAAGCTATACCCTAAATTACGCCGGTACCAATCTTTCTCTTCTCTCCTGTGATAGTTATCTAGTAATTAGAGTGATGAATTTGTATGAGTTTCTATGAAATTAGAATTTATTAGGGTTTTGAAATCGTAAATTGCAAATTAGGGTTTCTATTGTTGTTTCAAAATTTGGGTTTTCTTCTCAATCATAGGATAAACTTGTTGAGTTATATTTGTTTGATTTTGGGTATAATCTGTTAATTATTAGGATATTATGAGTTTATTTTGCAAATTAATGTCGGATAATTGATGGTGATTTTCTTTTAATGTTCGAGTTGATAAGTTTGGGAATTGGGATTCAAGCAAGTGATTGCACCAATGTATTAGGGATTCCACAGAGACACTCTCTAGTCTCTCGCTAAGGTATTTGATTTTATAATTCTACTTCCATATTGTGTTTATTTCGGTGTTTGTGTATAAATGAGAAGCTTTACTATGTGATAGAGTTTTGAATCTATGGATATGATGACTATGCTTGTGGGATTGTATGGATTATATATAGTAAAGTAATTGAACCCCATTCTTAGAATAGAATGATTCCCTCAATTGGATGTTGTCTTTGCTTTGGTATTGCGTTGTTGACTCCATGAACTATCCCTGCTTGAGCGTATTTATATCTTTTGTATATGAGCAAAGATACTTAAAACTTGGTAGTGACACAAAGTTCGTAATGGTTCCCTTGTAACTTGATAATGACTTTTGTTTATTTTTTTATCTATGGAGGATATTGTCGACTGAGTTACGTTATAATCTATGACCAAATTATAACCTTGCATATATTTTAAGACAATGATGCCAGATTTATGACCAAATTCTTGAATCTTGGTTTCACTTTAGTTACGTTATAATCTTGGTTTCATTGAAAGTTATGTTTAATGCAATGCTCTGTTCTTGTTAGAATCTTTCTTTGTTTAATGTTCCATTTTATAATCTCACTTGCACAAATGCTTACTTTGTGTTTAATTTTAATATAGGTGATTGCAAAAATGTTTAAGAAACCAAATTAAGGGCAAGATAAACAGCAACCTCAAAAGTCAACCCCTTTGCCTCAATCTCAATCAAATCTTTGTCGTTTCTAGGGATGGTTCACAATCACAAAGTGTTCAAGCTTCAAAGAATTGGCTCAACACCGGGTATTAGTGACACTAGGAGTAGGAGATTACGAGTAACCGGAAGAGAACCCAAACGATGATAACATTTCAGCTCTCATAGGCTGATGATGAAGATGGAGAAAGTCGGTGAGGATCCACCGATAACCGCTCAAGAAAAAGCTTAGAGCAATAAGGTCACCGAGTGTGGGATGAATTTGAAAGGGATTGTAAAGTAAGACACAACAAGAAAACACACGTGAGAGAAGTCGTTGTACTAGGTACATGCCATCATTGCAAGAAGGTGGTTGATGCTGATAGTGTCAGTGGTACTACAAGGTTACGTAATCATATAAATATTTGCCATAAGAGACCACAGAACAAGGCTGGACAACAAAAGATTTCTAGCTACTTCACTGAAAACAAAGAGTAACAAAGCTTTAAATTAGCTAATTGGCAAGATGATCCTGCAGCTTTCTAGGGAATACATGGTTAAAATGATTGCTAAGCATGATTACCCTCTAAACATGGCTCAACATTTTTACTTTAGAATGTATTTCAAGTCTTGAACCCGTGTTAAGATCATGAGTAGAAACACAACCAAGTGATTTGATGAAGTTTTTTCATGAACAAAACAAGAATTGCAAATAGTATTGGATAATTTGACCTCTAGATGTAGTCTTACAACCGATATGTGGACTGCTAAGCATACTAAAGATGGGTACTGTTGTGTAACATGCCACTACATAGATGATGAATGGAATTTGGTTAAGAAAACATTAGCTTATATTTTAGTGCCATCACCACACACAGAGATGTTCTAACAGAATGTATCAAAACTTGCACTCTTGAATGGAACATAGATAGGAAATTCCTTGCTTTAACTGCAATAATGTCTGCTGCTAATGGTGTTATGATGAGAAATTTGATTAAGTGGCTAAATAATAAGGATTGTCTAGTTCTTGATGGGGAACTGTTTCACATGAGGTGTGCCAACCACATTCTTCATTTAGTTGTCCTAGATGGTATGAAAGTTGTCACGAGTTTGTGCAATCAATTAGAGCTTGTGTTAAGTATGTTAAAGGTTCACAAAGCTAGAAAAGAGAGGTTTGACACTAAGACCATCACAATGTAGGTTGTCCGAAAGGCGCTTAGTCTTGACGTGGACACTCGATGGAACTCGCTTTTTCTTATGCTTAAAAATGCAATTGAGTTGAAAAAGGGTTTCAAAGATTAGCTTTCCTTGATCCCCCGAATTCGATTGTATACCAAGTGAAGACGAGTGGAAACAAGGGGTAGTTATTTGCAAGTGTTTAGAGGTGTTTAATGATGTTTCAACCAGGTTTTGCGGGGATGAAGTATCCAACCGCAAATCAGTACTACAATGGGGTCTATGAAGTTAACAAGTGCATCAAACAATGGGAAGACAAAGATTATAAGTATATCGAGATATGGGGTTGAAGATGAGGGAAAAGTTCGATGTGTATTGGCTTGAAAGTAATTTGGTTATGGGCATTGGAGTTGTGTTAGATCCTAGATACAAGGCAAGATGGGTAGAGTTTCGTTATAAGAAATTGTATGGAACTGGCTATGCAGTGGAGTATAACAAATTCAAAACAAAATTGACAGCTCTTTTCTATGAGTATGATTCACAAAACTCAAATGCAGATGAACACTATTTTGGCGCCCGCAGCCCTGTCTCTAGCTCGAGTATGATGGATTCGGACAATCCCGATGAAGTACGTGATCCCGAATATGGTGAGTTTATGATGGAGAACAATGAATTTGAGGTGCGTAAATCGAGTTGGACCAAAGATTTAGAAGAACCAATGCTTAGCAAAGGCTCACCAAAAGATGAGTATTTATTTGAAATCTTGAGTTGGTGGAAGCTAAATGCACCTAAGTACCCAACTCTTGCAAAGATGGCAAGAGATGTCTTGGCTATCCTGGTCACCGGTGTGGCATCCGAATCAATGTTCAAAGGTGTGTGGTAGAGTGCTTACAACACACAGAGATTCATTAGATCCGTAGGTTGTTCAAGCATTGTTGTGCTTAAGCGATTAGTTGCCGATTTCATTTGTGAAGGTAGCATTTTCTCTTTTTTTTTCTTTGCTTAAACTCAAATAGTTTCATCTCGTATTCTTCTTAGTTGCTGAAACTCAGTGCATACTTACGTAGTTGTGTATAATGCAGATGATATGGAAAATTTGGAAATCGAAGATGAATGAAGTCTATAGAGTCAGAGGCTGGAGAGGAGAGTGGCAGATACTTATCAATTATCATACTTCGTGTTTCAAGTTTCTTACTTTCTATAGCATTTGCTTGTGTTTCTTTTCATGTATGTGTGTGAGTGAGAGATACTTAGAGACATAACTACTTAGAATAATGTTTTTAGATTGTTTTTTAAGACAATTTGGATGGTATGTATGAGAAATAGAACTTAAATTTCACCTCTCGCATATGTTTTACGTAAATAGAACTCGGACCTGGATATTATCGGATAAATATCCGATATCCGATAGCTTAACCTATCGGAATCGATATTCGATTTTGATATCCTATAGGATATTATCGGATATCGGATATCCTAGTCCTTAACCCGTTCTGGATATCGGAATTCTTAATATCCGACTGGATATTCTTCCATTGACAGCCTACCTTCACCATCTTCTAGAGTCGTAGAAGATCCATTGAAGATGTTGGAAACGATTATTTTCAATGTTTGTTATCAAGTTCATTATTTCACAATGTAGTAAAGGATCCACTAGGCGACATCCTTATGTGCAAGATGCTTGACTTAGTACATGATCTTGCACAAAGTGTTGTCGGTGTTCACGAAACCACTACTCTCTGTGCTAGCGGATTGGAAAATATTTCTGAAATTCGTCGTTTGCGGTTGGTTTTAGACGAAGAAGCATCAAAAGTATTTTCCAAAGTCTTGAGTAAGGCAAGAAAACTGCAGACGATCTTTTCCATAGAAGACGAGCATTCAAGAACTGGAGTTAGAAGTTTATTTAGTAGCAATTGTTGTCTGCGGGTAGTTTGTTTGCTTGGTGCGGAGGATACTCTAAGTATTATGTCTTCTACATTAACGTTTAAGCATCTGAGGTACCTTAATTTGTCATTTTGTATGATTGAAGTTTCCATCAATCAACTTTACCATTTGCAGACACTGGTACTTTCTCGATGCCAAAACGTTCACAAGATTCTCAAAGACATAGGATCTTTGAGAAACTTAAGGCATCTTAGCCTATGGTTCTCTGACGCTCAAGTACTTCCTGATTCTAGTGTAACCCTAACAAAACCTACACAGTTAGATCTCGCATCGATGCATTTTGGAAGCCTTACCTCTAAATATTGGGTCTTTGAGACATTTAAGGTCCCTCGATGTTAGAGGAACATCAATTACAACATTACCTGATTCACTCACTTGCATTGAAAATTTAAGGTGGTTGAATTTTGAGGATTGCTGGTCTTTAAAATCATTACCTCAAGACCTTGGAGCACTGACACGTTTAAGGTGCCTTAAGGTGAGAGCTACTAGTATTAAAGTACTGCCTGAATCTTGCATTAACAGTATCTGCAATTTGGAGATAGTTGAGCTATGAAATGAGTGTGAGCTTCCAAAGGAGATAAAGAATTGGCCTAAACTGAGACAACTCTTGTTATCCAGCCCTATGTATAATGATGATGCTGATAGAATGATAATGCTTAGAGGTATCGAAAGACTAACTTGTCTTGAAGAATTACGGTCATACTTTGTAAGGAAAGAAGAGGTATGTAGTGGGATTGAAGATTTAGAAGGCCTAAACTCCCTCAAGGTTTTAGAGATACGAAATCTGGAGAATGTCGAGGCAAAATAGACGCAGAAAAGCGAAGTTAAAGGACAAGCAAAACATTCAGGGTTTGTTTCTATATTGGAGTTCATGTGGTGATGCTAAGCATAGTAGTACAAGCATGCTCAATGATGAAATGGTGCTGGAGGGACTGCAACCTCACTCTAATTTGAAAGAATTAAGAATAGATGGATTTGGGGGTTTAATGCTTCCAAAGTGGATTGGTTCTCCTTATTGCCTTCCTCATTTGGTGAAACTGTACATTGTGAATTGCTTTTGTGATCGACTTCCCACGCTCGGACTACTTCCATGTCTTAGGGTTCTTGAGTTGTACCGCTTTATTCTTTTAAGAGCCTGGGTGACGAATTCTATTACCAAGAAAGCGATCAAAGAGATGAAGAAAGTGGTAGCAGTACTGAAAATTTTACTGTAACAACCGCCACAACATTGTTCCTTTCCTTGACTTACTTTGTAATCTTCAATATGTACGCTTTAGAAGAATGGGCTGATCCTCCTCCGACTTGCATTTCTTTCCCTCCCTTAAGAGGCTATGTATCGATGGTCAAGCGAAGATTGAGAGCCACGCCAAGCTCATTTTCTTCTCTTGAAGCATTGGAATCAAGAGTTCCAACAAAAGAGAATACTCACCCATTTTAGAAAGCAGATGAGGCGGGTTGGCCTCACTCACATCCATTGATATATATTTTTCTCCTGAGCTTATATGTTTCCCACTTGGGGCACTTCAAAACAAAGTACTCATCTTCATTCTCTCGAATCTATGGCTGCATAAATTTCCAAGGTTTTCGTTCTCAAGATGGCAGCGAAGCGAATATTATCCTCATCTCCCGAAGTCAATCGCACCGCCTCGCAGCTCTCTCCGCTTATTGCAATTAGAAGATTGCCATATTCTAACTTATCTACCCTCGATTTGCGACTATGTACTTCTCTGCGGGAATTATACATCAAAGGTTGTAACAAACTGAAGAATTCCATACCCTATGACCTCAGTTCCCTCACCTTTGTCAAAGACCTGCAAGTACATTTTGTTGAGGAATATGATGGCTGCAAAGTTTAGTTCTCTCTATCATGTCTATATAAAACGGTATGTTAATTGTGTATTTTTTTTTTTGTCGTAGCTAATAGATATTTAATTCTCCCAACTTTCGAACTTGAATCACGCAAATTACATGATAATGGAGATGATGGGGATGAGATAGATAGGTAATTACTTTCAACAAAATAATCATGTTTGCTTTAAGCCTAGGGGATTTCTATGTATAGTAACTAGATTAGTGCGCAGCAGTGGGAGGCCGACGAAAAATTTACTGACCAAAATTCTCTACACATACATGACATTTGAATTTGATGTCTATCGTTGTTTAAACACTGGAACAGGGGTACCTTGTAATACATGAAAGCCAAGTGTAATGGTTAAGGTTATTATAGTCATTGCAATCATACAAACAAAAAACTGAAAGGTCAAAGCAGCTCTTCTCCGTAATCAACTCACTTTATTTTTATGCCCGTATTTTCCTTTTCATGTCTCGTGCTCAAGATCCGACAAAAAAGAGAATCGTGATCAATCTCTCCTATTTCCTTGCAATTCTATGTGACTCTATCTCTCTTTTACATCCTAATTCCTAACCCACCATATTTGAGTACTTATTTCTTGCATGTGAGGTGGTAGTAATCAGATTTCTTTTTTTACTTTCCTTTTGTAATCGTCTTTATTTCATCTACCATCTGTTAAAGTTAAAATAAAAATAATTTTCTTGCTAGTTATGGTGGTGAAGATGCAAGGACTTTAAAATGGAAGATGGTGGGATTTTGAAGATGTACAGCTCAAGATGAAGATTAGGTTATATTAGATGGGTTTTGTGTTTTTGATAATTTGATTGAAGTTCAAAGAATATCGATTTCTTCAACGGTATTGCAACAGAAAGATAATTCAATAATTTCCGTTGTTAATGCTACTGCTATTGTTCAAGGTAGAAAAGTTTGATATCAAATTTGATAAAGGGGGTGACTTTGTTGACTCAGTGAGTGCCGAAGGAGATGGGTTGGAAACGGGCGGCGCAAGTAAAGTTGGGTGCAAATAACTATGGGCCCATGGATCGGGTATGGTTTAACTCGACCCGTTACTCCGTCTTCTTCAACCGTTTCTCTGCAAGTGCAGTTTACTTAGAGTCCGAATTATTTGAAAAATCTAATGAGTTTTTTTTAGTAAATGTGAACTGGAAATGTATTTGTGTAATTGTATATAAAGGAATTTATTGATCAATTTGTTTTGATTGTGTCGATTTGATTCTCGATTTCATGAAATTGGAAATCAATTTATTTATTTTTGCACAAAGTTTGTGACTCGACATCTTTGGTTATTTTCATCACATAGGACTCCTCCCTTATGGTCGTCGCCCAATTACTGTCCAAAAATGTAATTTATGGTCTTGTGGTGATACCATGAATCTTCTTGTTTAGATCTTCCAGAGGTGGTAAAGTGGTTGCAAATTGTTTGTACCGTGTATAAAATACACCAGAAGCCCGTGAATCAAGCCCAAAAAGCCCGTTAAAGAAGATTCCAAGCCCGGACCGACTTATTGAGGAAACTCACATGGCTTAATATAGAAGCCAAGTCTAGCTTATTATAGAAGCCCAAATGACTTATTGTAGAAGTCATTTTGAGATAGACACAAATCTTGGAAGATAAACAAGGATCTTTCAAGATAAACTCAAATCATGTGAAGATATACAAGAATATTTCAAGATAGACATGGATCTTCAAGGATAAACACAAATATTAAAGGATAAGTACAAATCCAGGTGGTTATTTTGGATAACTATGAATCTAGGTTATTATGGAACCAGATTAGGATTTTTTGCCTATAAATAAAGGCCAAAATCCACCTCAAAAAAAGGAAGGGAATTCTAGGTTAGCTAACCGTACCACAACTATTGTACTCTCACATCAATACAATATTTCTCCCTACGGGATTTATCCGTGGACGTAGGCATCAATCGCCGAACCACGTTAAATTCTTGTGTCTCTTTATTTTTCTTCAATTCGTTTCATAAACCTAATTTCGCAATCATCATCAAATCATCGTGTTTTGTGCCTAGAATTTATTTTGGGTACAAACATTGGCGCCGACTAAGGGGATTTCGAGTAAAACGATCGTGTTTTTCCGTTGAGAAAGGTGCGGTAAAACCCTCGAAATTCGTGCACAAAATTCCATACAAAAATCAGCCAAGAAAAGCAAAATTTAGGGTTCTTACGTAGTCATTGCAAATTTGAAGAAACCGTTGCAAGGTTGAAGAAACCGTTACTTGGTTGAAGAAATCATATGCTTGATTGAAGAAACCGTTACAAACAAGAGCGAAAGAATCACGTAGGCGTAACAATCATAATTGTTGCGTAAAGTGTTGCCAAACCTTCTTCTTCATCATCAAGCATTTCAGATCCGTAGGATCTGGCTCCAAATTCTCATACATCTCCAGATCCAAATAACTAATCGCTGATTTAATAGATATCATCCGTCGATCCGGCCCAAATTTCTGGTAGCTTCATATTCAACGTGACCGGATCAACAGATTTCATCCAATCCGAGCAAACACGTGTGCACCGATCCAACAAGCTTCCACGCCGCCAGAGACAAATGAAGTCATCTCTCGCCACGTTAGCAATCGCACCGGGCCAAGATGACTCCAATGCCACGCCGCAGCACGTGCCACGCCAGCGACAACTTGATTGAAATAAGGTTACGCCACGTCGCCGACACGTCGCCACCATCGGCGCCATGTCGCATCAATTGCCACGCCGCCTAATTACCGATCGCACGTCAAGACACCTATCCATTCGGCAGCACGCCATGTCAATAGCGATCGCCACGTCAAGAACTAACCTTGTTCGGGTGGACCAATGGTAGGCTGCCACGTCAAGCACTCATGTGCCCAATCGGAGAAATGCCACGTCAGCTTTTACTGCCATGTCAAGAACCGTGCACCGTCGCTGAGATGACACGTATGCAACGGCACGCGCGCTTCGTTCAAATCTTGTTTCGTCAATAACTTCTTCGTTTTAAGTCCGAATTGAGTGATTTTTGGCTCGTTAGAATCGTCTTTCGATTCACTACAACATGGAAGCAAAAAATCCAGTGTTCGAGAAACTTGGAGGTACACTTGGAGCAGCAACATGATCGAGTTCGAGGTTCGTGGATAGCGACATGATCGAGAGTTCGAGATGAGGATTGCTTAAAACCACCGATATTTAGCCTTGCATCACATCGCAAGCACCTAAAGACTCACCTTGCACGTGAGCACATAAGTCTTGTTCTTATCGCAAGCATAAAATCTCGCCTTGCACGCGAGTACAAAGACTTGCACCTTCGCAAGCATAAAATCTCGCCTTGCACGCGAGTACAAAGACTTGCGCCTTCTCAAGCATAAAGTCTCGTCTTGACCACGAGCCCAATGCCCGATATTGGTACAAAGACTCGTACTCAACACAAGCACACAACCCACCGCCCGAGCAAAGAAGCGCCACAAACCTTGTTACGTTGCGAGCAAAAGCCTTGCCCACGCAAGCACATTACATTTCACTCAAGACTCGACTAGCTCTCGAGCATCACAAGTCCACAACGTGGCAAAAAGTCTCGCCTAGCACGTGAGCAATATTATTATTTTTATTTTTATTTTTATTTTACTTTTACTTTTTATTTTTATTTTTTGTGCAGGTAATTACAGTGGGGGCGTCTTCCCAATGTCTCTATAAATGCTTGGGGGCGATTTACGTCATCAACGGTCGACGCAAAAGGAAAAACAAACTTAACCCCAACAAGTTGGAGGTTAAGAGGGGGCGATGTTTGTACCGTGTATAAAATACACCGTAAGCCCGTGAATCAAGCCCAAAAGCCCGTTAAAGAAGATTCCGTGCCCCGACCGGACTTATTGAGGAAACTCACATGGCTTAATATAGAAGCCAAGTCTAGCTTATTATAGAAGCCCAAATGACTTATTGTAAAAGTCATTTTGAGATAGACACAAATCTTGGAAGATAAACAAGGATCTTTCAAGATAAACTCAAATCATGTGAAGATATACAAGAATATTTCAAGATAGACATGGATCTTCAAGGATAAACACAAATATTAAAGGATAAGTACAAATCCAGGTGGTT
This sequence comes from Papaver armeniacum, assembly GCA_023531295.1. Classification (NCBI taxonomy): domain Eukaryota; kingdom Viridiplantae; phylum Streptophyta; class Magnoliopsida; order Ranunculales; family Papaveraceae; genus Papaver; species Papaver armeniacum. The sequence continues at coordinate 339,472 of JAJJWW010001301.1, read as the reverse complement.
ATTTTGGATAACTATGAATCTAGGTTATTATGGAACCCATTAGGATTTTTGCCTATAAATAAAGGCCAAAATCCACCTCAAAAAAGGAAGGGAATTCTAGGTTAGCTAACCGTACCACAACTATTGTACTCTCACATCAATACAATATTTCTCCCTACTCGGGATTTATCCGTGGACGTAGGCATCAATCGCCGAACCACGTTAAATTCTTGTGTCTCTTTATTTTTCTTCAATTCGTTTCATAAACCTAATTTCGCAATCATCATCAAATCATCGTGTTTTGTGCCTAGAATTTATTTTGGGTACAAACACAAATGATATAAATCCCTTCCATGGTATTTCAGTTTCTCTCTGGATCAACATTAAAACTGAACTTGGCAGCTTTATCCAGTATATGAAGTGGTCAGTATGAAGAAGAAACAAGAGCCAAGAAGTTGTGAGAAGTCTCAAAACGTGGTTCACCTAGCTCTTATGGATGAATCTGGTGTTTGTTTTCTTCTGCAAATGATAATTGGTGTAGTTGGCTTGCAGTCAACATATGATGCTCACAAGGCTAATAATGTCTTGTTTAGTTGCTTTGTTTTTTGGGTTTCTGCAGACTTTTGTGTACTGTTGTTATTGACAAAGAAAGAATAAGTGCCCAATGTTGCTCTAACTTTTTTTTTATAATGAAATGCACATTCAGTGACATGGTTAAACAAAGAAACAAAACCAGATGTCCGCAACAGCCTCCAAAAATTGAATTATATTCCATCGGAGTTGCATGGTTGGCTAACTAATAGCCAGTAGAGCAAGTGCCTCCCTATGTAAGGACTCCTGGCCAGTACCGACTTTGTCAAAGCGATGCGTATGAGAGTACATTGCACATTGATTCTAAGATCATCATGCATAATAGCGTGCTGCTTCAATGCCAGCATCTCCCTTAGGAAGCTGTCTGCTGGAAGCCTGGAAATTTCACAGATATCCAACGCCCATTCCGATCCAACGCAACACCCATGCCGATCCAATATGGGGTTATTGGAAGTAAAATTTGTACCCCTTAGCCTCTTTGTTTTGCATTTTTTGTTTATTAACCAAGCCCACTGCTATTATTATTCATTCGAGAGAAATTCGAGTCTTCTTCTTCCTCTTCACAGTTCCAAGTGAAACTGAAAAAATCTAAATCCCTTAGCTCAAACTTGATTTGATTGAATATCTTTCAGATTTTTGGAGACGTTTTTCGTTGATGATCGATTCGGAAACCCAAGGTAATTTTTAATTTAGCAAATCATTTGTTGGGGTGATTACATTAGTCATTTTTTCTCTCTCTCTTTGAAGAACATTTTGGTACCGTGCTCAGTCACTGTTTGGTGAAATGTCTGGAAGAAATTACTACTATCATGTGCTTTTGAATTGATTATAGTTAGGGTTTTCTTTAGTGATTTTGAAAAGTGGGTTTTATCAAGTTTATAGGGTTTTAGAGTCATGGGTTTTCACAATAAAAGATTTATTTGCTTAGAAAGTCTTTGGGTTCAACTTATGCTGTAAGTGGTTACGAGGATCATCAAAATTTTAGTTATGGTTAAACAGAAAAAATTCTGTAGGTTTTCTTTCCTTGTAGTATTACATGTATCCAACAACTATTCCTGTCGACTCTCTGTGTCTCTTTTTTCTCTTCTAAAGTGTCTGAAGATGACTGGAGTCAGTATGTGCATAGAAGGCCTCCCCCTACTGCCACTAGTTATATGCTCCTTCCTATATATGTAGAAGGCTCAAGTTAGAAATGTGTCTTGTCATTGTTTCGCTTTTATATTTTTCTAACATGGGGCGGAACTATGCCCGGACTTAGGCTAGCTGAAGCCACCCCTAATCAGAAAAAATTAGTTTACTTAGGCTGTAAATAATGGGAACATTATCTATATACCCCTACTATGAGACCCATAGCAAATATACCCTTTAGAACTTTACAAATACCCCTAAGCATAATACATTACTAAAATACCCTCTTTTGTGTAATGTATATATACAAAACCATTACCATTAACCACTATTCAACAACAACAAAAAAAAAAAAAATAAAAAAAAAAATAATAAAAAATAATAATAATAAGAAAACCTCTACTGTGCACCATCACCACTGTCCACCGCCAACAACCACCACCACCGACCACCACCACCACCACCACTGTCCACCACCACCAACCGCCGCCACCACCACCGACGACCACCACCGCCGCCGCCAACCACCACCACCGTCCACCACTACCGCCGCCAACCACCACCACTGTCTACCACCGCCACCACCAACCACCACCGCCGCCAACCAGCACCGCCAACTAGCGCCACTGTACACCACCGACAACCACCACCACTACCCACCACCACTGTACACCACCGACAACCACCACCACTACCCACCACCGCCACCAACCACCACCACTTTCATCCACCGCCACCAATCACCACCAAAGAACCACCAATTCCACCACCACCATCTAGAGGCAACTTGCTGAAAGTTGTCTCCAAATCTGAAGGCAACTTGCTGAAGTTGTCTCCAATAATGGAGGCAACTTGCTGAAGTTGTCTGCAACATATGGAAGCAACTAGCACAAGTTGTCTCCACATTATGAAAAGTATACACAGAAATGAACCCTAAGGCGTGAGTCGAACACGCATCATCCGACATGGAGTCGTCAGGCTACCGTTGCACCACAGGTTTGTTAATGCAAAATGACATACAAAATCACATCCAAATAGATATACTACAACTAATGATGTATAAAACTACACGATGTTTATGGTCCGAACATATACATATCAAAATCACATACCAAAGATCTCCCGCTTTCATATCTCTTTACCGCATTAGCACATTTTCATTTACAAACCCAAAGAAGTTAGACTCACATATTCGCCACACCATCGGTGCTCAACCAACAATTCAAACCACCACCGTACAACACCATATCCTCCATCTCTCAAGTACCGCAACTCTACCTCGGAACACTTCATGAGCATCAAAGAAAGACAACCATCATCAACAACTCAAAGACAATTAAATACTCTAAGATATATGTGTAAGATAATTTCAGATGAATGAATGGACCCAAAAACATAACCAAGTTGCCTCCAAACTGAATCAACTAGCTCAAGTTGCCTCCAATATGGAATCAACTAGATCAAGTTGCCTCCAAAAAGTGAAAGCAACTTTCTCAAGTTGTCTCCAAAAAAGGAAGCAACTAGCTCAAGTTGTCTCCAATAACGGAAGCAACTTGGTCAAGTTGTCTCCAATAGTTTGAGCGCATCCAACACAAGTCCACCGCAACATCCACTACCACCACCATTGGTGCAAACAAATCAAATTGGAAGATCAACAAACCCGCAATATCATCTTCTCGGCCTCTTAACATCAACATCACCAATGCACGACCATCAACTACACCCCTAACCGCAACCGCACTATAACCTCAACAAAACCAAGACAATAACAAGCATTCCATCATTCATTAATTAGCTCACTACTCCAATTCCACTCACCCGACTTAGTCTCTCGCAATTGTAACTCAACAACACCTCACCTCGGCTCCATGAACTACAATTTCTAACATTCAATCAAAGCCACCGCAAAACCATCATCTAACTTTAACCATCAATATCATCTCAACCCATTCAAATACCAGAGCTTACACATCAATACCAATTGCAATGTTAACTCATAACATACATCTATCTCACTCAATTCTTGAAATTCAGACACCAACACCTCCATCTTATTGCAGAAAGAATTCATAACCATTATTTCCCAATTTTCACCTCAACCGCAACCATCGCATAGTTGCACCAGCTCAACATCACTCCACAGTCCAACTGCAATTTCCGCTTCAACACACAAACTCGCACATCATATCCGACAAAGACTTGTCCACCTTCAATAACCTAAATCAAACCAACGCCATCTGAATCTTCGACTCTCGCCTACTATCTCAAAGAACCGACCACCAATCACAACCATTTTGCATCTTGTCACACAAACCGCAACACCAAATTCACACATACACTTTATTTCGACTCGATTTCTTCATCATCTTCTTCTCTAATTCCATACGAACCCATATTCTCGACCTCTTACAAATAACCCATATACTTGATTTCCAATCAATCAAAATCAAGAAAAAGTAATTAAATTAAGATTCGTAACAAAAATTTCATGAATAAATCTATAGTTGTTAAATTCCAATTAATCAAACATGAACCAAATCAAAATCTATAATTTCGAAACAATAATCCAATACCTAAAATTCTATCTCAACCTTTTGAATCTTCAACCGATGTAGAAATTACAGTTAAAACGAAAGAAAAAGAAGAATAAGAGCTCCTTTAATCTGATTATGCTTATGAAGTTTGATTTCGGATGGTTATGAAAGTTTGATTTTGAGATCTGATTAAAATCGAAAGCCTAAATCTCGATCTCCACCACCACTTTAGAACCGAACGGAGATTAAATCTCAATTTGTATCATGATGGATCGAAATTACCTGAAAATGAAACCTAAAATTAGATCTCCCGATCTCCTGAAACTGAATCTCATATTGTAAATCAAAGACAAACCGAGAACAAGAAGAAGAAGAAGAAGATGATGATGATGCTAAAATCGTGATAATGATTATGACGGTGGCGATGGTGATTGTGGCGTCGTAGATGTGGTGATGGTGGTACCTGGTTGCGGCGGCGGGTTTAAGCCCCGAGGAGGAGATCGTGGTGGTATATTTCTTCCGTTGGTTTCATCGAAGAAATGAAGAAGAATAGATAAAAGATGTAAGAGGCTAAAACAGAAGTCAACAAATTGTGATTTTGTTTTGGACTTGTTTTTTACCCCTCGAGGGTGTTTGTGCAAAGCCCATGGATAGTAGGGGTAATAATAACATTCCCACGTAAATAATAGCCCAATTTTTCTCAAGCCAGGTACACAGATAATCAAGCCCTGATAGAAATTAGAACTCTCGGTAGTCCCTCGGTCAGTTTGATTTGAGCGGAGAAAGAGGGAAAATCCTAGGTAAATTTGAGGATTAGAGATGAAAATCCTGGCTAAATTTGGGCCTATGCTACTTAATTGGGGCCTATAGCTAGATGAAAAAATAGGGTCATTAAGAAATATTTCATAGAAACCCCTTATCCACTATTTATGTTAATACCTAATATACCCTTGTTAAATTAGTGCTAATTCTTGATTATTAAATAATATTTAATCAAGCTAATCCACAAATTAACTTTCATTAATGCATAATCAACAGTTGTCGAAAATTTTAATTTTCTTTCGAAAGACTCAATCCGAACCGGTTTATGTTAGTTAATTTGTAAACCGATTCTGGTTGAGTATTTTCAAGTGACGAAGTAAACCTGTAACCGGAGTTTGAAAATACCCAAATAAACCGATTCCTAAAATCGGTGTTATATATATCTATATAATCCAATTATGCCTTGCTTTTAGAAACAAAACATTCATTACATAGTTTAGGAAATTAGCGCAATACATCTCGGGATTCAATATGGGAATTCTAGAATTTGACACATCAAATGCTCACAATGAACCTCCGAGCACGTCGGTACAACGTCGTGTATTCTTTGTGGTGAATGAACTTTATTTCCCCATTACGAATTCTCCATAGCCCGTTGAAACGTTCCAGCTGAAATTCAATGAATTCTTATATGTTAGTATGTGAACTAGTGTAGTTGACATAGGTACAAAATTATCGCATTACTCACTTTTTCCCTAAGAGGAGCTCGTGGATGATAGTGGTACACCATATTTCTAACTATTACGTACTCTCGCATTGCCCCTTTAATGTATTGGAATCAAATGCCAAGTCTCTCCATTTGCGGTTGTTGGGATTAAGCAGTACGCCCGTAAAAGAACTCTTTAACTCTCTTCCAAAATATTGAATATATTTCATTCGGACGTTCACGGAAAGTATTAGCAAAGGATTTAACGAGACACAAATCTTCCTTATCACTTTCTTCTTCAACACCTTTCTTACCACGACTTTCTTCTTCAACACTTTTCTTTCCACGACTATCTTCATAACTTTCACTCTTATCACTTTCTTCTTCACCACCTTCCTTGCCACCAGCTTTCTTACATTCATATCCTCCTCACCACCTTCTTGTTCACTCTGTGTATCGAATCGATTCTTCATGTGTTGGTTGCTCACCGAGGTGGTGGGTCATTGATGCCGATCCCTTTGGCTTTACTCCCGTGCCCTTCGGTGGGAAGCATTCAAATTTTTACCGCCTTTTCGACGAGGTTACAAAGGCTTAGGAGTAGCATGGTCATGTTTCTTCTTATATTTCTTTTCGGCTTGATTTTTTGCCTATAGAATACGGATTTAAGCGACAAAAAACAATGGAATAGAATGCATTTTTAAAGTCAAGGTACATAATCGGTTTACTCGATATACTTATAAAACCCGATTCCAAACATAAAAAATTCACAATCGGATTTTGTTAAGTGCTAATGTAAACAGATTCTAAAAATCGATTTACTCAATATACATATAAAGTCCGATTATAAACTACACAATCGGTTTTTGTGAAGATATATGTAATCCGATTCCAACAAAATAAAGATCTAGGAATATTGGCTATAACAATCGGGCTATTTATACATTAACATTCACCGATTCCATTTCACATGCAAAAGACAATCCTTTTATAAGTTTTAGAACATAATCCGTTTCTCGACAAGCATCGGGTTACTTCGTCATTAACGTAACCCGATTCTGTGAACACAAAAAATTTTTGATTTCAAAATTTTTGATTTCTAACCTAATGCATGTTACTAAAACCTATTTTAGAGGATTGGGTTGATAGAAAAGTACCTGATTCGACCCATTTCTTCCTCTTGTGCGATACGAGAGGCTTCAGATTGTTCTTGCACTTCCTTCGTTCTATTTCGAATCGCTTCAACAAGTCCGAGATTGTTGGCACTAGAATGATTCCTTTTAGTAGCATACTTAGTTCTTGGTTTCGACATTTTATAGAAAAGAAACGATTAATCGTTTTTGAATCGTCGATCATCGACGATTTTTATTTTCAAAAAATAAAAAAAGAGGGAGCAGAGGAGATGAAGAATCGCTTTTAGGTTAGAAATGAAAACTGATTTTTGTTAGTTATATTTATTAAGGATTGATGGGGTAATTTAGTAATAGTAATATTTTTTTGAGGGTATTTTTGGTAGTTTACATAAATATTAGACACCCCTTATCATTGTCTATTAGGTAGATGAAGTAATCTATAGGCCCCAATTAAGTGGCATAGGCCCCAATTTAGCCAGGATGAAAATTCGGTCAAAAACTTGCTTAATTTCATGATAAGGACTTGGATTTTTTCTCAGTTTTAGGTTACTATCTCCTAGATCTGTATGGAGTAATTGATTTAATATACGAATGTTTTAGGTTAATCTTTGACGTCAACTGTGGATTTGTGACTATCTAATTAGGCGAATTAGTTTATGGGGTTGGCCATGATAATTGAATTGTTGTTGCTAGTCTTGATTGCTTAAGAATTTTTTACATGATATCGGGAATAAGATTGTTATTGCTTATTAGGTAGCTATTTATTTAAGAGTTGAGAGTACTTGTAACTTGTTAGTCCTGATTCGTTAGTGAATTCAGTTAATAGAAACATGAAAGCTTAAGTAATAACAATTACCAAACACTTAGCAACACTTATTAGGTGAGGACTCAGCAACAACAATGGGCGTGACTTGTGAGAAACAAGTAATGTTATTGAATAAAAGGATAAGTCTTACAGAGATAATGATTTGCCTTAAATAGGCAATCATATAGTTGTAGTGTACTACAGACACACAAGTGATCCACACAGACACAGGTCAAGTCAACTAATGATGACTTGACATACACTTCTATTTGTACTGTCTAATACACCTCCTCAAACTGTTATGTCTGAACAATAACAGCTTAAAAAACACAGACAAACAAGAAGAATAAAAACTAATGAGCAGTAGAAATAGTTGGAGAAGCTTTGAAACTGGAATCAAGCAATGACTGCAATAATGTGGAAAAAGTTGGTGAAAAAAGACCTTTTGTAAAGAGATCTGCCAACTGATCTTCACTTGGAATGTGTTGAAGCTTCACAAAACCATGCTCCACTAATTCCTTGACAGTGTGATACCGGATTTCTATGTTTTTAGTCCTGGCATGAAAAACAGGATTAGATGCTAATTCCAAGGCACTTGTATTATCACATAAGAGCAGTGGTTTACTGGTAAGAGAAACATGCAATTCTGACAATAAATCAACAAGCCATTTCAACTCGGTGATGCCACGTATAAGCACTTATATTCACCTCAAAGAGGACTTTGAAACAATTGCTTGTTTCTTAGAAGACCATGAAACTAGTTAGAACCCAAAAAGACTGCATAACCAGAAGTTGACCTCTTTGTATCAGGACAACCTGCCTAATCTGAATCTATATAGGCTTTTAAAGTTGTCAAATTATCCTTTTTCAAATTAATACCAAGACCAAGTGTACCCTTTAAGTATCTCAATATTCTCTTGACAATGGATGATGCACATCATTGGTGAATGCATAAATTGGGACACATAGTTTACATCGAAGCATATGTCTGGCCTAGTAACTGTTAAATATTGTAAACTTCCTACAAGAGTCCTGTAATCACTGACATTGTCTAATTTATGAACCATCATGCAGAGAAACTCTTGGACCCTTAGTGACTGGTGTATCACAAGGATTACAGCCAAGCATATTTGTTTTAGATAACAATTCAAGTGTATACTTTTTCTGAGTTAACACAATAGAATCAGATCTCCTAACAGCTTCAATACCCAGAAAGTAACCCAAATCACCAAGCTCTTTCATTGCAAATTCTTATTTAAGGGAAGATATCAAAGCATCAATCATGACAAGTGAACTACCAGTCAGCAATATATCATCAACATAGAGTAATAGAATGAGCATACCAGACTGAGAATGAAGAACAAACATAGAATTATCTGATATTGACTTCTTGAAACCATAATTAATCAAAAAGTGTTGAATCTATGGAACCAAGCTCGGGGAGCTTGTTTCAACCCATATAAACTCTTTTTGAGATGACACACAAAATTTGAAGGATAATCAGGATTAATAAACCCTTGTGGGTCATGACATGTATACATCCTCATCTAAGAATCCGTGCAAAAATGCATTACTTACGTCTAACTTTTTATTTGCGAATTATAAGAAATAGCCATGCACAAAACAACTCTCACTTTGTAGTAGACTTCACAACCTGGACTAAACGTTTCATTAAAGTCAATCCCATCTTGCCGATTATAGCCCTTAGCTACTAATCTAGACTTCAGCCTATCAATAGTCCCATTTGATTTCTGTTTTACCCTATAAACCCATTTAGAACCTAAAACATTCATAAATGGTTCTGGAGCTACATACTCCCATGTATCATTATCTCTCAAAGATGTATACTCATCTTTCATAGAAACCTGCCACTTAGGATCATTCATAGCTTGTTTAAATATTTTTGGCTCAGTAACTGTAGTTAATAAAGATGTATAAGTAGAAGAAATAGGATATTTTATAGAAACATGAGAAACATGATCAGGAAATACTTTTGGTTTAGAAATGCCTTTTTGTGATCTAGTAACCATAGTAGTAGTAGAAGTAGAAGTAGAAGAATTAGAGGTAGAAACCTCAGTTGAAGAAGGAAGATTACTAGATGATAAAGAATTTATGTCAGCTGTTGAAGAAGAAATATCAGATGGTAAAGAGATAGATAATGTAGAAACATGACAAGAAAAATAAAACTTAGACTCATCAAAAACAACATTTCTGGAAATATAAAATTTTTTAGTAACAGGATTATAACACCTATAACCCTTATGAAGAGTACTATAACCCAGAAAAACACACTTGATAGACTTGGGGTGAAAGCTTATCAGTTCTAGCATGAGATAAGTGAGGATAACAAATGGAGCCATAAATTTTGAGGAAAGAATAATCAGGCACAACACCAAACAAGATTTCAAATGGAGACTTATAATTCAAAATTCTAATGGGTGTTCTGTTTATAAGATAAGTGGCAATTAAAAAGGCATCATACCACATTTATTTAGGACAACAAGAATTAAACAAGAGAGTATTGCCTATCTCAGTGATATGTCTATGCTTACGTTCAGCAAGACCATTTTGTTCTGGTGTCCTAGGACAAGAAATACGAATAAAAATACCACATTTTTCAAGAAAAAGTTGAAAAGGACCTTTCACAAGCTCAGCAGCACCATCAACTTGAAAATAGACAATTTTAGATGAAAACTGATTCTCAGTATGAGTCTTAAAATGAGTAAAACATTGTATAGCATCAGATTTCAGTTCCATTGGATAAATCCAATGAAATCGCTATAATCATCTATGAAAACTATATAGTACCTATAACCATTTAAAGATGGAATAGTAGGACCCCATACATCACAATGAATGCGTGACAATGGTTTCTTTTCATGTGAGGAAGACAATTGAAAAGGCAATTTCTTGCTTTTAGCAAGTTGACATGGATGACATAAAGACAAAGAATGTGGAGTTGTTAAAACAATATGTTTCAAGGAATGAAGTTTTGAACAATGTGACTAGATGGATGACCTAATCTATCATGCCAAATCTGAGAGGGAGCAGACACTGTTGTAGACAAGAACAAGTTATTAACATTATGAGAAGGGATGAATTATGAGATAAAGAAACATTATGAATTGGATACAAATTATTAACTATACACCATGAGCAAGCAAAACATGTGTAGACAAATCTCTTATCTCATAACCAAATGGTGTAAGTTTAAAATAGCATGAATTATCTCTTGTAAACTTAGCAACTGACACTAAGTTATGTTTCATATCGGGAACAAGCAAGACAGAATTTAGCCTAAAGCTAGTTTTAGGTGTTTGAATAGTAGCAGTCCCAGTAGATGAAATAACAAGACCCTCATCACCAATGATATGTGCAGTTGCTCCTGAATCAGCAAGCCACTGTGGAGCCTCAGATGTAGAAGGATAAGAAGTATAATGTCCAGAAGAATTATCTAAGTGCTCTTCACCAATAGAAGTAAAAGCCTGTTGTTGAGAAACATTTGCACAACCAGTTGTTGGAGGGTAATATCTAAAGTGACACCTACTTGCATAATGCCCTTTCTTTCTACAAATTTGGCACTCAACCTGAGAATAATCCCTTCTTCCAGTATTACCACTAGTACCCCCATTATACTGACCAGAAGAACTAGCTTGATTAGAATTATGACCTTGACCATTCCCATTGTTATTCTTGAAAGAACCAGCATTGTAATTTGAAGTATTCTTAAAAGAACCTGATCCTTTGAACTTGCTCTTCCCATTATTGCCAGAATTCACATTTCTACTAAACAAAGCAGTGGATGTTGTTCACTGTAAAATGTCTTAGTTTCTTGTTGTTGGCTTATAACCCATTGTTCATGATTTAATAACCTAGACTTTAATTCTGCAAAAGAGAATGGGACCTCCCTATTGTGAGCAGCAACCACAAAATTATCATACTCTCTACCTAGCCCATTCAGCACATTCATTACTAGGTCTGAGTTATTTATCTTCTCCCCAATAGCAGCTAGATTATCATCAATTGTCTTAACATTCTGTAAGTAGACAAGAATAGTCATATTACCTTTCTTGAGATTGTGAAGTTGATTTTTAAGCAAACTCTTTCTTGCCATGAACTGACTCTGGAAATTCACCTCAAGAAAAGACCAAATCTCTCTAGCAGTTGATAAACCGAGAACATATCCAGAAATAGAATCAGTAAAGGTAGCCTTCATACAGCTTGTAACAAAGCAATAAATTTTCCTCCAACGAGTCCATTGAGGATTCAAAGATAACACACCATTAACTTCAATTTGTTTGACTGGTTCTAATACATCACCATTAACATAACCAAACAAATCTGTAGAAATAAAGACTGACTCCATTTGATCTTTCCATAGAAGAAAATTATTATGACCAAATTTTGTAGAGACAAAATTTGAGATATTGGTGAAGGGAAAAACAAAATCAGTCGTTTGAGTAGCGGAACCCATATTCTTTCTTCTTGTGTAAACGATTGTTGCAGGGGACATTAACCAAAATCCTTAAAGATTGTATGAGAAGGAACAGATCTAGATATTGAATCTTGAAGAACAACTTTGATATGAAATCAAAGAAATTATTATGTAAAAGTTATTGAATCTAAAAAATTATTGAGAAAAGATTGTGTGATTCTTGAATGGGTTTTCAATTGATTTGATTTTAGGTATTGAAAAATTGTCTCAGGATCGATCAAGCTGATACCACGAGAAACATGTAATGTTATTGAATAAAAGGATAAGTCTTACATAGATAATGATTTGCCTTAAATAGGCAATCATGTAGTTGTAGTGTATTATAGACACACAAGTGATCCACAGACACAGAGATGAAGTCAACTAATGATGACTTGACATACACTTATATTTGTACTGTCTAATAATTTGTCCTGACTGTTTAAGTCTCCATGCCCATTTTTTTTTGTGGTTTCATGTAGTCTGTTATATAATTGAACCAAATAAATGCTATAGGTTGATAGATTACGTTGCCGGACTCATCGCCAACCTTTCAATCAAGGAAGATAGGGATCAAAAACTGTTGCTCGAAGCATTAAACTCGATGAAATAAGTATTGAGAGAGTTGAACCAGAAGAACTGAAATATAAGAAGGAAGACTTCAAGGGATAGAAGTTACTCACTCCATTAGAATGTGATCTTTTTAGTTTTTACAAGTGTGCCCAACTTTTTTTTTTTTTTTTTTTGCAAGCACAATTTTTTCTCCAAGCCACCCCCAGCTTTGGATCCTGGTTCCGCCACTAATGGATGTGCTGCCTGTAAGGAACACCAGTAGCCATATTGATATTGTTTAGTACTGGAGATGTATAAGTGCTAATTTAGTTACTGTATTGCAATCTTCTGAAGTAGGTGATTTGTGCGATAAAGAAGTTTTCATCACTACTGCTAGCTAGACGTCGCTGACTATATATGTTGAAGGTTGTAAATGCATATTTTTGTCTTCGTTTTAAGCTTGTTAACATGGGGTGTTAGTACGTACGGCACTTTAGGAATCATTTAGCACGCAAGGCACTTTAGGAATCATTTAGCTACTCAACCCCTGTTCTTTATTATGGCGAACATACGTCTTGTAATCCATGCTTAACTTTCAATAACATGTGGTAGTGGTGAATTTCCAGACTCTTTGAAGTATGATATTTGTACTCTGGATATGTCACTTAATATCTTGTACTTCTATTGGCCATGATTAATAAGTATAAACCTTGTTGAGAAATTTGAAGTAATACTATGTTCTATCGCAGCTGGTATGAGACTGTGTAGATCTTTTGAAGTTAAGACACCTTTAAAGTTGCATGTTGTCTTCCAGGAATATGATGCTTGTGATAAGTAGGGTCGTTAATCACTCTATAATTTTTTTTTCTTATACAGGAAACTGGATTTCGTCAAACAATTACTTCCAGGGGTTTTAAGGAGGGTATTGACAAGTCAACTAAAACTCTAATTTAGAGAAATGCAGAGACTTGCTTCTTTTTCTCGATCACTAAAAACAACAAGAGGATTCTGCACAGGCAATGCTGATAAGATCGTTGCTGCTGTGTTATTCGAGAGATTACCAGTTGTTGTTCCAAAGATTGACCCAGTGGTTTATGCATTTCAAGAATTCTCGTAATGCGTTTATCTGCTTTTATCTCTTTTCTATATGAAAATTAGGCATATATATTGCTATCCCACTAGAATGTTATTATCTGATTGATGTTTTCAAGTTGAAATAAATGTTGAAGCAGCTGATATTGTCCCTTGTTCTTTAGGTATCGGTGGGGACAGCAATATCGGCGTAAGTATCCTGATGATGTTTTAGGAAAATCTGATGCCAGGTAAACAAAATTTGGTTTGATACTGCATAGATTAGTATTTTTGTTCACTAATCCATTACATACCTAAAATTTCGCTTTATACGCGTGTCTATGCTTTAATGTATGATTGTTTGCTCTATTGATTTTCTAATGTACCGTGGGTTCAGCTGTATAAGTATAAGTTAGCATCTTAGCAGGCCTTTCGAGTTGTAAAAATAGTCCTCTTCTTCAGTGACTTATTCATTTCCTCTGCTAACACTGTATTCTTCTCGGTGACTTAAAAATACTTACTTTGTGACATGTTCGTCTCCTAGTATTGGCTGTATTAGAAAAAAGTTTAATCATGGTCGGCTGATGTTCTAAATCTGCATGTAAATGACAACAGACTGATAATGTCAGAAGCTTAATTGGCCAAACTTGGACTATTCTCTTCTTGTTTATAATGTGGGCTCATTTCCAGGGGGAAAGGTGACATCCAAATTGACTATGTACCAGCTCCACGGATAACTGAAGCGGACAAGAATAACAACAGAAAGCAAGTATTTTTTTTTTCAGCTCTTCATCTTGTGATGCACAGATGAAATTCCAGCAGTCTTGGTGATGAAATGGTTAATCTGCAACACGGTTCTATCACCAATGTCTCATGATCATTGGTTTTAGTGTCATGATCATTGGAATAAGTCAAAATCCTCAGCCGGCTTTTTATAGCTAGGTGGTTTATTCTTTGTTTGACGATCATTGCTTTGCCCCACTGAAATCCTGGATTATGCTTAACAGGAATTCTATCATGTTCATCTTAGTGTTCCAGCAAGCTCATTTCATTTTTCCTTTTAAATGTGAGATGTGAGAACAATTTCATAGAGTCAAAGTGTGGCAATGGTCGTTACGAAAGTAAAAAACGTAGAGGAAGTAGGGAATTCTTTATTAGAACATCTGGTAAGCTTGCATTATCCTAATGGTTTGTCTCCTATCATCTTTTAAGGTCACTACAGAGAGCGCTTGATAGAAGACTTTATCTACTTCTCTATGGAAACAGCTACGAGTCTCCTGCAGGAAAGCCTGTCTGGCATTTTCCAGAAAAAGTCTATGAGAAGGAAGAGACATTGCGTCAGGTAAATATGTTTATTTTTTCTATAGATTTTTTATAGTTTGAATATTGTGTTTCCCTTGTAAAATGTAAGTAATATATTCTGGTTTGCAGTGTGCAGAGTCAGCACTACAATCTGTTATTGGGGATCTTTCACATACATACTTTGTTGGAAATGCTCCTTTTGCTCACATGATTATACCGCCGAAAGAGGATTGAAATGACGTTCCATCACTCAAGGTATTTGTTTTAAATGGTACCCCATTTCAACAGCTCTCTCCCCCTCCCCCTCTGTTGAAGCACGAAGTCACTCAAAAATCGTATCTTCTTTTTCATTACAGAGATTCTTTTTCAAGTCTCAAGTAATTGCTGCTAACAAGTTTAACGTCGGCAAATGTGAGGACTATGTTTGGGTGACCAAGGACGAGTTGCTGGAGTATTATCCTGAGCAAGCAGCTTTCCTTAATAAGATGATCATTAGCTGATTTGGGTTATAATAATTCTTTGATGAATCCTCAATTAGGTTTCATATCACACATCATTAGTTTGTTTTTCTTTTGGTTCAGAAAGCCTAATCTGTGTTTTTGGTACTGAAATTAAGCTGTGTCAGTATTTTTGCCTCCCTTTTTCTGGATCCAAAATTTTGTTCAATAATTCTCTCCTTGTTTCAAATAGCCTTTATTGTTTCCTATAAACAACTGCTATTCTACTGATGTAAATCTCTGTTTTCTTTTGAATCTTTGTAAATCTTTGTAACTCTTTATGACAGCAATGAAAGTCAGTTAAATAGAGAAGCAAAACAAAACCAAGTAGCAACTAGTAAAAACTTGAAACATATAGCACTAAAATTCTCTAGTTTGATCTATACAATGAAAGAAAGGTCGATTAAAGGCGGGAGATGCTTTCTTCATATACATACCACTTATGATGCGTGCCAGATGGCTAGATAATAGGATCCAACCTTTCCAACTTAACATCGTAACAGTAGTACTCATCATTGTCACCAAATATGATCTTATGCCTAGGATGCATAACAACAGCTACAATCAGGGGAGTAAAACGTGAACGATTGAAGTTTCTTTGCACAAAAGAGTTATGGAACATATCAACGAACTTACGCATCTTTATCCATTCATGTTGATGCTCATTATTATTTTTTACATCCTCCTTCAGAATCCATAACTTTAACTTCCTCTTGTATGGAACTTCATAATCTGCATGATGAATTTCTACAGCATTATCCATGTAATGTAATCAAGGAAGCAGAGTGAACCTTCAATCTCCAGTAGCCTGGATCCATTAACTGAACATCCCTTCAGATATTTTATAGTGTGAATACTTCGTTACTAACATTAATACTGAGTATTTTTCTTTCATGAGTCGACCAATTAAAAGACCCATTTGCAAACACTGCACAACCATCTTCTAAGCAAGGATTCATTTTCGGAAAATCCACATCTCTCCATGAATCATTTCCAGTACCAAGAGTGACAATCTTCAATCATTCCCTTTCCCAACAAACTCATTCGAGACTGGAAGTTTATACGAGTAACCAGTAATTGGATTATAAACATGATAACTGCTAGATTCTGTATGGCAAGATAAAACTACTAAACCATTTAGGGAACCTATAATGAACAGTTTCTTATCAAATAAACCACTTTCCGGTGTGAAATAAAAAACTTTTTCTTCTTTTTTATCAAAATCAAAGAAAACAATACCCTTAGATTTGTAAACTTTGAACATTCCACCACTATCATCAGTAGTGTTATTTTGAAGAAGCCGGACAAATCCACGGTTAATATTACTGAGTCGTTCTTTATTGCAAACTTTCTTGTTGTTACTCGTCATCATCACTCTATTGGATGTTTCTTCTGGTTGACTTGGAATCAGTTTATGCTTTTTGTTCGCCATTATTGGATCGAGCAGTAGAGGAACATCCCTCACCAAAGAAGATTTTTGGGTTAAGAGACAAAATGCCCCAATTTCGATGGTCACCTTGTGAAAATGCCCCGGACGTTAGGAAATAAGTCAAAATGCCCCAATCCGTTAGTTTTGGGGCATTTTAAACAAAATTGGACATCTTGACCAATTAATGGAGTTTTGAAATTCCATTTTTAACCTTTAAGTCAAAATGCCCCAATCCGCCACCACCACCAAAAGAACAACCACCACCATCGCTGCCACCACCACCACCACTACCACCACCATACCCACCACCACCATACCCACCACCACCATCCCCACCACCACCGCCACCACCAACACCACTGCCACCGCCTCTTCCACCACCACCGCCACCACCAACACCACCGCCACCGCCGCCTCCACCACCACCACTACCACCGCCACCTCCACCACCACCGAAAATATCACCACCGATTCCACCACCAACACCATCGCACCACCACCACCACTATCACTACCGCTTCCGCCACCAACACCACCGCACCACCACCACAACAACAACCACCACCACCACCACCGGAACCCTAAACCCTGATCCCAAACCCTGAACCCTAAGCCCTGAACCCTGAATTCTGAACACCAAACCCTAAATTATTAACAATGTATCCTGAAGGGTAATTTCGACTACTTAACTCCCTCTAACGGAAAATCTAACGGATTGGGGCATTTTGACTTATTTGCTAGTGCCCGGGGCATTTTCACAAGGTGACCATCGAAATTGGGGCATTTTATCACTTAACCCAAGATTTTTATACCTTCTCTTTTGAAGAAGTTTTTGAGACGACCAAGGACTCTTTATTTATAGTAGTAGACAATAAGACCCAGACACCTAAGGTCCAAAGTGCCTTTTAGGTGAATCCTGGAAAAACTCCGACGGTATTAGCATGCACGCAGTATGAAAAAAATATCTTAATGTAAAGATATTTTCAAAACTGATTTCTTTACATTCTCCATGACATCGTAAGAGCCCAATAATGAAACACAATAAGATGATTAAGGTGATTCCGAGGATCAAATTATTCATTTGGAAATTAGCTCAAAAATCTCTCCCAACTAATGCAAGACTAGGAGCACACAACAAAGATTTCAATACGGATTGTCCAATGTGTAACGCCCAAACACAAGAAACAGAGCAACACCTAATAAGATCTTGCCCTTTTGCTAGAGCTGTTTGGTTTGGGCTATCTTTAGAAGTAGTCAACTCAAGAATTATTACAGATTCAATCGCAACCTGGATTAAAGAGTGGATTACGGGACCAGATTTTGTGAACCTCTCAGATAAGATTGCAACAATCGCCTGGTTTATATGGAAGTATAGGTGCTCAGTAGTTTTTGATAAAATCAAACCAAACCCAAATTTCCTTATAGAGCAAATAAGAAAATTCATACAACAATATCCTCAAGAAAATATTAAGAAAAGCAAAAGGGTTCAGCAAGGTATGGTTTATAAAGAAAAATGGTCAAGCTTAACATCGGACTGGATTCTGTTTATAGATGCGGCTTTTAAAAAGGAGAATTCAACCATGGGATATGCTTTCATCCTATATTCAGCGGACAACGAAACTTTTATGCACATTGCAGCTGGATCGGATAGGGCTTCTTCAGCGTTCCATGCAGAATCAAAAGCTTTATTAAAAGCTTCCTCTTGGCTGAGTAATAATATTTTATCTAGCGTTACCTTAGTTACAGATTGCAAAATGCTAGCTGAAACCATCAATAAGGAATGTAAGATCCCAGATTGGAGTGCAGAAAACACTATAAAGGAGACTCAAACCATTCTGCAAAAACTCCCTCAAGCTCAGGTGCAGTATATTAACAGAAGATATAACTCTGCTGCGGACAACATAGCTAAGGAAGCTCGAGCAAAGAATCTTCGGAATTTATCAACCCAAATTCAGCTAAGGACTTCGCAATCTAGTGTGATGTCCAATATTTTTGAAAAAAAAGATATTATAAATCTTATGTACTTTATTGCTTGATTAATAGATTACTTTTTGCATCAAAAAAAAAAAAAAAAACACAATAAGAGATTAAGTAAACACCTGATCCTTTTAACCTGGCGTCATTAGGGGCTACCCTGAAAGAATTAGGGGCGACTTTTTTATTCCCAACCCATAGACAAGGTTAAGGGATGTCCAGGTTGGAGGAGAATACCAAAGTACCCTTATACAATCGGTAGTTAAGGGAGTGGTTTTATCTACCGATTATTAGTATTCTCAATGTTGTGGTCGTTAGCAATCGGTAGATAGGTGAAGTTCATAAATAACTTCATAAACTACCGATTATTGTAGTTCCCAAATTCGAAAAAAATGAGATTTTGACAAAAACAAAATTTGGGGCATCTCAATAATCGGAGGCTAAATTACCTTATTTAACTACCGATTGCTAAAGTTCCCTAATTCGAAAAAAATGAGATTTTGACAAAAGCAAAATTTGGGGCTTCTCAATAATCGGAAGTTAAAGTACATTATTTAACAACCGATTATACTAATTCCCAAATTCGAAAAATTTGAGATTTTGATAAAAACAAAAATTGGGGCTTCTCAATAATCGGAAGTTAAAGTACATTATTTAACTACCGATTATAATAGTTTACAAATTCGAAAAGTTTGAGATTTTGGCAAAAACAAAATTTGGGGATAGAGCCGTTGGAACTCTAAACTCTATATAATGATGGTCCTTTTACCCTCTATGGAACACAAATACGTTTAAACTCCCTCCAACATCATCTTCAACATAATGGCCCAACCGTTCATTAATCCCACGGAGTTCACGATAGAAGAAGATTTATCTTTATGTAGGCGCTATGTTCAATTCTATCCGGGACAAGGAGAAGAACGTAGGCAAGGAGGCATAATGAGTATGAGTTATTTGCGGAGAATTCACGAAAAATTCTGCGCCGACACCGGTAACCCAAATAACCGTCACCCCGCTGATCTTTTCTGCCGAATTGGTTCAATAAACGGACACGTCGAAGAATTCGTCCATTTAACTTATCTTGTGAATGAATATCGATTGAGAGGTGAAACCAATGATGAGGTTATAGAACGATCTCTCGGAGAAAAGCGGAGATGGAAAAGATCAAGCTTCGTTATGAAGCTCATTTTAGAATCCTTAGAGCGATGAAAAGATTTAATCCGTTTAGGACTCGTCCAACACGTCCACGACGCTAATCACAATACCTTGTAATAGAATTGTGGAAGTTCAATGAAAAGTTACGATTCAATGAAAAGTTATTATTGTAAAATTATTATGATGTGTAGGTGATATCGCACCGAATTTCAAATTATTTATGACAATCGGAGGTTTGCATTCTCTATATAGCTACCGATTATACTCCAACGGCTATTTCGTTCAAAATAATGTAGCCATGCCTCGAAAACCACACACAATCGGTTATTAATACATATTGATAATCCTCCGATTATACTACTCTAATGAAACTGAAAACTCTGATGACAAAACAACATATAATCGGTAGTATATAACGATCCACATCTACCGATTACGCATAATCGGTTGTTATGGTTCAACCATTGCCTACCGATTGTATGTAATTATTGTACGTAATTTCAGTACAATCTTGTAAAAGTACGCATCAACGGCCATATTTTCAAAAAAAAAGAGACGTTGGGACTCTCATCTATATAAGGAGGGTAAACTCTTCTTATTTATGCACCAAACAACACATATATAGCATCGTGTATTCTACAAATAGATTTTCCATCGTCTACTCTTGTGAATTCATTCTATATCTCAACTTACAAGCATGCCAACGTTTGACGCAGCTAAAGATTCGGTCATTGTGAAAACATGGTATCATGAAACAAGACGTGAAGATGTCATAGCAGGAAGGTTAACACCCGAAATCTTTTGGGGAGGGTATATAGCCAATTTGTGCGAGAGTATGGTAATCCAAAGCAAAGATCACTCCAACAAGTTCATGATCATTTCCGACTTGTCCAAAAAGGGGTAAATGATTACATAACGATACAAAAGAGGATCTTTAACACTAGCCACTTAAGCTTGTCGATCCAACAATTGTAAGTATTTGCATACTTCTTTTAAATAACACCGGGTGTCTAATCTTTCTTACTAAAACGAACTTGGCATTCTTTTGTGTTTGTTTATGTAGGAGACACTCGCAAAAAGACAGTACTTAGTGGAAAAGGGTGAAGAATTTACTTATGATGGAAGTTATGAATTCCTGAAGTCCGTGGCAACAGTATAAATATTGATTGATTGTTACAATCGGAAGTTGGTATGTTATATTGTCTACCGATTCTGGGAAAATTTTCAATTTTTTTGTCAGAGTTTGGTGACAATCGGAAGTTTATGTATTATGTTGTCTACCGATTCCGGGAAAATTTTCATTTTTTTTGTCAGAGTTTGGTGAAAATCGGAAGTTTATGTATTATGTTGTCTACCGATTCTGGGAAAATTTTCAACTTTTTTGTCAGAGTTTGGTGACAATCGGAAGTTTATGTATTATGTTGTCTACCGATTCTGGGAAAAAATTTCAGTTTTTTTGTCAGAGTTTGGTGACAATCGGAAGTTTATGTATTAACTTGTCTACCGATTCTGGGAAAATTTTCAGCTTTTTTCAGAGTTAGATGACAATCGGAATTCAAATTACAAAAGTTAATAACCGATTATAACATTGATTGTGTCTGTTTACAAAATCTTGTACAATCGGTTGATATATTAATAATATAACTACCGATTATAGCTTTATACATCACAGTATTTTCCAAAACATACCAAAAAAATACATCTTTCAAAAGTAACGATCATTCATCTTCATCATCCGAGGGAACCAATTCGAGTAGGCCTTCCGGAAAGTTGTCGTTCATGACGCGATCCCAATCCAATATGTTGGTCTCATATTGTTTCAACCAATCCTTACAATGATTCGTTGGGAAGTAATCCGTCCAACTACCCAACGGAGGTAATGGGCAATCTCTCTTTACTCTTAAACCGATAAAATGCATCTCATTCACAAATGCCATAACAATTCTTCTATCTTTAACCGATTCATCGCAAACCGTCCTTGTAGGTGCAAACGTAAAAGAATGTCCATACTTAGGAGGAACAAATAAATGTACCACACAATTCAAAACGTCCGCTAAGAGATATTCACATTTAGGCATTGTCATCCAATACTTGGATCCGATTGTCTTCAATCCCTTTCGGCACTTTACACGCACAACTAAGTCTTTGAACTCTAGTTCTTTGTCGTGTCTATCTCCTCGCTTCATTATCTCCATATAGAAATCCTTGTCCTTTATTAGTTGTACCGCCATCTTAGTTATTAAGTATTGCCATTGGGTGACATCTTCTTTAACCTCCTCTCCAAAGTAACCAATTTGTTCCGTAGCGATGTGAAACCCACAATTTCCATCCCTATCAACCTCGTCCGTGGACAAAACAAAAGGAACAATGAGAGGAGGGAGTTTTTCCAAATATTCTTCGTATATTGTATACATGGATCGATTTGGTCTTCCATGAAGATACCTAGGACAACGAAGAGTACCATTCTTCTCTTTGATAATCACAATTTTCGTTGGTTGCGAGTTGCTCATTTGATCAACAACTATAGAGCTAGTTTGGGTCTCCACTAACACAACTTCTTCCACCACCTCAGATTGACTTACTTGAGAAGGCTCCGTAGAGACCTTTGGTTTCACTTTTTGTGAGGTTGGTCCACTTTGATCATTTCTTGGACGACCTCTTTTCTCATCTTCAAATTCGGCTTCCGTATACATGTGCCTACTCGGGTCACTTTTGTTAGACACCTTCAACTCTTTTTTTCGAGGGTTCTAGACACTTCGATGCTCGGTATACCCATCCCCTTTTGCTTAATATGTTCATCAACCTCCCTTAAACAAGGGTGGAGGGCTTCCTCCAAATGGTGCATCAATATTTGCTTCTTGGCGCCATTTGTTGTAGCGTAACGCTCGGCTATTCGTGCACACAATTCCGAGTCATACCACGACGGACCTTCAACTACCGGGGTGCTTGGGGTGAAATTTAATTACTTCCAAAATGGATGAATATCATTGATGTCAATCACTTCGACATACCTACCCATTTTATGATGACAAGGGAGTCCAATACCTATCATATCCTTGAAAACACACACCGTATTCTCGTTATCGTAAGTTCTATAAAGCTTCAATTGTTTCATCATGCGATTTATTTCCCATCTTGAAACTTTATGAACAATGTCCCTTAGAAGCAATCTTTCATTTTCATGTTCCGATGGGAATCTATGTGCACCAAATTTCATACAACCCTTAATCTTTATGAGATCACGATTGGTAAATTCATGGATTGCTTCTTGGATCGACACAACTCCATTTTGACTACCAATTAATATTTTCTTTAATAATCCATGAGACCCTTCCACAATGCTTGTTGCCTCGTTCTTGGAGTTACGATATTCATATGTCCATGCAAACAGAAACCTCTCCTAAATCGGTAACCATTGTTTTTTACAATACTCAACCGGTTTTGGGTAGTCCGTGCCATATTCATCCTCAAATTTCTTCAAATTAGTTTCGTAAATTTCCTCGGTCTTCGACCAAACGATCTTGTCCCATGCTTTCAAGAATGCTTTCCAAATCATTCCACTCTCCTTCCATTTTTCATCAAATAACCTTTTCTCTTCCTATTATTCTTCCACGGCGTAGATGGGGAAAAACGAGTTGGTGGTTTTTAAGGAATTGAGGAGACGATCGTGCGGAGGAAACTCCTTGAACCGAGCGAATTGTCTAACCTCACACAGATGCACTGCAAGAAGGGAGTGCTTTAAGTTCGAGAGATCAATCTGTAGGACTCCGGCCTAAACCAAGACAATGGCCGTTCCAGAGTCAATTCGGTCACAAGAGAGGATGGGTCGATCTATAGGAGGGAAGCTGAGAAATGTGTGAGATCAATGATGATCGAAGATTGTAGGTGTGTTGTGTATTCTGCGTGAAAAAATAAAATAAGCTCTGATTGATTGAATTTGATCTGTTGAGAGTAATTGCTCAGATGTTGAGATGTTAATCTATTGTTGTCAGTTTGACGAAAGATTATCCTGTTTTCAATCATGATTGAAAGACTTATTTATATTGCTAGAATTGTAAACACCTTGATCCCATGAAGTGTGACAGTTGTTGGAGTCAAAGAGTGGGGAAAAGGAATCGTGTTAAAACCAGTTGCTCATCGTGCAGAGACTTGGTTGATTTTCCATCCACTACTTTGCTAACTCCTCCAACTGATTGCACGACTTGCTCACATTCTCGTCGTGTGTATGAACACACGTGCTGATAGGTGTCTAAAACACCTAATTTTATATCTAGTATTTATGCTTTCTTTGCTACTTTTATTATAAATTATGTATCTTATGTGTACTTTTGAGTTATTTAGGTACTTTGGAGTCATTCGAAGCGAAAGAAGAAGAAAACGTCCTTGGAGCGTAAAGGGAAAAAAGGTCACTTCACAGGCGAATGATACTTGGAACCAACGAAGGCTATGCAACAAAGGAGGTAAAGAATGAATTGTTAGTTCCCCATAACTGACAGTTGAGCAAGAAAGAGAATATGCTTGTCAGTTTTGTGAAACTGATAGGCCACATACTAACTGTGGTAGCCCTCATCAAAGTGGCAGGTGCCAATATCAATCCCAATTTGTTAACCACACATCAGGTCGAGAAAAATCCATTTCCTTCTCCATTTCTCTGTTACTTTCTTTGTTGTTCTTCATGGGAGTGAGGAGATTGAGAGATTTAGTCACAGATGTGAAATTAAGAAGGAATCACAGATGGAATTTAAGTCTGGAAATAGTGGGGCGGCGAAACTAGGGTTTTGCTGATGGAGAAATTATGTATGAGAAAATGGGTTAGATTGAAGTTTGAAATCAGGAATTAGGGTTTGGTGATGTTTGAAGTTGGCAGCTGTAGATGAACTGAGATAAAAACAATGGAAGATTGGATTTTGTTTGCATCGAGAATAAGAGGAGCAGCTGCTGTTGATGGGTGAGATTGAGAGAGGTCTGAGATTGAGCTGAAACTGTAGATAGAGAGCTGTTGTTGGAGGAGGAATTGATAAAGGGTTTTGATGATTTCAGAAACTGAATCGAGAAGAACTAGATTGTTTACTGAGATGGGTTTGAGTGATTTCGAGTTCTGGTAGTGTTGGCAGGGTATGAAATTGAGATGGTGTTCGAACTAAGTGATGGTGTTGTTGAATAATGAAGGTGGTGCTACTGCCACTGAAATTGCAGAGAAGATGGAGTCGATTATGAATCTGAGAATGGGAGTTGTGTTGGTGATTTGGTTTGAGGCAATGGTGGTACTGAGAAGATTGCAGGTGGAATCGAGGATATCCATGGGTCTTGGTGATGTTTAGATGGGTCTGGTATTGTCTTGAAGTTGCATGAAGTTGTATGGTTGCAGTTACAAGATATGGAGTGTGGTCTGAATGTAGTGGTGACCTACACAGGAAATGGTTGCTGCTGTTGGGTTTGAGCTTCAAGGCTTTGATGGAGTTGGTGGTGGTCTAGACAATATTGTGTTGCAGTCAGGGTTTGTTGACATAGAAGCCTGAGTTTTGGTGGATGAATTAAGATGGTGATGAAGTAAAAGATAGGGTTGAGTTGGTGTTTGAACTGGTGGGTCTCTGAGAAATTGCAGACAAGGATTCAGGTACAGACTTCAAGTGACGGTGAACTTCATATTAAGAGAACATGAAAGAGCTGGGACTGTTGGTGTGCCTGGTGGTGTTAACTTACACCCAATTGAGGGGATTGAAGCTGAGAAGAAACTGGTGGTGCTATTGCTTTGAACCTGATGGTGTTTGAGTTCTTGAGGATGTTGCTTTTGTGGGCTTAAGGAAGTGGATTTGGTGTTGTGTATGTGAAGTTACAGGGGCTGGCAAGGACTGCAGAGTATGGCTTTGAGCAGGTGGTTTTGGTGATTGTCATGGACTGGCCTTGTAACTGAATCGAGCTTTTGAGGGTCGACTGAGCTTGAAGATCTACAAGAGAGAGTTAAAGTTTGTGATATTACTGTGGTTGGAGGCTTGCACAGTGATAGAGGAAAGGTCAAAGTATTTCAATTGCGATGAAGGTTGCTTTGCCATGGAATTGATGGGTCATTCGAGTTCAAGACAAGGAAGAATAAATCTTGCCACCGTATAATGAATGTTTATTGTTGCAGTTGTAAGTTGGGTTTGTGGCGATAGTGCGATGATTGTGTTGAGCGATAGTATGTGCGAAAGGAGTTGTCTTCTTGCGCCAAGGAAGAAGTGGGTCTGGAATGCAGGTTAATGCAAATGTGAGTTGAGAATGGATGGTTTGAGGTTATGGGATGCTTAGATGGATTGAATGAACTGAAGCAAGAAATGCTGAATTAATGCAGAGCTGAGAATATAGATGAATGTTAGGTATTGTGCAGGCAATAAGCCTGAAAGATGGCTGGAAATAACAAAGAAAACAAGATAGAACTCGGTCGGTGTCCGATTCAAAGCGAGTTGACTCGGCCGATTCAGGTGGTGACCGGGTAATAACAGTGCGATTAACTTGACCGTTAAAGATGACGGCGACTACAAAAGACCGTTAGTTTGACTCGAGCAACGAAGTAGCATATTCCAAAGGACCGTCGTGGGTATATTCTGCTCAACTTCCGGCCTGCGACACCAGACTTCAGGCGACCAATTCTGGCAGAGATTTTCACATGGGTTTTAACGCACTATGGGCTTGGTGGACCACTTGGAGATGGGTTTTGAGAAGACCTAATATTGGAAAGAGTATCCTTTTGGAATGGGGGAAGCATATAAATAGAAAAGTCTTTCTTTAAACCTAGATATCTCCATTAGGGGGGCTTCTACTTGTTTTCTAGGGTTTCACATGATAGTTCTTCTATGCTTTCTATGATGATTTCCAAAAACACAAGTAACTAAGTTTTTATTATTGGTTGAAGATGTAGTTGGATTTTGCAACCAAGTTATGATTTTTATGAATTAGTTTTCTCTCAATATTATCGTTTGATTTCTACGGGTTATAATAATTGCATGATTGATGTATTGCAATATGATTGAATGTTTGTTTAGTTAAGTCTAGAATTGATTGAACTAACATCCATATCTATAGCTAATTTAGGGTTCATCATCGAGCGATAACCTTGAATACGAGTAGCATGATATGATTATGGTTTGTAGTGATACATCCTTGTAGTCATATATAGATTTGACCTTTGTTCGAATTGTTTGCGCAATGTATTTCAATTGCATTGATTAGCCTATTTCTGAAACTTAACGCTCCTGGGAATTGTACTTAATTAGCGCAAGGCGTTAGGTTATTCTTTAGGTAGAATTCACATACGCATCTCTAATGTGTGTGTTGATGAACTTAGGAAATTTATGGAGTATTCTTGCAATAAGGTATTCTAGGGCTTTTGATGATAGCGAGATTAAATACGAATTCTAATCATACATTCAAAACTTGTTTACAATTGAAGATGAAACCTTTATCCAATATTTTCACATCCTTGATTTGCGTGTTTACTTTTTTATTGTTTTGCCTTTATTTTATTTTAGTTTATAAAAATCAGGAAACCCCCTTGTTACTTTTAGGAAACCGAAATATATTGACAACCTACACCTCTCTGTGGGAACGATCCTTTCTTGCCTTTGCTATATTATATATTTTGAGTAGTGAGAAAGTGTAATTTATTTTTGACGCCTACGATAGTGATCACGTGTCGTAGATCGCCAGACCAAAACCCTAGTTAATATCCCCCCATGTAACACGATTGACGTCTCGTGGTTGTGGAGTCTGCAAGGCAGACGTGTATTTAGTTAGTCAGTTGTTGACTTCATGGGACGATGAGTCCTTGTATTGCCGAGTCGAACGTGATTTGCAAATGTTCTAAGACTCATGAATTGAACGTGTCTGTTGAGACAGAGGTATGATCCTCCCGTAAATGTTGATAGTCAAGGTGAGCAAATATTGCTTATTCGATGGATTGTTGAATTGATAGTTGAACCAATATTCCTTAGTCTGAGCAAATATTGCTCATCTGAGCAAATGTTGCTCGTTTGATGAATTATTGGTAGCATGACCAAATAAAATATTAATTTAAAATACGGCAACCTGAACCGAGTATAATCAATAAACATGTTGATCATGGGATCGACGTAAAATTATTAGTGTTTGAATCTGGAATTATGAACCTTGGACTCGAAACCCTAATTTGATCAATTGATGATTTATTGAAAATCAACCACGGAGTGAAGGAGGGACCGGCTACATGGGATGATGGGTCGACCATGTAGCGCCCAGATGCTCAAGTGAGCAAATACCAAAGTCTTTTGAAGACCGGTTGGTGAAAGGATGACTGAAATACCATGAAATCAAGGAGTTTGTTAAAATAAAGGAGTTTTCCTTGAAGTGAAGGAGTTTCCATGAGATGAAGGAAACAAATAATATTAATAATAATAAAATAAGGGCATGTGGGACCGGCTTGGGCATGGTCGTCTGGCTAGGGCCCGGTCCTAATTTTATGTATTATTTCATGATTTGAAGGAATTTTCATAATTTGAAGGAATTTTCATAATTTTAAGGAAATATCATGAAATCAAGGAATTTCATGGAATGAAGGAAACATAAAAAATAATAATACAAAAATAAGGGGCGTGTGGGACCGGCTAGGGCATGACCGGCCGGCTAGGGCCCGGTCCCACGAGTTTCCCTAATTTTATATTATTTTTCATGACTTGAAGGAAATATCATGAAATTAAGGAGTTTTCATGAGATGAGGGATATAATAATAAAATAACGAGGAATCATGAGGTGTGGGACTGGCCACGACTAGGGCATAGCCGGCCGGCTAGTAGACACGGTCCCACGACACCTTTCCCAATTTTATATTACTTCCTTGATGCGAAGGAAACACCATGAAACTGAGGAGTTTCCTTAAAACGAAAGATATTTGTTCAAATGAAGGGATTTTCATGAGATCAAGGAAAATAATAAAATATGATAAAATATAGAATTGGGCGTGGGACTGACCATGGCACGACCGGCCGTCCGGTGGCCTAGTCCCCCAGCGCCTTGATTAATATTTCATTATTTATTATTTTGTTCCTATTTTGCATAGGTTCATCGTTCGTTCGTATTTTGGAATGCTCGTTCGTGCATTCAGGTGCTCGTTAGTGTATTATTGCTGAGTACACTTGCACCATTTTAGTAGGGGCTTAATCAATAGTTGCTCAGATGCCCGTGTGTTGAATATTTATTACTAACCCATGAAATTCTGCTGGGAAGAACCATGAATTGAAGTAATGAAATGTTATGGATACGTAGAATATTTTCCAGGGATCCAGTTAATGAATCTAATGATTTAGGAATAATTAATTGATGGCTCTATACTAGTACGATCGTCTAGGAGTATTAATTATTCATGAATTGAGTGATATGAGCTTGTTTAAGCGTCATATTTCTTTTATATTGTTACATCTTGAAGACATTATTGCTCTATACTAGCATGCAAGCTGTCTAGGAGCCGTCCAATCTTTCGATTCTACATATAAGTAATTACTGAAATTGCTCAGTATTCATGAGATATGTCGTTGCCTCAGCTGAGAGACTACACATCTACATATACTCTGAGAGACGATATTCTCAGTCAGAGATTCTCGTGGCATGAGCTTTCATGCTTCAATGAGAGACATGAGCCTCAATACTCATCCGTTTTCTGGATCAGGAGCATGTATAATTATGGTTTTACCATTTTAACCCTTGTTGAAAATCCACCATCTACACACGGTTAATATACTAATTCACTCATCCTCCCCCTTCGACCTCTTGGCACCCTCTCTTGGTTTTTTAGCTTGGAAATGATGATGGCAATTGGATCTGAGGTTGCATTGAATGTGCCATGTACATTGCAAGTTTCGGGCTTCCGGAAACACTACCGATATTGCATGCATTAAGGCTTGATCGTTATCCGTTACAGTAACCCTTGGAAAATTATCACCGTTATAAATGGACCTCAATGTCTCCAACATCCAAATGAAACTCACATTGTTCTCATGATCCATTAAACCCCATGCAATCGTAAACGTGTTTTTGTCTGAAGTGTGACAAGCAATGTTCAACAACGGCATGTTGTATCTGTTTGTCTTATAAGTTGCATCTATCAACAAAATTTGATGAAAGCATTGTGCCAATTGGATCATTTCGGGATGTGCCAAGAAAATACGTACCACTTTACCATTCTTTTCTTCCGTTCGCAACGTGTAGTCATGTAACTCCGCTAACCACTCCGATTGTTACATAACCGTTATACCATCCCATTACATCCTTTTGATCGTTGTTAGAGGTCCGCCTTGATCGTAGAAAAAGATGAAAGGTTGTCGGGTCGTCCTTCTTAATCTTACTTAAGATCGCACTCGCTTTACAAATCCTCATAGACTTCACCGTATCCATTTCATGTGGTTTTAACTTCGCAACCATTACATTTCCAATAAGAGTATCCGGATCATCGTGGTTGTGACAACCATTAGCAACTTTAGACATCTTCCACTCTTTACCTTCCCTACCATCGTTCTTATAGAAGACAATCTTAAATGGGCATCCAATCTTCTTTGTATGAATTCGGTATTTCTTCCTCTCCGTCTTCCTTACATACTTATTATTCTTACCTTGGTGACTCTTTTTCACCCCACCTCGCTCACATGTCATTTCAAACCGAATATCCTTCACACAAGGGTTTTGAACTACCACGCACATCTTCTCCTTTGCCTTGTTCATAAGCCATTCCTTTGCCTTATTCTTACTTCCAAATGACTAAATGCGCATATAACAAAACAAACATCATAAGCATAAGCATTTAACATATATTATTTGAAGAATAAAAAAGAGAAGTCATGAGTATACCAAATCGTTTGCATAGTGGTGAGAAGTATTCGGCCTCAAATAAACTTCATCATCCACCGCTACAATAGCCTATAAACAATAACAACAAGTTAGGCCATTACAATCGTAAGCACATGATAACACATATCTACAGTTTGATGCACAATCAGAGCATAAATATAGTTTATAGAATTCCGATTAAATACTTTGAAAAGTTTACGTTTTCTAGTATGAATAATCTTGAATAATGGGTAGAAGTTATATTTCTCATACGCCCCGATTATTAGTGAATCGGTAGAAAAATAAAATATATCTACCGATTATGAGATTTGAAGAATTCAAAAAAATTCAGTTTTTGAGGAGTTTGATTTTGGGGCGACACAATAATCGGAGGTTTAAATTTTTTCAAAATCTACCGATTATGGATTATGAAACAAACCAATAATTGAAGTTTTGAAATATCTGTATTTGGGGCGACTTTGTTAATAGGTAGTTATGTAAATTTGCGAAACTACCGATTATCCCAAATTGAAATTTTCAATTTGGGGGTTTTTCAAAATCGGTAGCATTCTAAGCTCCATAATCTACCGATTATGGATATATTATTACACAATTGTTGATAATCGGTAGATATATAACCACATTATCTACCGATTCTGGGTAGTTCATGGCATTCAATGCATGCAAAAATCGAATTTTCTCGTTTAAAAACTCATACAAACGCATACAAAGTGGGTTATGAGTATCTTAACACAATACCTGTGTGTTAGATGCATCGTTAGCTTCTATCTCGGTTGATTCTCCGGTTTCCTCCATGAAAGCGTCGTCTAGGGTTTCCTCTCCACAAAAGTTTGGATCATTCAACATATACCCCAAATCGTCTTCTCTATATGGTAGTGTAGCTTCAACATTATGTTCTTCACCTTCTTCTTCATACCCATCCATGTTTCTTGTTGATTTAAGAAAAATGGTAAACTCCCACTTCTTCTTCTTTCTCTTCTTCCCCTCTCTCTCTCACACCAAACAAAAAACTAAAACCAAACAATAGGAAAAAGTTGCCTAAAACCAACTATATACGATTAAACTACCGATTGTACAAGTTAACTACCGATTATTCATACTAACACTACCGATTATGAGGATATCTATCGACTGTGTGTACACATATACACCCGATTATGAAACAACCCACATTAATCTACCGGTTGTGTATACAAATACACCCGATTATGGAAAGAACTACCGATTATGGAGGGTATAATTGCCATTTTAAAAATTCACCGATAAGGGATGGCTTCATTTTACGCTTGGGTGACCTATTTTGTCTTTTTGTGTCGCTCCTAATTCTTTCAGGGTAGCCCCTAATGACGCCAGTTTTAGAGCTTGTCGCCAACTAAATCACAATGCAGTAAAAGCTTATACAATTTGTTGAAGTACTGAAGCCCGTAGGTCACTCAACAATAGTATCATCCCGAGCAAGCAACTTTCCTTTAAAATAGATGATTGGTTACAATAAATCTTTGAATCTTCCGGCATTAGTTTGTCTTTCTTTTGGTGAAGCTTTTTCACATAATGTCATGTGTATCCTATTTTTCCTTATGTATCCTATCTTTTCAGGGGTATAATTGGAAAGAAAACTTTAACATATAACATATCTAACAATCCGTGTCTTGGAATTTTACAAATTTTATCTCGTTGAAAAGGTTATAAAATAATCTATGCAATGAGTACAAACAACAATATCAAATTTAGAATTTTTACGAAAAATTCGGAGGTATTTATTATTTTAGGCACAATTTTGGAAAATTTTGTATATCTATTATGCAAATCACCACAAAGGATACATAATACTTTATGTAGTCATATTTTGGTTTATGCATCAACTAATTTTCCGTTGCAACTAATAAAACGATGTGCTACCTCTGTTTCAAGGAAAATAATACTTTCACTTTAGGCACGATTCTCGAAAACTGAATGCATAACCATTATGCAAACCACCACAAAGGATGCATGACACATCATGCAACCATATTTTGGTTTATGGATCAACTAATTTTACGTTTCTGGAAAAGTGTTACTTTCGCTCCGTTTCATAAACGTTTTTTTTTTCTTCTGAAACGGAACGAAAGTATCACTTTTTATGAAACAGAGCGAAAGTATCACTTTTTCTGAAACAAGACGAAAGTATCACTTTTCTGAAATGGGGTGAACGAAGTCGCAGACTAACCCATCTTCATATTCTTCTTTGGTCGGCCCTCCCACCGTGGCAACGGTTGGACTAGTTTATGTTATCGGTTCTTTTTGATTGAAATTAAACAGTGTCAGTTTTGCTTGTGGGAAACAGAAACATTGTTTGACTTAGATAAAGAAGCTTTGCTTGTGCACATTCTATTTACCTTGGCTATGCGTTAAGTCCAGGTAATTTTGTGCTCTTCAATCGTATTTATAGGTTTGAAATCTCTTTATTGGACATTATTTATAACCATTTCATTGGACACGTAGTTTTTCTGTCATTGCTAGATTGATCATAAAAAGTATGGTGTTGGAATCTCACTCCTAGTTCCCTGTTGAACACACACATAATCATTGTAGCTCTTTCTGACAGAGGAATGAAAGTTAGTATTAAATAGAGAAGAAAACAAAAACTAATAATGCTTTAATAACCCAACTAGTGAAAACTATAAACATAATTCGATAAAAAAATAAATTCTGAAAAGTTAGGAAACAAAGCAATAAAATTTTCTTGTTTGATTCATACCAACAAAGTTTGATTAAAGGCGGACGAGGCTGCTTACATGCCACTTGCAATGCTTATCATATGGATGGGAGATAAAATCCAACTTTTTCAAGTTAACATCATAAATGTACAACTTATCAATTCGACGTTCAGTTTGATCATGCGCTTCATATCAGGTACTGGAAACATCAAATATGATCTTAGGTGTAGGATGCGAAACAATAATTAGAATAACAGGAGAATGAACTGAAACAAGGAAGTCCGTGGACACATCATTGTTAAGGAACAATTCAACAATATCGTACATGAGTATCCATTCATGCTAATGCCCATTCTTTTTCTTTTCATCGTCCTCTTTCAAAATCCATAATTTCAATTTCCCCTTATAATAAGCTGGATCAATAAGTTGACTATAAGCTTGCATAACATTATCCATGTAATCAAGGAAACAGAGTGATCCTTCAATCTCAAGTAGCCGGGATATATAATTTGAACATCCCTTTG
The DNA here is from genome assembly GCA_023531295.1 of Papaver armeniacum. NCBI lineage: Eukaryota > Viridiplantae > Streptophyta > Magnoliopsida > Ranunculales > Papaveraceae > Papaver > Papaver armeniacum. The sequence continues at coordinate 305,312 of JAJJWW010001301.1, read as the reverse complement.
GATATTTTATAGTGTGAAATACTTTGTTCTTCACATCCAAACGAAGTATTTCACTCTCAAGTCAACCAATGAAAACACCCACTTGCGAACACGTTTGTGAAATCTCTTCCAAAATTGGGACTCACTTTTGTAAAATCAACATCTCTCCATGAACCCGTACCAAGAGTGACAATTTTCAATAAATATTTATCACTTGTTCTCCAACATAAACAAAGAACTTTGTACTTTCCCGTGACTGAATCATATACTAAATGTAAATAAAAAACATCAAACATTCCCGGAACAAACGCATTACGTACTGGAAGTTGATACGAATAACTAGTAATTGGATTATAAACATGATGACTGCTATGGCAAGATAGAAGTACTAAACCATTCACGGAATCTTGAATGAACAGTTCCCTATCAAATAAACCATTTTCCGGTGTGAAATAAAAAACGTTTTCTTCTTTTGTATCAAAATCAAAGAGAACAATACCATCAGATTTGGTATAATAAGGTAAGTCATCATCTAAACAATAACAATAATCATCATTTTCGGAAAGTCATATAAAACCACGATTACGATAAGTTTGACGACGATAATGTACATTGATAAACTGCGAATCCTTGATGGTTAAACTAGACCATGATTTGCATACAGTTTTGAATCGCATTAGGCTATCAATAGGTAGCCTTGTTAGTATATCATAGATGATAATATCGTAAGGGAGATGAGTTAAAGAGTTACCGAGTCCTTCTGAATCACCAATGTGAACTTTCTCTTTCTCTTTATTCCTCATCGCTATCGCTATGCTCATTGTTTGCTTTTGTTCAAATAAGTTTATGTTCTTTGTTCACCATTATTGGATCGTGCAGTAGAAGAAAACGAATTCTCACCAAAGAAGAATTTTTCCTCTATGAGAAGGCCAAGGACCCTTATTTATAGTAGACTTGCATAAACCCTTTCACCAAATCTTACCGGGGGGGGGGGGGCAATAATTTTATTCCACCCACCCATAAATCCCATGGTCAATCCCACCATGACATGGCTTGACTTTTCTTGACTTTTTCGTTTTGTTTGTTCCTTCTCTTTCTACTGTCTTGGGCTTTATATCGTCTACCGATGTTGTTGCTTTTTGTCAATTTAAGATTTTTGTACTAGTTTGAAATCATTCCAATGCTTTCCTTCATTTGGGTTCACTACAAGAAAACATGGCATTAACGATGAAAATCCTGGCGACACATGAAATTTCGTCGCTATATACGATAAACGTCGACCATTAAAAATCTTTTCGCCAAATAATAATTTCAGCGACAAGTTGAAAAATTCATAGCTAAGATGGTCGCTAAATCGTATAAACAACGACCAAGTTTAATATTGTAGCTAAATCATATTAGCAGCGACCTAAATTAATATCATCGCCAAAATTATATATTGGCGACGATATTAATGGTCGTTAAAAAGACAATTTCAGGGACGTACTTTAAGCGATGAGTTAAACTGAAATTTAGGCACATAAAACTATGGTGAAACCGATTTTCTTCTTCGAGCTAAAATAAACAGAGAAGAAGAGAGACGCAAACCCAATTATATGAAATCAAAGTCGAGGCATGTATTATATCCTCTAGCCTTAAGACAGATTCACCCCGCACTGGTGCTTACGGTTTATCGATGTCTGTCTCCCAGGATACAATGACTTTCTTCTCAATGTAGTAGCACTCCAAACTTCGAGAAACGGCGAACAAAAACTTTAGTGATGAACTCTCTTTATTGACAAAACTTAATCTCTAGTGAATGCAAAACAATTAATACTGGTTTTCTCATTGATCTTTCTAATCTAATAATGCAGGGTATTTATAGATGTCAATCATACCTTTTCGATGAACCATCATGATTTTTCACGGAGTTCTCATCAAGGGTTTTGTCTGAAAGGTTGTAACCTTTCAAGATTGGGAGATGTCTCTTCTAAAGATAAAAGGAAACTACCCCAACTCCTTGGACCATATTGTTAATAGGCCCATACCTATCAAAACCCAACTCCAACAGGTATTACCAGAATTTCCCATTCATACGAAAATCGTAACTGATTTTCCAACAATATTATAACTGCGGTAATTATCAACTTCACCATCCTCCGCATATTCGTCAGTAGAAACACCAAATATGAATAATGGTGTTGGATGCATGACAACAGCTACAACCACAATTGAAGAATGCGAACGAATGAAAGTACTTGGCACATTAATGTTCTGGAACATATGAACAATACTATACATACATATCCACTCATGCTGATTCCCATTCTTCTTCTTTTCCTCACCCTCCTGCTTCAAAATCCATAATTTCAACTTACCTTTATATGCAACTGATTTTACAGAGCGAAATGATTCTGCAATACCAACGTCTACAGAATTATCCACGTAAGCAAGGAAACCAAGTGATCCTTCAATCTCAAGTAGCTTGGATCTAGTTGAACCTCCCCATGGATATTTTATTGTGTGAAATACTTCGTTACAAACATCAATACTAAGTACTTCATTCTCACGAGTCAACCAATTATAAGACCCATGTGTGAATGCCTGTGTAAAATTATCAAGACAAGGATGCATTTTCGGAAAATCAATGTCTCTCTATAAATCGTTTCCGGTACCAAGAGTGATAATCTTCAAGGAAAACTGATTACTTGCGCGACTTGTGCGGTCCTCTAAATTCAAACGTACATAAAGAACCTTATACTTTCGCATGACTGGGTCATATACTAAATAAAAATAAAGATTATCACATTACCTACAGGAAGTTTATACGAATAACCTGTAACTAGATTATAAACATGATAACTGCAGAAATTTTTATGCTGGCAAGATAAAAGTACTAAACCATTTAGGGAATCTTCGATGAACAATTTCTTTTCATCAAATAAATCGCTTTTGGGTTTGAAAACTTTCTTTCTTTCTTACCTATATCAAAGAAAACAAGACTATTGAATTTTGGTAAGTAATCTTGAAGGTCATCATCGTCATCGTCCTCGGAGTACTCAATGGTAGAAATCTTAGAAAGCCACATTGGATTCATTTGAACATCCCTTTGGATATTTTATTGAGTGAAGTACTTCGTTACCGGCATCAATACTAAGTATTTCATTCTCGGGAGTCAACCTTTTTTCTTTGTTGATAGCTTGGTATAGTGGTCTCTAGACTACTCCTAAATCCCATTCATTTAGGAATTTTTAGCAATTACAAGAGTTCGAACCCCGACCTCCACAATGGAGGGAACATAAGAACCATCAAACCACTTGAAAGATCCATTTTTTTTTCAGGTAAAGGGGTATAATCTTTATTGATAAAGAAAAAATATAATTACAAGGGAAGAAGGCGCTAAGCGCATACAAATGGATGCATTTTTGGAAAATCAACTTCTTCCCACGAATTATTTGCATTATTTTCGGTACCAAACTGCTAGATTCTATATGGCTACCTAAAAGTACGAAACCATTTACGGAATCTATAATGACTAGTAAACAAAATTATTTTGTTTGTGATGCTGGCCAACGTTTTCAAATCTGAATATTCGATTTTTTTTTTTTTTTTTTGATAAAAGGAAAAATCATTAAGCTAAAGGAAAGGAAATACATTGTTTTGCTTACTACATATAACTTTTAACCAACTTTCTTTTCTAGATTTATCCCATGATCTAGAATCTATATGCACATTCGCATATTTAATTAGAAACTTAGCTAGATTGTCTGCTAGATTATTACACGATCTCCGAATATAAACAAAGGAAGGCCTAGCAATAAATTTAATAGATTTTCGAGCTTTTTCAAAATAGCTCTCGAAATCCAATTTACAGCAAAATCGTTCTTCCTTAGAATGTTGATGACGTTCAGATTGTCGTTAAGGAAGACTAGTCTTTCATTCCTGGTGAACTACCTCCATCTTGTTGCTGCTCTGCAAGCTCTGGATTCAGCTTCCTCTGGACTTGAGCACCATCCTGAACCTCCTACAAAATTGAGAAGATAACCTTCATTATTCATTTCTACAATACCATAAGCATATTTCTTAGTATTGATATTAAAGGCCGCATCAAAGTAAATATAAGAAGCTTCTTCCAGATTATCCCTACTTTCATGCAAACAGCTAGGATGAAATTCATCACACTGATAAGAATTCTGTTTACTATCTAAATACAGAGTCTTACTTCTCGGATATTGTGGAATGTCCTTTTTAATGAATTCAATTAAATCAAGAGGGTTAGGACAAACATTGTCGAAAACTACTTTGCACCTATATTTCCAAATATACCAGAGAACGTAAGAATAGAAATCTCTATTAACACCATCCTTAAGCCAAATAAGACACCAATCTTTATAAGACATATTAACAGCTATGTAAAACATAACATCAATAGATAAGCCCCTCCAAATAGCTTCAGTAAAACACATTTAGTAAACAGATGATCTATACTTTCACTGACTAAACCATTACATAAGGGACACTGAATATCAATTGGGGTATATCTACCCAGAATTTCCCTAATAGGAAGACAATCGCTTAAAGTTTTCCATAAAAAGATTTTGACTCTCGGCATAATATTAAGATTCCAGATACCTTTCCAAGAAACTGGGGTGTTAACATGTTTCCTATCACATAAGAAGTTATAAGCAGATTTAACAGAGACCGAACCATCCCTAGTGCCTATCCATTTCATGGAATCCTTTTCTGTGTAATCCCTATCCATATCAATCATTCTTATCTTACTAATAGTATCATTATCAAAGACATTTTGAATCAGACTGTAGTTTCAAGAACCATTGCTATCCATTATATCAGAAACCTTTGAGACTATATGCACACTATCATGGTTCTTTGGTTTAGGACACTCTCCTTCAGGCAACCACTTACCCTCCCATATATTTATGTCTCTTCCATTACCTATTAACCAGCATGATTCTCTTTGATAATGTCTAAACCTTTACATATACTACTCCAGACCCATGACTTAACATTTTTCTTCTTGTAATTAATGGGATCAGACTTGGGAAAATATTTATGTTTTAAAATGATGCACCAGAGTTTATCAGGGTTTTCTATTAATCTCCACGCAAGCCTAGTAAGTAAGGCCAAGTTAAATTTATGAGGATTCTTGATACCTAGCCCCCCAATATTTTTACTAGAACAAATGAAACTTCAAGCTTTAATGAAAAGACCTCTATTACTCCTACTTTTTTTCCACCAAAAATCTCTCTGGATAACATCAAGCTTATCCAGAGTTTTTTTAGGGAGCAAAAAACACATCATTTGGTACATGGGCATAGCACTTGTCACTGAACCAATTAAAGTAGTCCTACATGCCTGAGATAAAAACTTAGCTTTCCATCCTTGCACCCTATTATACACTCTATCTAATAAAAAACTGATAATTAAAACTCTTGGATCTATTAAAAAATAAGGGAGTCCCTAAATAAGTATCATTCTTAGTAATTCTGCCTACTTTAAGAATCCTAGCTAGTAACTTGTAATGCTTGTTTTCAACTTTTTTACTAAAGTACACTCCAGATTTCTGATAGTTTATGACTTGACCCGAGGATTCACTAAAAATTTTAAGGATATCCAGCAGATTCCTAGCTTGAACTATGCTAGCATCAGTGAAAAGAAACGAGTCATCCGCAAAAAAATAAATGAGAGACTGACGGATTCTTAGCGGTAACTTTAACACCAGATAATTTACCACTAGATTCAGCATGAAAGAGTAATTGCGATAAAGCTTCCATACAAATGATGAAAATATAAGGCGACATAGGGTCCCCTTGTCTAATTCCCCTAGTGGGAAAGAATTTTTCACCTGGAGAACCATTTACAAGGACAGAAGCAGAAACAGTGGAAATGCAATTGTATATAAGATCACATAATTCACTTGAAAAACCAAATTTCTTAAAAACGAAAATCACAAAGTCCCACTCAAGCCTATCAAAGGCTTTTGAAAGATCAAGTTTCAGAGCCATGTGACCACTTTTCCTTTTACTAGTTTTCATAGTATGAAGTATTTTCATGTGCTATAACTATATTGTCCGTAATTTGTCTATTAGGAATGAACGCAGATTGGTTCTGAGAAATTATTTTATCTAATAATGGTTTTATTCTATTAGCAATAATTTTAGTAACAATTTTATAGAGGGCATTACTAAGACTAATAGGCCTAAAATCACTAGGATTTTTTAGTGTTTTATTCTTCGGAACAAGCGTAATATAAGAAGGGTTAATTTTTTGATTAAATCTTTTTTCCTTAAAGACTTTCTGAACCCATATAACTATATCCTCTTTAAGAAGATCCCAATGCTGTTGATAAAAACCAGGGGGGAATCCATCTGGTCCCGGATCCACCCAAGCATTCATCATAAATAAGGCATTTTTAATCTCAGTCTCACTAGGTATTTCATTTAGCTTATTGTTATCAAAAAAACTAATAGATGGTTTTAGAATTTCATCAAAAATAGGATTGATCTCATTTCCATTAGAGTTAGCTATACTCTTAGGCCAGTACTATCTCTTAAGGTATGTATTCTATTATACCTATTTCTATCCGAGGCATACTGATGGAAAAACTTAGTATTACTATCATTTTCCTTAATCCACTTTTCTTTGACATGTTGACCCCAATAAGACTTTTCTATTTCATACCAGTTAGATAGACCATTTTGTAATTGGTCAATCTTAATTTTAGTTTCTAAACTATAAGGTTTTCTATTCTCGGTTTCTAGCTCCTCAAGAATATTAGATATTCCTAAAAATGTTTCCAAATTCCTTTTTATTCCAGGTTCTAAGGTCAAGTTCTAAAGATTTTAACACTTTAAAAAGGTTACTACTTTTTTCCTTACTGGTTTGTATAGACTTTTCAATGATATTACTATAATTCTTATGTTCCATCCAGCATTTCATATACCTATATGGTCTCATACATTTATCACCATGCGGAATAGTTTCTAGAAGAATCGAGCATGGTCCAAACTACCCTAGTAAGATGTTTGTTACAAGATTTAGCAAACAATTCTAACCACTTATGATTAACAAAGACCCTATCAATTCTCTCTTGTATGTGATGTTTACCTATTCTTTTATTTGTCCAGGTAAATGGAAGACCAGTAAAATTAAGGTCAACTAATCCTAAAGTCTGAATACAATGAAAAACATAAGAAAAGCTACTAGTAGATGGACTATTTCCACCTTCCTTATCATCTTTATGAATGATGAAATTCATATCACCTATAATAGCCTAAGGAGTATTCAAATCACTAATACTTTTTATAAAATCCCACTGCTCACTCCTAAAATTATTATCTAAAGCACCATACATGAAGGAAATAAGAACACACATATTTTCTTGAAAAACTTGAAAATGAAATATATTATTCTTAAAAGACAAGAGTTTTGCGAGATACTCCCTTCCAAGTTCCAAGCTATTACCAATAAGCCTCCCGATCTACCAATAGATGGCATGATAAACCAAAATCTTTCAATTTTAAGGATTTAAAAACTTTTTCAACAATTCTGGTAAACTAAATTTTGTTTACCATATACCCGGAAAATCATATCAACATTGTGAGTTTTGTTTAAATATGTCGATGGTCATGCTTTAATGATTCTTGGGTTGAAAAGAATAGCACCTAATTCCTTGAAGATTCCATGACAAGACTTTGAAATCATACCCATATTCTCTATTGTCACTTACCATATACCATTTTTTTTGTAACGGCATTCTTCTAATCTAAAGTAAGGAAACAAACTATCTATAATGCATTCAATGACTATGCAAGTAAATATGATCATACGACATATAATGTAGTTCAGAACCTTAAATTTCTTACTGTTTTGATAATACCTACTAATACCTTTGAAAATAATACTTTGTTTATAGCACTCTACTACATATTTTATAACTATAAGCAGTTCAAAAACCAATTTACTTTTAAACTTAACCCCAAATTTATGGCAATGCATCCAATAAGAATAGTAGAAATCTATACAACTACATATTATGTGCAACTCTATCTGATACACACCATTATATTTGACCCAGTAATGATACCACTTAAGTATGCTTAACAGAAAAGATAACATTCTAGTAAATTTTCCTTTCAAATAAGGTTATCAAGTAGCAAGACAAAATTCACATTTTGTATAAATCAGTATAAAACTTCATGCAAAAACTTTTTAGGAAACAGATTGAGACATCGATTTTTATATATGGAATGAATCAAGCATCCAATTCTAATATGGTAAACTAAATGAATCAATTGCATATTATTTATAAACACACTCTGAGCTCTAATTCCCTGAAGATTCCAGGATAACACCTTAACGTCATCCCCATATTTCGAATCATCCATAACCATATTTTTAAAGAGTAATTTTTGATAGAAAGGTAAAAAAACTATTGCACGAACATTTCAAAATTAAGCATATATAATAGATACTAAGCATTGCAACATTTCTAAAAGGAGCTGAACTATGCTTAACAGAATTAAGGAAATTGATTAACCAAGCAATATTGAAGTAAAGCTGATCATCTAAATTAACATAATTATTAGTAGAAAGCTTTTTAAAAGTGAAGTAACTGATGAATACCTCAAGAGATGCAGTAGAATCCACAGGGGTAGCATTGTTAGAGTAAGCACCAGCATTGGCCATATCCATTGGTATCACCTCACCATATGTTTCCGCTTCTTCTTCAATTATGCTCCAGCATAGTGCATTCTCAGCCTCATCAGTAATTATCACAACATTTTTCTTAGCAACACCAGCCTTTCCAACTCCTCCATTTCTATTCTTCTTATTTATCAAGACCCAAGAGTCTTCAATCTTTAACTCTGAATAGTGATCAATAAGATGAAACCAATTCTCTTGCCTTCTCTTATGAGCTCCTTCTTTCGGCATAGATCCACTGCTTTCTGTCATATGAGATTTACCTTTGTTCATTCTACTTATCTCATCATTCAAGTTTTCTTCCATGTTAATACTACTTTTTTCTCCAGCATCACTAATACCAACACCAGAAACTCCTTCCTTATCACCTGCATCCCTTCTTCTATCTCTAATAACACCAACTCCTGTCATTTCCATATTGTTGAAACTGGAAAAATCATCATCATTTAGTCTTCTCCTCTTTATGCCCCTTCTTTGCTGATCTTCCTGATCAATTCCACTATCAAATATTCTAATCCCATCAGCTTTATTGGCTAAAATCTCCACCCCTTCTCTTGTTTGAATATCCTCATTCCTTATTTCTTCTTCTTCATTGTAGACAAACAATTTGGGGCAGTTTCTATTGTAGATGCCTCTTCTAGCTTTGCATTTCTCCTCATAATGAGATGTATCAACATGTCAACACTTAAAACAGGTACGATGTGGAACTTCCATAAAGAAAATTTTCACCTTAACCGTTTCTCTGTCATTTGGATCAATAATGATGACTTTAACTTCATGAACAAGAGACGTTCCATGTGAAATATCAGCAACAACATGAGCTTGATACTCTCCTCTATCATTCAGTGGACCAATCAGATTAAGTACCTTCCCAATCTTCTCAGCAACTTGTTTCGCCACCTATTGTCTTTCAACCAAGTCTCCCCTCAGAATAAAATTAACCCAGTAATCTTGAGCAGAAAAATCTACATTCTCCACTTTAGTTTCATTGTTCCACATTCTCATGGAAAGAAGGAAACCCTGAGCTCTGTTTGGGATTGAGTAGATTGCAGCAGCAAAATCCGCAGCATTAGAAAATCTGATGATGAACACCTTTGGGTCTGCTGTCTTCCTCACTATTAATCTTCCAGTTGGCTTCCACGATAAATTCAATGCATGAACTAGTTCCCATGTTTTAAGGCCTCTAGGATCATCTCCTTTCTTTATCTCCTTGAAAAGCTTCACAATAACTCTAGGAAATTTCATGTTTTTAATATCCACAACAACATTTCTAAGAAATTCAATATATTTCTTAACAGACCTTGTCATAGTCTGAGTTTCATCTTCTAAAATACCAGTGAGATGAAAAATATAGTTCCTAGTTGGAACATCAGACATGTTTTCTACTCTAAGGAGATATAAGAGCTTGTGAGTATTATTAAGAAGATGATGAATGTAGTTTTTGTACTTGGTTTTGTAATCTTTTTATGCAGGATTTTCCTTAAAATGTTTTGTGAGAGAACTAAGTAAGTTGCTAGTGAATATATAGACAAGTTTGATGGGAATATATGACACTTGTAAGTGTTTACAAGGAGGTGATTGAGGCATGAAATGATTGTAAGAACAAATTTTCTGTTTGCATGCAATCTTATAACAGTAGTATCTACAAAAATGTGCCACTTGGAGTGAAATTCTCTGCATTCCTGATTCAAGTAAGTTGCAAGTGAATATGTAGGAAAGTTTAATAGGAGTATATGCCACTTGTAAGTGTTTACAAGGAGGTGACTGAGGTATGAAATGATTGTAAGAGCATATTTTATGTTTGCATGCAATCTTAGAACAGTGGTAGCTGCAAAATTGTGCCACTTGTAAGGAAATTCTCTGTAATCCTGATTCTTGAGGACAAAGTTTTGTTTTGTGATTTTTAAGGGAAACATTTTCACTCAAGGAAATTGACACTTGTAATAAAAGATCGTTATAACCAATGGTTTGATTTATATAGTCACTGAAATGAACTGTAGTGCTGATGCTAGCTTCTTTCCTTGATGAGTTTTTCAAGTAATATATATGCCTGAAAGCAATGATAACTTCAATTAAAAAATATTCTGGAGTTGTCTTGTGGTGATTTTCCTTACTCAAGAAGGCTGAAACTTTTCTTGCACCCAAAATGTTAACTTTTTGTTGACCAGAGAGATTTCCAAAACACTGTAGCGAATCGCTCCTTCTCTGAACGGAGGTATTGACCGGAGATGGCCTCAACTGAGCATTAGCTCCAATAATGCTTTCCCTGCAGATACAGAAAAGCAAACAAATGATTGTAAACAGGTTATTGATATAGTAATTACTCATAATATGAATTTTGATTGAACGCAAAAGATTGAAAAATTAGAAGGAGAAAGAGAAAAAAATGATAGAGATGCTAAAGGAAGAAATTCAAAAAAATCATTTTGAAGACAATCAGATTGAAAGAAAAGGAGGTTTAAGAAACCAATAGATTTTGAGAAAAAGACTTGAATCTAACTAACAGATGAATGAAGAAATCGAAAAAAAAAAACCTAGAAACCGATTCCAGGAGAACAAGATGGAGAAATTGAACAATCTTAACAGGAAAACTAAAAAGAAATCAAACTAGATACTAAAAAAATAAAAGGGTAAGACAACATAAAATTTAATTGAAGATTTCAGTAAAGAAATGAAAGAAATTAAACAGAAATCATATGAGATTCGAAACTGGGTTGACTCAGTGATATCGCCGATCCTCAGATCCCCTCATGAGTGTGTGGGCAAAGTATTGTTTGATCTGAATATTCGACTGATTGTTTCAAACAATGTACGTATATGATTACGAACAATGTAGTCGGGAATTTTTTAAAAGTGCAGTTAATTCATTAATCATTATTATTATGATTAAATATTAGTATAATAACTATCGTTTCTTTGATGCTTGTCGTTTCAACCTTTCATATAATGCTCACCCCTATGCTTCAGAGTCTAATTCTGACTTGGCTGGAAGGTCCAACACTTATTAGCTGCATGCATGGAAGGCTTTGTTCTTTGTTAATAATGATGACTGCACAACTTGTACTTTGAGAGTATTTAGGAATTCATGTATCCGTAAATATGAGCAATGACTATATACAACCCTAATTTTGAATCTTTATAACCCCCAAGTAAAAAAAAATATATTTAATAACCTTACACGGTTAGACTTGTGTTTATTAATGGTCGACTTTCTTCATCTTCTCACCGTTCTTCATTATTTTGGGGCATCCAATTATTGATGTTGCAGATCAGATCGATGATAGCTTCATTTGCAATAATCTACAACTATTTTTTCATCTGCTTCAAGCTATAAAAACAAATGTCATTCAAAGGACAAAAACCAAAACCAACTGAAACCCTAATAAAATTACTCTAAGCAGATGTTATTTTAATGATGGATATATTTGGTGCATTTATAATAAAATTAAGAGCTACTTTTAAAAAAATCAGATTGATGCTATTTCGCAGATGAATAAGTTTTATTTTTCTAAGCAATAAAAATTCTTTTCGTTAATCTTATGAGAATCAGGTTAGATAGTTTTAGTTTTTCAAAATTGAATTTCATTTTTGGATGATAGCGATTGTGGAAGAATTCCAATGGAATAAGTTATAGGCTATAACTTATAGCGTCGTCAAATTTCTTTCTGATCACCAACATAATGCAATATTAAACGGGAACCCAATAGCCATGAACATTCAAACTTTCATCGACAACATAAAAATATCGATGATGATGACAAACGTGGGCTTTCTACTTTATTTTTCAAGAAGAGTGTTGCATTTAACTAAATAACGGTTGTATTTAGTCATCACCTAAATATAATAGTGGGAATTATATAAATACCCTATTTTTTGACGGGCTTCAAAATTACCCTTATGAAGCAACAAATATACCCCTCTCCATCCAAAGCCCATCAGGGGTCCATTAAGAATTTTGCGAGATTACAAAATTACCCTTTCTATATAATTAATGTTTCATAAACCAAACTGGAATTTTCTCAACGGAAAAAAAAAACGCGAGAGAGGCAGAGCTGTTCGTCAGCTGAAGAAAAAAAAAATTCAAAATCAACAACAAAATCAATTCTTCTTCTATTACTGAATCTATTTTCATCAAGATCGTAATCAACAACAGAATCAGTCGTTTCTGAAATCGTTTCTTCATCAACAACAAAATTGATTTTATCAGATCTGAAATCGTTTCTTCATCAACAACAGAATCAACAAAATTTTCTCAATCTTTAAAACAAATTGGTAATGTTGATTCGTGATTGAATATGAGTTGTGATTTATTTTATATTTGCATGTTCGATTTGTAGTATCTCAATCTGTTTTTTTGATTTCAGTTTTATTTGTATTTTTTGTTACAGAGATCGAAATTTTGGAAACTCGATTCTTTGTGTTTTGATTCTACTGGATTGATTGGAATTCGAGATCGGTATTCATATCTTAAACAGGTATTCTTCAATCTCCAATCTCCGGTTTTTGATTTTTTGAATTTCTGTTGTTTTGAGTTTTAGATCGGTTCATAATTCAATGTATTTTGAATGAACTATTCTGTTTTGGTTTTGAATTATTCTGGAGTATTTCATATTGTTGATCACTTAGTAGGAGAATTTTTTTGGATAATACTGATTGTTTGAGTATACTTTTTGAGAATTAGTAGTAGAATTTCATAATGTTGATAAATTTTGGTATAATTTTGTAGTTAGAAGTTAGTGTAATCAATTAGAAGTTACAAGTTTGTGTTTATATAATCAGTTTACATATCTAACATTCGACATTGTATATATCTTTCACGAGGGGGCGCAGCCCCCGAGTGATGTGCGACGTAATCTGAATTTGTATCTTAGGTTAGTGTAGGCTTGCTCTTATGGTTTGCAGTGAATTTTTTGACATGGAGCATGTATGTTTATGTAGTATTTTCATGTTGCAAATTCACATTTGCACTGATTGCATACTAATGCGATGCAAAGTAACACATATGATGTTGTTTATGCTGTTTTTTTCTATTAAAATACTTGTTGTTGACATAGAATTTTCAATGTTGACACTGAAAAATTGTACAATATTCTGATTATTTGTATCAACATTGGTTGTTGATTCAGGTTTGTTGGATCAACTTTCATTGTTGTTGCATATAACCTGGATAAATTTCTGATTGTTGTTTTTTGATAGCTGTTTTATTGGATCAACATTTGTTGTTGATGCAATAACCTGGAGAATTTTTGGTTGTTGATAGCTGTTTTATTGTTGATAGCTGTTTTATTGGATCAACATTGGTTGTTGACATAGAATTTTCAATGTTGACACTGAAAATTTGTACAATATTCTAATTATTTGTATCAACATTTGTTGTTGATTCAGGTTTGTTGGATCAACTTTCATTGTTGATGCATATAACCTGGATAAATTTCTTATTGTGGTTGTTTATATCTGTTTTATTGGATCAACATTGGTTGTTGATTCAGGTTTGTTGGATCAACTTTCATTGTTGATGCAAATAACCTGGATAAATTTCTGATTATGGTTGTTGATATTTGTTTTTATTGGATCAACATTGGTGGTTGATTAAGTTTTGTTGGATCAACTTTCATTGTTGATGCAATAACCTGGACAATTTGCTGATTATGGTTGTTGATATCTGTTTTTATTGGATCAACATTGGTTGTTGACAGATTATGGTGTCAACATTGTTTTTATGTTTTATTAGTTTTGTTGATCTCTTATGATTGTTGCAGGCCAACGATGGTTGTTTCGGAGTTCACTTTATCCAATTTGACTGTATCGCATGCTGTTTCGGAGTCAACCACGGTCAGCGAGATGATTAGTGTTGTGAAACAAAACTGGCCTTACGTCCCTGAAGACCTCATACTTTTTGGTTATAGCGTAGATGGAATTTCACATGTTATTAATCACGATTTGGAGTTTAGGTTTTTCATTCACTACTGCATCTCCAAAGGGATTGATGTGGTAAAGTTTAACATCCAGTTTAAGATTTGTGTTGATTCTGTCCCTCCTTCTTCTTATGTTGTTCCGTCTTCGTCATCATCAAGTTTTGTTTCAAACAACGATGTGGCTATTGTAGAAGATTTGACGGATGATTCATCTTTGGTCAAAAGGGTCCCCAAGAAGTCAGATGCTTGGGCCAACATCTTAACTGGAGTAGGGCAGGTTTTCGAAAGTAAAATTCATTGTCGTGATAGTGTTAAGAAGTATGAATATCATAGTGGTTACAAACTTGAAATATGTAAGAGTGACAAGAAACGTTACACTGTCCGGTGTATTAACAAGGAAAATGAATCTTGTAGCTGGAGGTTTCATGCGTCTCTCGTTGCCAATACTAAAGGTGTGTTTCAGTGCAAGACGTTTAACGGAGAGCATGCATGTGATTTAGCTTCTTCTGATCCAGCAAAGGTCAGGATGACGAAGTCTTTTCTGAAGGATATCTTAATTGATGAATTTCGAGCATCAAAGAAGAAGAAGACTGCAGCTGATGTTAAAGATATGCTCCATCTGGAGTATGGTATTGATCTCTCGTATAGTCAGGCATACCATGGTTTACAGTTCACTAAAGAGTCTCTTTGGGGTGATGACATCAAGTCCTATTCAGACTTTGTTTGGTATAAAGACTCAATTGAACGTTATAATCCTGGAAGCGTCGTCAACTTTGAGTATGATGGTGAAACGAAGCAGTTCCAGAGTTTTTTTGTTGCTTTCGAAGCTTCCATTACCTGGTTTCAATAATTATTGTCGTCCGATGTTATTTATTGATTGCACTTTTCTTCCTGGGAAGTTTAAGGGAGGTCTTATGGTTGCTTGTGGGAAAACTGGTAACCAAGGTATGTTTTTAAATCTTTTTTCTCTTTTTTTTTAAGTATTAAGTGTTTCAACTTTACTTGTTGAATCACATGATATAGTCTTATATGTCCCTGGATTTCAAATCTATGGATCACTTAACTTTGTTGAGTCACATGATATAATCATTGTTGTTTGATCCCATAATTATTGTTGTTGATCCATTATTTTCAAATTTTGATACCATAATTATTGTTTGTTGATCCCATAATTGCAGTTGTTGATCCCTTTTTTTTGTATCAACTTTTGTTGTTGTTCCATACTTGCAGTTGTTCATCACATAACTTCTGTTCTTAATCCCATAATTCCCACTAATTCTTGTTGTTGATCCCATAACTTTTGTTGTTTGATCCATTATTTCAAATGTTTTCCCCATAATTGCAGTTGTTGATCACATAACTTTTGCGCTTAATCCCATAATTCTTGTTGTTGATCACATAACTGTTGTTGTTGATCCCATAATTTTTGTTGTTCACCCAATAACTTGTTCATGGATTTCAGTTTTTTTGTGTTACTTTTTGAATCTTTGTTTTTTTTTTTGGTATTTTCTAGAGATCTATCCAGTTGCTTTTGGTATTGTACCTTGCGAAAATTGTGAGAGTTGGGAATGGTTCTTAACCAACCTGAAGGGTATTATTAGGGAAGACCGTCCACTGACCATCATATCAGACCGTGGAGCTGGCCTTTTGAAGCATGTCCCTATTATCTTCCCAAAGGCTTACCATTCTTACTGTTTGTACCACATGAAAGGTAATATTCTGGTTCCAAAGGGTAAGAGCAGGAAAACTGCTGTGAAGTTGTTTGAAGAGTGCTACACTGCCTTAACAAAGGAGAAGTTTTTTTGCTGCTGCCAAGAGTATGAGCAATCTCAAGCTTGATTCAGTGATTGATTGGATGGTAAAGATTCCATTCGAGAACTGGGCAGCTCATGCTTTTCAAGGAGAAAGGTTTGGTGAGAATACATCGAACATTGCGGAGAGTTTTAATAGTGTTATCAAGCATGATAAGCGGCTTCCAAAGACTTGAGCTTGTTGATTGTATTCGTGCTAAGGTAATGGAGCAGAACTACAAGAGGTTGGTGGAGTCTGTAAGTGGAATTCCAGACTTACTCCCCGGATGCAAGCTAGGCTCAACAAGAGGGTGACCGACTGCCGTTTCTACAAGTTTAGAATATCAAGTGATAAAGTCTTTGAAATAATTTCTCCTACTGGAAAGAACATGGTCGATTTGGATGCTAGGACTTGCACTTGCAATTGGTGGCAGAAGCACAGTTTCCCTTGCACCCATTCAATGAAAGCTATGTTGCAGATTGGGCCAGACGAACCTTACAAGCACATCAGTCCGTATTATACCACCGAATACTATAGAGGTCTTTATGCTCGTCCTATTTATCCTATTCCCGACCATGAGAGGACGCCTAAAGTTAATGAAAAAGGTTATGTATTTCCTCCCAATGGTGGTCGAGCGTCAGCTGGAAGGCCAACTACTTCAAGGTACAGGGGTTCTCGAGAGAAGGTTCGCAAGAAGAGGAAGTGTGGCCAGTGTGGGAGACTTGCCTTCCACAACCGTCGTAGATGTCGCAGAGCTCCTTTGGCTCCTCGTGCACCAGTGTGTCGCAGGGAGTCTAATTCCAGGATGATCAACTTTTTGAGGAGAATGTTGTTCTGAAGTTTTAGTGCATGATTTACTATTTCTCTGAACTTCCTTTTTACCTTTTTATGCTAGTTCTTGAATGATCAACATGGATGTTAGTTATTTTTATGCTTTCCCTATTTTTTCTTGTTGGATTTCCTGTGTTTTTAATGACATACATTCTGTTTTTTATTTGTTTATGAATGTTATTGTTGTCAGTTTATGTCAGTTTGCAGGTTTACTATTTTTTTACAGGAAACTGTATCAACATATCAATGTTGATGCCAATAGTGGATCAACTTCCATTTGTTGAGGCTTGTTGAAAAGAAAAAATTTGCATGGTTACAAGTTAACTACTTTTAGCTGTGTATACCTGCAAGCTTTACTATGTAAACAGTATCAACATGTTAATGTTGATCCATGTCATGGCATCAACTTCCAATGTTGATTCCTCTTACTGCATCAACTTCCATTTGTTGATGATTTGCATGGTTTTATCTGTATATATACAAGTCAACTCCATCAGCTGTGCATACCTGCAATGGTTTTTTTTTTTTTTTGACCCATTGATTTTTGGGATCAACTTCCATTGTTGATCCCAAAAATGGATCAACTTCCATTGTTGATGCTCAGTAAAAAGAAAAAAATTTGCATGGTTTTATCTGTATGTACAAGTTAACTCCATTAGATGAGCATACTTGCAATCTTTACTACCAACATTCATTCACTTTCATAACAAAACCATTCATTCACTTGATAATCACTTGATAACTGGTATTATTATTAATTTATAACAAATTAGTACTAAACACATCCTCCAAATTGTTTCACAACATAAACATACTTTCAGACATAAATTGACAGTGACTAAATTAGCAGACCTACACAGAGTAACTAAATTACTTACCAGCATATGTAAAACTACACCTAAGTGTGTTTTCACTAATCTAATGGTTCAGCAGAATCTTGTATGTTGACTACCTCTTCTAATGAGTCTGTAAGTTCTTGTACTTGGTTACCTTCTAATGGTTCAACAGAATCTTGTATGTTTAGTACCTCTTCGACTGAGTTTGTAAGTTCTTGTACCTCCTTACCTTCTTCCAAAGTTGGTTTCCATGCATCGAATTCAGCTAACATCCCTGGCAAAGAATCTTCGCTCTCTTCCTGTTTATGTTTTCATGGTATTGTATCTTCTTACCATCTAGATTACCATCTAGATCCCAAATTCTCCACGCTTCACCAAACACTTCATGAACATGCAGATGTGCATTGCGCAGTCCAAACCTTGTTGTTGTGGTACCGTGAAATGGTCTAAAATTGTATTTACTGGTCCACCTGTCTCAACATCTTTCAAACCCATTTGGTTCAGGACTAGAGTCAATGTTTGTACCATGACATTGTACTGCTTGTTGTATCCTTTGTAGTGATAAATGGTGTTGAAGATCAACCATCTTCCACGTATCAACGTAAGAAGCACCCAATGGAAGGGTTTCGATCCTGTCTTGTAGACACATAGGTATCAACAATATTGCGTCATTGTCATCCACTTTGGGTAATTTTCCCTTAACATATCCTGAATCCCACATGTTTCCACTTTCATTGCATCTTTGCTAGGTACTACACCCCTCATTAATTGCTGCATCATTTTTCTTGGCATTTAGTTTGTTTTTGACAGATAACAACAATAATTTATTCATTTATTCATCATGTATACTTGAAGCATCCCTAGTACACTAAATTGTTTCATCTCACCTAAATAAGGTTTCAACTACGATAATGTAGAACTAAATAAGTTTATGTAACAAGTTATTCAAAAGACAGATTAAGAGTTTTCGTTACTTACATAAGCATTTGTAGACAGAATTAAGTACTTCTTCCCATAGTATGCCGGCTTAGATGGATCTTGCATCTTGGATTGCATCATGTTGATGTAGTAATCAACAATCTCGCTATTAATGTTCTGGTCATCCATTAGAGCTTGGATATGCCTTCCATGGACGATCTCTTCCACTGCATTGTTGAAATAAAAGCTACATGCTCTGGTACTGCATTTTCAAAGATTATGTTAACTCCCTGACATAACATAACATATTACTGTTGAAGCATTATTTATCTTGACATTACATATTGTTACAGAGTTACATACCTTTCTGTTGCTTTCTCAAAGAATGGACGAAGGACATTTTTTTCATCCTCAGTACAGGATTTCCATAGTTTGAGATTTTATGACTTCTTCAGTTTTTTTGGCTCAGGTGGCGTCACATTAATGTAATTATCAAGGTCGATTATTACCGGTTCTTCTTCAACACCTCCCCCTTTCTTCTTTCTCTTTCCTCCTTTCGTCCTCTTCTTCACTTTATCATCAGGTGTGAATTTATCAGGCGCATTCCTTGACGACCTTGTGTTATACCTACGTGCTTTCCTAAGCCTCGCATCGATTCCTTTGGCTCGCTGCCGCCCGTAATCATCACCGTCTTGGGTGGTGTCTTCATCTTCATTGGCCTGTGTATTTCATCTAATTTGTATATCACTTAAATCCCTTCCAACACATTATCATCATCCTGGAGTTTCGAATCACCCTCTTCGTTTTTTCTGTGTAGGAGTATATTCCGTTTGTTGAGTCGGAGCATCTTCCATCTTTTCTGGAGGAGTAGGAGTAAATATTCCGGCAGTGATCGCACCGAAGCTTGGGGTAGTACCTGCAGGGAAATAATCTGATTAGATTAAACAGTATCAACATATCATTGTTGACTCATTGTTTTTTGGGATCAACAATTGTTGTTGGTTCTTCTATGGGATCAACTTCCATTGTTTACCCCACATTATTGTATCAACTTCTATTGTTGACACTTACAAAAAATAAAAAAGTATGCATGGTTTTATCTGTATGTACAAAGTTAATTCCATTATCTGTAAATGCTAACACTCGTTCTCTTCTTTATAACAAACCAATCATTCATTATTTGTTGATCCATTGCTTTCATGGATCAACTTTCATGTATAACTTAAACATACTTGCATACAATTTTTAGAGTAACTAATATGTCTTTCAAATTTATTACTTTTTCAACTGAGTTAAAATAGTACCTGTAGGGACATAATCCGATGTTTCTGGACGTATAATGTTAATTGGAGGAGTTGAATAAACAATTACATCTCCCACGATCTCCGCTTCCTGCATGTTTGTACTCCTTTCTCCTTCTTTTACTTCATTCTCCTCTTCTATCTGTTGAGCCGAGTTACCAATCTCTGCAACCACAGTACTGATCTGAAGATCTTTCTCCTCTTCTAACTGTTGATCTGAGTTACCAATCTCTGCTATCACATTAGCTATTTGAAGATCTGCTTCTTCTTGTCTTCTTTTTTCTTCTCTTCCCGCATGGAAGCCCTTCTGCCAGTTTGTCTTCAAAGCATCCGACACCAAAGGGTGTATCTGGAATTTTAGTCCACTATGATAACCCTTCTTAAAGCTTTTTTCCAAATTAGTTTCACCTGCATCTGAAAGTGACAGTGCCAGTTGACTTGATTTTTGTTCTTCTTCTACATTCAAGTCAGCTTCATTTTCCTTTTCAGATGGTTCTTCACCTTTATTCTCCACTTGAGTTAATTCTATCTCAAGCATAGCATTGGCTGCTCTTCTGAATTCCTCTTGAGTACTCTCGATCTTGCTCTCTTGAGATGATTCTCCTTTTCATTCCATAGCTTCACTTCATTAGCAATATCCTCAAGTTTCTCTTCTTCTCCCGGCTGCAACTGAATCATGTGCTTGTTGCTGTCAATGATTTTCTTCATGAATATTATGTTGCTCATCAATGCCTTTGCTTGGCCCTTCCTATGATAAGTTATTTCCTGCTTTTCAAACTCAAGAAACATGTTTTGTTCTTCCAGATTCTCATTCCGCTTGCCTCTCTACTTCCAACTCTCGTCTTTGGTGCCGAAAGATCAATCAAATACATCTCTTCATCTCACACACGGATCAACAAAATCTTCATGAACTTGCAAATCAACATAAAAATATAGTTAGCAAAATATTTTTTTTCTCACTTTTTACCCATAATATATCTTTCACGAGGGGGCGCAGCCCCCGAGTGATTTGCGACGTATATGATTTTGCAGCAATATATAACTGGAGTACATTTCAAATATGATGTCAACTTCCATTGTTGACACAAACAAAATGTGGTACATTTAAGTTACCGTGTAAACATTGGTTGTTGACTCCATACAATTGTATCAACTTCTATTGTTGATACACAAAATTCCATTCATTGTATCAACTTCCATTGTTGACACAAACAAAATGTGGTACATTTAAGTTACTGTGTAAACATTGGTTGTTGACTCCATACAATTGTATCAACTTCCTATTGTTGATACACAAAATATGTTGTTGATTCCATTTATTGGGATCAACTTCCATTGTTCAACTTCCATTTAAATTATAGTGTAAACATTGGTTGTTGACTCCATACAATTGTATCAACTTCTATTGTTGATACACAAAATCTGTAATACATTTTAGATGGCAACAACCATAAAATCCCAATTGTTCAGTATTCATTTATTACATAAAATCACACATAAAATCAGATGGCAACTCAGTATTCATTTATGGCAACTCAGTATTCATTTATTTCAGATGGCAACTCAGTATCACACATAAAATCACACTTGTTTTCCTAATCCTAATCTGAACCAACTCTAATTTAAATAAATAGATACAATAAATTTGCATAATCAATCTTTTTCTCTAGTAGATTTCAGTTATTCTCTAATCAATATACATACAAATGTACCAAGTTCAATTTGTTGATACACAAACTTTGTTTGTTTACTCCCTAAACTGGTATCAACTTCCTTTTGTTGACAACTTGACATGATAAAAACTGAAATCTATTTGAAATATAA
Source organism: Papaver armeniacum (assembly GCA_023531295.1). Taxonomy (NCBI): domain Eukaryota; kingdom Viridiplantae; phylum Streptophyta; class Magnoliopsida; order Ranunculales; family Papaveraceae; genus Papaver; species Papaver armeniacum. The sequence goes on along the minus strand of JAJJWW010001301.1, from coordinate 283,214 downwards.
ATTGAGTAAATGAATATTTTCACCTTATGAGTGAACCAAGTCATGTTTATTCCATTATCAACTTTATCTCCAAATTCTTTTACCAGTTCTTTGCACATTGCATGTTGGCTCCATCTCAGGAATCTTGGAGTTGCGCTTTCAAAATTTGACCTCTTTGCGATGAATTTTTTTGTATGTTCGCAGAACCAATACTGCATACAGAGAATCAATGAGGTTAGTTTTGACATAGAGTATGTATTTTACTATGTTCAAAAATAAACATTATATTAAATGAACTTCTTTTTTTACCAGCAGTAGAGTTGTGCAGCCAGGAACACTTCCTTTCTTTCCTTTCTGCTTTCCAATGTATTTAAGAAGATAGTTTACTATGTGATCTGGCCATGAGATTTTGTCCATGTTTAAAATATGAGGAAGCCATTGCTTTGCTAATCCTGTTGCACCAGCATCCGTGAAGAAAACAACTGTGCACAACCACAAAGCAAAAAGTCTCACAAAATGCTGTGGGTCAGACTCATCGTTAGCTGTATCTTTTAGTTTGCGCTCAATTTCAGCTTTCGTTATTTTATCACTGATATCTTCACCCTCCCCTGGTCTGAACTAAGGGTGTCAATGGATGTCCGAAAATTCCGGTATTTGTTCGAATTCGCATTCGAAATATCAAATATTATTCGAAAATAGTTTTGGATTCGGATATCCGGATTTTTTTATCCGAAAATGTAACTAATCGGATATGGAGGTATTCGCATCCGAAATATCCGTATCCGGAATTTATGTATGAATATATATATTTTTTAAACCTATGAAAGTGTAGATCATATCTATTTTTTTATTTTTCTTTATATTTAGACATTTTGTTAAATTTTATTAAAAATAATAAATAATAATTTTAATTATAATTAATTTTTATTATGTAAATATTAATCTTTTGTAAAAATAAAAATATTTTACTATTATTTTTTCTTATGATTTCGGATCGGATAATTATCCGATATCCGGATAGAAATTCGGATACGAATTCAAAGTGAAAATTACGATATCCGTTCGGATTTCGGATCGAATTTTCGGATACGGATACGGAGAGTGCCTATCCGCATCCGTATGCATCCGTTTACACCCTTAGTCTGAACTTGTTCTTTAACCATGTAGTGACTACAGGATCATTCTTTTTATTCAGCAACTTCTTCAACTCTTCACTCTCGATGACCCTTCTTATCTTAAACATGATTGCAAAATCTCTTGGTTCTAGTGAGCACTCACAAGCAGTTTTATTTTTTTCCAAACTTGAACTTGTTTGTTTCTTTATCGAACGCTCCAATAAGTAGCTGTATTGTAAGGACGATTTTCGTTAACCACTTATCAGTCGTTATATCGATCATGTCTGCTGTGTAGAATGGGCTGATGAAGTCCCAAAACGGACATTCCTTTAGTGCTTTCCCATTGATTGTCTTCTTCCCATTATCGGAATCTCCTACTTCAAACAGTTTGTATAGAAATTTACACATATCAACCAGCGGCATCAGACATGATTTGAATTTGGTTTCGTTCTTTCTTGATCTACCTACATACATGTAACTCATTCATTTATTTTTATATTTAATATAGAATGAACTTAATTATATTGCAGCATACAACTGAAATAAAAAATAATGTATAATTCATTTAGTTTTACCTTTTAGTTCTTCCTCCGTTTCGCCATCTGCGGCTACTTTTTCTTCTTTTGATTCTGACTCTGATTCTACTTCTTCATCCTCTGAATCTTCTTCTTCAACTACCAACTTTTTCTTTCCTTTACGTACTGGTTCTTGTTCATTTTTCTTCTTCTTCTTTGTCGTTGCTTGTTGTTCTTCTTCATTCTTATTCTTGGTCTCCCTCTTTCTTTTTGTTGCTCTAACTTTTTGACTCTCTTGCTGCGATTCGTCTTCTTCTGAATCTTCTTCTAGTTCTTCATTTTTGTGCTTTCTTCTTTTTTCAACCAGTTTTTGTTCTTCAAGTAATAACTTCTTGTTCACCCTCTTCCTTTTTGGGGCTACATTTTTATCAATCTGTTGTGAATCATCTTCTTCTATACTCTTCGGATTTAGCCTTGGTGATTTTCTCATTTATTTCATCTATTTCAAACAACATTAATGTAGTCAGCCATCTTATTCATTCAATAATTGCAACAATAACAGTTGAACAGTTAGTAAAAAGGGATCAATATTTGTTGTTTATCCTATCTAATTGCACCAACTCCTGTTGTTGACAACAATTAACTTGTATAACTCCTGTTGTTGATACCATCAAATGGTATCAACTCCTATTGTTGATTCCATTTTATGTGATTAACTACTTTTGTTGATCTCATTGTACTTGTATAATTATAGTTGGTTTTCAGTTTTTATGGTATCAACTCCTGTTGTTGAACCATGTTACTGGTATAATATGGCATCAACTACTGTTGTTGACACCAACAAAAACAATTATAACAAGAATTACCACAAAACAAATTCTTCTATAACCCAAACTCAAAACAAATTCTTACATGAAAGATAGCAAACCTCAAAACAAATTCTTCTATAACCAAAACAGATATTACATGAAATGTTTTTGTAAGTTATTAGCTGTTGTTCATTCATTCATTTAGAATAACTAACAACAATTACCCTAACTTGTTCATATATATTCTTATTAGATGAAGCAGAACCAAACTCAATTACAGTCAACATCAATTAGTACAAATTGTTCATATGTAGCCTTACATGTGAAAGAGAACCAACTTCTGTTGTTGAACATTAGCATTAGCATAAACATTAGCATTAATAAATCAAAGAACAATAACATTGATAGATCAACTTCTGTTGTTGAACCATTTTACTGCTATAATATGGCATCAACTTTTGTTGTTGATCCTATAAATTGCATCAATTACTATTGTTAAACCATGTTACTGGAATAATATGGCATCAACTCCCATTGTTGACCCTAATCTATTGTTTAACATCAACATTAATATCAACTGTAACTTCTCTTCTTTTGCAGAATCATCAACTCTAAACAAGGACTGTTTAAAATTTATGAACACACACACAGAGTACAATAATTTGAATATACTTTTCTTACCTCTATCAACTCCAACTGCAACTTTGAAATCAGATTAACCTAAAATCAAAATTAAAATCAAACAAAAACAGTTAATACGAAACTAATTCTATCCCAAAACCTTACATGCAATTTTTTTCTTCAGAAACTGAAAATTAAAATCAAAATCAAAACCTTAAAAAATCACCATCAAAACCAAAATCTTCACCAATAACAGTAAATAGAAGATTAAAATCGTGTTCACCTCTTTGAATATTGTTTTTAAATCTTCAAACTCAGTAAACCCTATTTTCCCATCATTTCTTCTCAAATTTTTTGATTGTTGAAACTAAAAATGGTTCTAATGAGATCGGTTACTGAGATTTATATAGTTTGACGGTTTCTTTTTCAATTTTTGATCGACGGTTTCGCTTTGATTTTCGATTCAATTTTTTTTTCTTCTGCAGTTACAGAACGTGAGAGAAGAGATGAAGAAGGAGAGAGAGAGATCGTGTGCGTGCGTAACGGATACTGGAGTAAATGAGCTGTAACGTTATAATCTTTGATTATATTGAGGGGCATTATTGTAATCTAACCGTCCGTGTTTTTTAAGGGTGGGTATTATTATTTTGGGGGAGGGTATTTGTGTTGGGCCTCTATTATAGCGGCATTTAATTGATGTACCCAATATAATACGAGAGTGTACATGTTGTTGTGTAAATACTAGATGATAGTGTAACTTAAATTTATGGCCCAATGATGGTGCAACAACAAGATGAGTTTTCATATTCTGACTTTGAGATATCTCCCTGAACATGTGTTATATGTTCTGGGCGAGACTATTATGTTTAATTTTAGTATGTTTTTTTTTTTTTTTGAAAGTTAAAATGTTGAAACAAACATATCAAGAATTACATGAGGCTGAGTATCCCGTTCGCTATCCTTATCTCAGGATTAAGAACTAGAATATGGGAAACTTTCAATAAGCTGTTTTCCTCTGATCGTAAGTGAATCACATTTGAAGGTAATTAAAGACTGCGCAAAAATTAAAAAAATTGGCATTTGTCTCCAATGATGTTTGTGGTAACCTTGCTCCTTGCCTTATGTGCTAACACATCCGTTACTTTATTATTACTCCTATGGTTAAAGTTAAAACCCAAAAAAAGACTCACAAGATTTCAAAATCCTTGGAAATTCAGATATTATGGCCCGAGTTCTCCATTGTATCGTGTTTGTTTGTTCCTCCGTGAATTCGATTACTCTTTTGCAATCTTCTTCAATCCAAAAATGTTGACAGTCCGTGCTTTCAGCCTAATTGCTGCTTCTAGCAAAGTTAATGTTGCTGCCTCTTCAGAGTTGGAGGTATAGGTGATCCTAGATCCAGCTTGGATAGGGGTACCCGCATAAGATTTAAGAATTAGTCCATATCCTGCCAATGTATTTTCATCAATCCAAGACGCATCAAAATTTATCTTGAATTGATTCCGTCTAGCTAGGGGGGTCCATCTCTTAAAGTTGTTCTAGGGGGAGTCCATCTCTTAAAGTTGTTTTGGTTTAGAACTTTGGGAGATACTAAATTTGTTCCTAAACCAGTTGTTTTACTAAAGACCATATCAGTATCAGAAACCTTCTGTAAAGATGTTGACCAAAATGACTAAATCTCAAATATCTAAGGACATCAACCATCCACAAATATAATCTCATGTAGAGAGTTGATTTGGCATAATAGAAAACTAGTGTGGTGAACTCAACTACACGACAAATTTTTTTTTTTTCTAAAAAATTTCTCTCTCCTCTTTAGCTCCTTTTCAAAACCTAAAAAAACTTTTACCATCATTAAAGCTTACTGCTCAAATCGAGTCCACTTTGGGCTAGATCTTATCAGGTTTCCTTCCTTTTTATTGTTTTCTTAAATAGCTAGTAGTTTAGGTTAGATTTTTGTTTCAGTCTCTATTGTTTTTGTGAGATTTTTATGGTGTTCTTGTGGGTGTTTTGCCATTTTTGTTTATGTCTTTCCCTTTATGGAGATTCTCTATGCGCTCTCATGGCGTTTCTTTGTAATTTTAATAGAGATTTTCGGGGGAAGTTCAAGTTTGGTGATCAAGATTCAAGACTTTGGGCATGTTACTCTCATCTTTTTATGAGAAGGTCTATTTTTCAAGAAGAAAACCCTATAAAAATGTCTGGATTATAATCCCAAAAATCACTTTCAATTTTCGGATTGCTTGGTACTCTTGATGGTAGTTCATTATTTCTCTTCACAAATTACTTTTTGTTATTACGTTTTAATTGTATTTCGATATTTGATGTTGGTGCTTTTGACATCCATATAATTTATCATGAATGAAATTTTATAAGATTTATAGAAAAAGGAAAAACCAGTGTGATATCCAAAACTGGACGAAACTGTATGTCCCCATTTTATATGAAACCTATTATAGGGGCTCCAAACATTTGGTTTTGAGGGCTCACAAGATGACAAAATCGGGTTATGAAATAGTAATTAACAAAACCCCATATCTAACTATTTTTTGTAATGGCTAAAATACCCTCCATGAATTATAAAATTAAATTTATTATGTTTGCTTTCTCTTTTCATTCATAAATCATGATGAAGATGATGATCATATACAAAAAACTTAATCTATTGTCTTCTCGTTCTCTTTTCATTCATAAATCATGATGAAGATAATGATCATAAAAAAAAACCTATTATTTTTCTTTCTCTCTTCTTCTTGTCCGTCGTGATGAAGATGACGATCATAAAAAGAAAAACTAAGAAAACCCATCACTTATTTTTGCAAAAACAGTTTCGATCTTGTCTACGGTTGGGAAAATTCATATTTCCCAATAGTAGGCGATCTACTGATTGGGAAATTCATACTTCCCAACTAATCTAATCATCTACGGTTGGAAAATTCATATTTCCCACAGTAGGCTATCTACGGTTGGGAAAATTCATACTTCCCAACAAGTAGGCGGTCGATCTACGGTTGGGAAAATTCATATTTCCCAACCGTAGACGCTTCTAACTGTTTTTCAAAAACCTAATTCGATCGATTCCGCTTATCCATGCATTGAAACCAATTAAATAAGATGGGTTTTGATTTTTACCTTATTGAAGTCATTACGGGTGGATTAAATGGTTCGATAATAAATTATTTTGAGAATTGACGATTAATCGAAGAAATAGCGATGAAGGTGATGGGAAGAAGAAAATGGAAGAATTAAAGGAGAGGAATGAAAACAAATTAGTTTTAGGTTTTCAATATTTAATAGGTTAAGAGTATTTTAGTATTTTTCTTATGAATTAGGTCCCCTTATCTTCATTGTAGGATATTTGAATACTTAGGAGCCCTCAAAACTCTTTTCTTAGAGCCCCTATAATAGGTTTCTCTTATATTTCCTCCCAAAAGGTGACCCATTTGATAAAGAATTTCTGCTCAACTTTTCATTTATTTTTAGTAGAATTGTGCTCAACTTTTGGATTACATCTGTCTGCTAGATCACAAAATACATGAAAGGGCAGACGTGGAGTGAGCAAAACTTCTAATGGGGTTGCTTTGGGGCAACTAAGTCCTGAAGTTTCAGTCATATCAACTGGACCATCTGTTGGCGTCGACAAATGAAATCCGTGAAGTAAAGTAGCGAGCGTCAGATGAACGACTTGCATGGCAAATGAAACTCCTGGGCACATCCGTCTACCAGATCCGAATGGTAGTAACTCATAATGTCGACCCTTAACATCAATATCAATACTATGACCACTTCCCGTGCTACTACTATTAGCAGTAAGAAATCTCTCTGGCCTAAACTCCAAAGTATCAGGTCCCCAAAAATGCGGGTCTCGATGTAATTTCCATATATTAAGCATCAACTGTGTGCCTTTGGTAACTTGGAATCCCGCAACCGTACAATCTTCCATTGCCATCCTGGGTGCTGATAACGGTGCAGCTGGATATAAACGCAATGTTTCCTTCACTATGGCCTGAAGGTAGATGAGGTTCTTGATATCTGATTCTTCCACTTGTCTTTCCCTACCTACCTGTATGTCCAACTCGTCTTGAGCCTTTCCTAGCACGTCTCGGTTGTTCAGCAGTAATGATAGTGCCCAAGTTAGTGTAACTGCTGTGGTGTCACTACCACCTGCGATGAGAGACTGCAAAACATGCACAAGTGTTACTGGCTGTTACTCGTTTCTCAAACCTTGCTGTGATTGCAAATAACCGCTGCAGAATATAATACACAATCTCCCCGGCCGCCTTAGAAAGGCAGCTGAAGTTAAAAAAAAAAAAAAAAAAAAAAGACGTAAATGTTTACCAGGCAAGTAGACTTGATGATTGTATCAGTATCGCGACCATAGATCGGTTGATCATTTAAGTTCAGCAGTAACACATCAATGAAATCATCTTGTTGGTCGACCTTGGATACCTTTTTATACTTCAAACGCTGTCGATGTTCATCAACCCATTTACCCAGAAAATAATCAATTTCCTTGGCAGTTTTCTTCATCCTTTTCTTATATCCATGGAAGTCTAATCCCCCTAAAAATGGAACAGCATCAGACACCACAAATATCACTATCAAGTGCATAAAATCATTCATTGCTTCCCGATACCTCCTGGTTTCTTCTTCGCCACCATCCGTGTTCTTTCCGAAATATCTTTTCCCAGCTATCATTCTAGCCACAACATTGAAAGACAAATCTGCAAACCATCCATTCATCTCCACCGAAATTGGGTCCATGTTTTGGTTGTAAACATGTTGATGATGATCAAATTTTCTATTATTCTTCTCCATCCAGAGTTGATGTAATTCATTTATGCACAAATTAATCTCAGAGATCCACACTTTTTTGAGCATAGCTAGACGTCTATCCGATAGGAGCTCCGTTGTTGCTATCTTGCGTATCTCACGCCAGTAAGGTCCATAAGGTGCAAAACCAAACATGGTGTGATTGTAAGTCAGCAACTTTATAGCAACCGTCGTTGGACGGGTAGCAAAAACCTTATCATTCGTAGTGAAACACTCTCTAGCTGACTCCGTGTTACTAATCACAAGAACCCGTCGCATACCAAGTCGAACCATGAAAACTGGTCCGTATTCGTCCGTCAAAGAACCTAGGGTTCGGTACATGAGTTTTGCTCCCCCAAGGAGGGGAAGATGACCTATAATCGGCCATGCGCCTGCTGGTTCAGGTGCTGTCTTTCCAGGCTTATGAATATGGGTACTGCTAAACAACTTTCTCCCCAAATAGAAGATGAAGACAATTACGGCACATAGCACAGCAATTGCTTGACTCTGCAACTGGTTTACCGGATACATGATGGCTTGATTGTTTAGTAAAGTAAACTCGGTGAAGCCAGTGAATAATCTTTGTCTGCAGATCTCTTCTTGCCGATATTTTCTTTTTCTTTTTTTGAAGCATCTTCTTGCCGATATAATTGACACACCTATATGAAAACCATTATGAACCACTTGAATTTTGAAATTTGCTAGAAAATGGGTTCCACGCGGCTCATTAAATCCACTCGCAGACAAAAATTATTGTTAGTTTGACGCGGCTCATTTAGATCCACTCATAAGTGGATCTCATTGTTAACAGCTAGCTAAGCTACTCATATCTCTTCTACGGGATGTGCGACTTTCTCGTGCTTAATCAGACAAAACTGTGATGGACAAGGTTGGACAAATTTTGTGTCATTTTTTCTGGCAAACTCAAACGATAATGAATTTAGATCTAATATTTTAATGATATGTTCATATTATAAGACTTTATATTCCTACAAAAAATGAATGCAATTCGAGATAATGAAATTTATATTTTTGGAAAGGGCCCTGACCATCTACCGATCTTAATTTCAACCGTTAATTTTGAACGGCTAATATTCAAAGAGGTAGATGGTGGTTTTATACATCTCAAAATGTGCTCATTTTTTGTAGGAATGTAGAGTCTTATAATAAGAATATGTCATCAAAATATTAGACTTATATTCATTATCGTTTGGGTTTTGCGGAGAAAATGACGTAAATTTTGTCCGACCTTGTCCATCTAAGAGTGTCCATGGATCCTCCCTCATAAATAAATTATTAATCAATCGCCAAAGAGATTTACAAAAGAACCTAACTTCAACAAATTAGAGAAACCTGGAGTTTTTGAGGGCTGATGGAAAAGAATTGGGGACTACTGATTTATACCCATTTATAAGGCAAAGGATAAGAGGTGCCCCAAAATGGTAAAAATATATATCACTATATATAAAGGGAACTCCCCTTGCTACAGTACGTGAATAGTAGATGAAGCTGTAAAATATGAAAATCCAACTTTGCCCTCAAATTTATAGGTTCATTCACAATGCTTTAAAAATTAAAAATTAAATGGGGCTAAAACGGTAAAATGACTAGGAATAGAGAGGGTCCCAATAACGCAATGTTGATTTTGAATCGTTTACATGTAATGTGGATACAAGGGGAAGCACGTGCATAGCAAGTGCAGTATACTAGTATATTATATTATTATAAAGGGAACTCCCTTTGCTACAGTACATGAAGCTGTAAATTTTCAAAATCCAATATTGCCCTTAATTTTAAAGATTTATCAAAAATGGTTTGAAAATAAAATGAGGCTAAAATGGTAAATCTAAAAAACAAATACAGAGTCTAGGACTAGAAATAGAGTGGGTCACACAGGATTATAAAAGATTATAAAAAACAGTGGGTCACGCGGAGAGATTGTCATCGAGGTAATATAGATTTTCGAACTTTTCTGCGTAATGTGGCTACAAGGGGAAGCACGTGCATAGCACGTGCGGAACAATCTTGTGGTAAAAATATTAAGTTCACTTATTAGTTCAATTTACATCTCTACTCTAAACCTTAAGCTTATCTTTTCTAATTATGCTGAATTAAAAAAAAAAAGACCTTTTTTTACCATAATGGGTAGATTGAGTTAATTATTATATGCTGATAGTATTCTGTAATTTCCTTTTCGTACCAAGTTTTTGACACAATCGGTAGGTATTATTCTAATTGCTACTGATTATTACCATCGCCAGATAAAATGAACCTTTGTCTTCCGGTTGCTATTTCCAAAATTTTTTTTTAAGTCGTTGTTTCTTTACACCCTATTACACTGAAAGCAGAAAAATTCGAAATTTTATATGTTTGGGAAAATTTATTTGTGGCTACTTTCATAATTGGTAGATCATTAATTTTTCGAATCTACCGATTATAAAAATAAAAAATTCGAAAATTTTAAAGCTTGGGAAAATTTATTTCCGGGGCTACTTTCGTAATCGGTAGATAACTAATTTGCCAAAGTTACTAATTATGAAAGTAAAAGAAACCGAAAAACTTACTTCTGCGGCTACTTTCATAATTAGTAGATAACTAATTTTCTAAAACTACCGATTATGAAAGTAGAAAAAATCGAAAATTTTAAAGTTTGAAAAAATTCATTTCTGGGGCTATTGTCATAATCGGCAGATATTTAATTAGCTAAACTATCAATTATGAAAGGATAAAAATCCGAAATTTTTAAGGTTTGAGAAAATTTATTTAGAAAAATATTTCTTAGAAAAATAAAAAAAATTATTATAATTAACTAAGTTAACAACTAGAATAATTAATTAACACTAATTATAATAGGTGAATAAGGGGTTTTTGAAATTACTTAAAAATGTCACTAATTTGTTTTATTGTGTAGCCCCTAATTCTTTTCCATCAAAAACTCAAAAACCCAAGGTAAAGAAAAGCTAAACAAAAACATAAAGAAACTTGTCTTTAGTTAAAAAAAAAATGAACATGACATGAAATAAGTAATGTCAGGTAAAGTTAGCTTGCCCCATTGTTCGAATATTGCTTCTAGTTTGAAAAGATGAATCAGTAAATCCACGAATTTTGTTGTTCTTATGGAGTACGAAATTAAAATAAAATTTGATAACTAGCAGTTGTATAGATTGAACGACACACCATTGACTTGCACGGTCAAGGTAACTTTAGCGTTGATTCGTTGTTATCAATTTGTCGTGCTTTGGAGTTTCATATATCATCTAGAAACAAACTCATATACAGTAGCATGAATCGTGATAGACAATATTAATTCTTATGTTGTCAAATACAAACACTTTAGGCATATTCCTATCCTCACATGGTGATTGATTTTCTTTCTTAGATATCATCAGGAAAAGTGTTTTTCAAAACAGTAAAAGCAGAATGTTTCCAAAATATAATTCGGAAGATGTTCCTTCCTACCATTCAACGTATGTAGGATTTCTCCCTTCATTCGTACATGCACACATGTGACACCAAAGAAGGCCGCCTTTGAGTGAAATTTCATATAACCATATTGGTGAGGAAGAAGTCGAGAAATTGGATCACTCTCGAACCTGAATTCTTTCATATGGCATTGGTTATTTCTCGTTTAAAACCTAAGAATGAAAATATGTTCTTTTGTATTTATAACTTCTTACTATTTGTGTGTGGAAACTTTATGTCTTCGTAGCCCTTGGATGCTTGTAACTTTGGAATATTTAGAAGTTGGATAGGTTTTGTGGGTATACCTCTTGTAAACCCTCACGAGACTACAACTTGTCCACTAGGGACACCTAGAGGTTCAAGGCATATTGCACATGCTAAGCGCAACCGTGAATTCAACGAAACTGAGTAGATGTATTTAGTTAGTTAGACTGTTTGCTCGAGGACTAACAAAAGGCAAGTGCGGGAGAATTGGATAGGGCATTATTACACTAGTTTCAGACCTTGATTCATTGTTTTCTTGTTAGTTTTCATTTCATTATGCTTTGATTTTGTTTTCTTTTGAGTTTCTTAGGTGTGTTAAGGTTATCTTAACCAAAAGGAATTGGAAATACGATGTCAACGGCGAAATAATAAGGACATTACGACGTTGTATGAGAAAGTTATGAGCATTTGAAGCGAGCCAAAGATGTGAAAGGTGCCAAAGCATGTAATTGGTAAAGGCACCCGCGTGAATTACTCGGGGCTCCCATATATTTGAAAACTGCTAAAGGCAGCCTTTTCTTCTTAAGGCATCATCGCATTCTTCTTAATTCCAACCAACGGAATCACGATCACTTATTAAGTTCTGTAACTGCACAAATATCTCCACAACAAGCTAGGCATGACTCTAGTGGATTCCAAGGGGGTATCGAAATCGTTTTAGCTGAGTGAAGTGGTGGTACAAGTTTTGTAAGATATTTAATACTAATTGTCAACTTCGAAGAACTTGTTGCTGCCATTGATGATCGTAATTGTAATGACCCGTCCCTCCACCGATATTTTCCCCACTTAGCCACTACGATTATCCGGCAGTGTGGGGTTTTAATGGGCATCGATGCGGTAATCCAAAAGAAACCTCCCGGATAGTCACCCATCCCTGGATTACTCCCGCCCGAGCACGCTTAACTACAGAGTTTTCTGCCAACTCTAGAGCCAACTGTGCTGAAAAGGCCTCGGTATAATGTAGACGTACATCGCCTCTTGTGGGACCAGTATCTAGCTCAACAGACTATCATACTCTCTCATCCGACAAGAAGCGAACCATCCCTAGTTGTATCCAAACTAACACCGATATTGTTCCCACTTACCCACTGCGGTTATCCAGCAATGGGGGATTTTTAATGGCACTACTGCGTATATCCAGCAACAGCTTCCCGAGAGGTCACCCTTCTTGTGACTCCTCCCTGCCGAGCACACTTAGCCGAGAAATTTTTCCCACAACTCAATCAAGTGTACTCATCAGGCCTCGGTGTTAGGAAAGGACAAACCATTACTTATATTCCATTCGGCCAACCACCGCCGAATATCGGGGTATTACAATACCACCAATATATTCGTAACCCCAAATGTCCGACGTTCCATAACCCTTATGAGAAGAACCTGGACCAATCCCACCAGCGTACCTTCCCACCATCGGCAGGTGACTCGTCGTCGCCTCCGCAGTGGCTAAGTGGGGACAATATCGGTGGAGGGACGGGTCATCACATTAATAACCGAAAATCAATAAGATGGTGATTATGATTGATTGTAGCGATGGAAATGGAGTTTGGTTGGATGTACGAGTTTGCACTATCAGTTATTGTAAATGGTGAAGTTCGATTAATAGGAGAAGAAAGTGATTCTTGGTGGTTGCGATGTTGTAGCTGTGGTTTGATGATCGATGAAGTTGTGGTTGATACTAGTGATGAAGATGAGTTTAAGGAAGGAGCCTTATGAAATAAAAACTCGAAGTTTGTGATGCTACGAGCTTGGTAGTGTAGTTGAGAATCAGTTTGGTTGATGATGGTCAATGTGTTTGATCGATGATATTAGTGATTTACAAAAGTATCTTCTAAAGAGAATTGGTGTTCTTCTAGAAGATTTACAAGAGCAAAATTCCTTAAGACAATCGGTGTTTGCTAGGAAATCTACAGGTGCACGAATACAAATAAAGCAGTTATTACATCTAATCCGACATATGGGAGTAGGTAATTGGTTTAACAGTTTAAATTAGTGTCTGTTCAATCTGGACTTAGTCCCGTGTTTACCTCGTTAATAAAAATTAATCTTCGGTATCTGTGTTATTTCTTTTCCGGGTTATATTGTCTTATCTTTATAGTTAAAATATCATAGGTTACCCAAACCTATATAATATTAACTCAACTGTAAAGAACATACATGGCTCGTTTTTGTTGAATTCGTATCTTGAAATACAGATTATAAAACTTGTTATTGTGGAAATTCGGTTCGTGAACATCTCCAGTATATACTAGATTTACCATTTTAAAACAGTCTTAAATATAGTTTCTTAACCCAACGTATAGATTGTACAAGGATTGTCCATATAGGTTCCCAAACGAAAAAGTTGGTAGTGTATTGCTAGTTACCCTCTCCTTTTCAAGTTCCTTTGATTTCCTTGTGTGGCTTTTCATTTAATCTTCATACTCATAAATGTCTTCATTTTATTTTATTTTTGTAAGACAAAATTTTGATTATCTGTAAAATGTTCCAATTGCGAATTGTTATCAAAAGCAAGATAAACACCTTTTTCTTGGTGAGATAAAAATTATTCCCTAACATCAAATTGCTCACTAGAATCTCTCATTTCTCTCAAATTTCCCAATTTTTTTTTCTTCCTCTTCTCTCTCTACAACTCATACTTTAGAGAAAAAAAAATCGAACTCAAATCTTAAGTTTAATTTTAATAAACTAATCTATTAATTAAAAACTAATTAGGATAATTTAATAATTACAAAATATATTTGGGTTTGTAGTATTACTTCGTAGTGTCTCTATTTTGTTTCCTTTTTTGTGTATCCCCCAATATGTAGAGGTGGTGCTATTTACTATGAAGGGAAAAAAAAACGTCATTGACCAGTCAAATGAGCCAAGTTTTTTTGTTTTTTTTGACGCGGGCCCTACTACCCCATCCCTTAACCCCACTCCTGCTACTGCAGCTGCACATTATATGTGCTTAACGAGAATCGATCACAGGTCTCTCCTATGGAGAGACGGATGAGAATCCGCTGTGCTAGCCACAGGGTTCTCATAATGAGTGCAGTTAATCAGTGCAGGACGGGGAGCACTCATACTGCACACTCGAATGTATTACTGTTGACCAGTCATAAGTCCAACTGGAAATTCAATTTTTGGAACGCACTACTAATGTGTTCCAAAAAAAGTGTTCTTACTGCATTCGTCACACGGTCATATACGTCATCATTTTAGGGACATAGGGGAATATTTTGGGTCATGTTTTTTCCTTTTGGTCATATGTTTCTCTTTTGGAATTAACTAGGACATGGACATAGATGAAATCTTTTTGGTCATTTTTTTTTCTCATTTGGTAATATGTTCATGTTTTGGAATTGACTAGGATTCTGGGAAATGACATGATGGAAAAAACTCGTAGAGATATCCCCAATCGCGTGTTCTTAATTAAGACCAATTAATAGAGAGTCAATAGTCATTAATAAACATACTGGTATAAAGGATTTTTGGAATTACCATATAATTAATAACCCTGTATTATTTACTGTGTATCTCCAAATTATTAGGGTAGCCCTCAAGATAGTCGGGTAATACTAGAACACCTCTGCCACGGTGGGGAGGGCCGACCAAAGAAAAACGAAACACCCCTAATTGCAAAGCGCGTTATATATCCTGGCTTGATTGGGTATACCCAAACTAATTGGGGTATACCCAAATTTAAATAGACATGTGCCCTTACTAAGGGGAGGCCAAAACGTGGTAAAGTTACTTTAATACCCCTACACTAATTAACCTAAAACTAAACCCTAAACTTAAAAACTAAAAACTGATTAATCTTCCTCTAATCCTTCTTCTCTAAACCCTCTCCACTTCTTTTTCATTCCAAAAACCTAAAATCAACCAAAATTTTCAATTTTGATTTTCTACAAAAAAATGGTTGATTCTCAACGATCCAGCAGCAAGAGAGATTCAACTGGTAACATGAAAAGATCCAAATCAGAGGGAAAAGGTAAGGGAAAGGTTGGAACGAGTAAACCCAAGAATGCAATCCTTGAAGATGCTGAAAAGAAACCTCTAAAGGTGAAAAGAATATTGTAAGTGATTTATAAACTCAAACCCATTATTGTTTTGTTGTATATGATTGTTAGATTAGGTTAGAAATCGAAAATTATGATTTTCAGATTTTTTGGCCGGCAAGGTCGATAGTTGAACAACACGCCAACCATTTGTATTTTCAAAGCGCCGGCATGGTATCAGGATGAATAACATGCCGACTTTTCATTAGAGCCATGGCGACTGTTGGACAATAACCAGGGCCGGCAGGGTATAATAACCAACCATGCCGGGTTATATTTGGTCGGCGTGATTTTAGACTTGTACCATGCCGACGTTAGGCATCAGAAACCTTAATTTCCTAAGTTATTAGTCGGCATCTTTCATAAATAGGACCATTCCGGCGGTTTATTCGTCGGCAGGCTAGTTGGTTAACACCTTCCCCACTCTTCTGTAGTCGGCAGTGTTTAGTTTATCGGACTTGCCGGCCAGTGGAAGAAGATCAACAGTGTTGTGTTGTTTGTTTTCATATATCTTATTTGTGCATTGTTTAGGTTCCCAGAGGAAACAAAAGAAGAACTACCTTGTCTTGTTAACAATGCAAAAGAGCTATTTGAATATTTGGACACAATTTATCCCAATTTAGAAGATCCTAAAGATGAAACTGAAGAGAATTGCCCGTTTAGAAAGTTATGTTTGATGGGTAAGGAAAATCCAGAAGAATTTCTAAGGTTTATGAATAGTCCTAGCAATCCCCTCAACTATGAAGAATGCACATCATCGGAGGAGGAAGAAGAGGAGGTTGATCCAAGAACTTTTTCAAGGCATGTGACTTTTCCCGGTGAACCCCTATTACAATGAGGATGGTGACTACATAGGTCCAAAGTGAAGGGGAAGGGAAAAGCAAAAGCCGATCTTTGGTGAAAAAGCTAGTGATGGGGAGGAAGATAACAACAATGAGAAGGATCCTTGAAATTTTTAAAGTTTATTATGTTTACTTGCTTTAGAAACTTTATTGTGGTTTGAACTATTACATTATGTTTTGAACTCTTAGATTGTGGTTTTAGACTTGTTAAACTTATTTTAATTTTCAGTTTTAGTTGCTTTAGAAGTTATTATTTTGTTTATGCCGTTTTAGACAAAGTACTTGAGGCCGGCATGGTATGAAATCTATACCTTGCCGACCTAAATGTTAGTTGCACCTTTTAGGTACAAAGTACAACCCATTGAATGCTCAACGGCTAGAAATTTCAAAATCAAGATATTAGGTATGTTGTTATTATAAAAGCATTCCCAACTTCATCTTCAACCTTGCATAAAGAATGGAAGTTTCACCACCAAATATTTGTAGTCTTTGTACACTAAGTGGTCATTTTGCAAACGATTGTCCCTTTGAAGGAAGAAAATGCACTATTGAAGGTTGTAAGGGATTCTTATTTCTCATGAAAGCTGCAATAGGAGGTGTATATCAGCCGTATGCTTCAAAATGCACTTGTTGTGGGTTTTTCTATTGGATAGATGAGCGTGTAGCTCCGTATGAAGATGAAGTTGCTAAAATCAACCTTCTACCATGCACAGATATATGTTGCGACGGTAAGATGAAGCTAATTACCTCTCCTAAGAAATTGTGTACCGGAAAAAGATACTATCTATGTCCCAAATATGTTAGGGTAAAGTTTTTAATGTTTGTATGCTTTAATTAAGGTTTGTATCCGATATATAGTCGGCATTTTCCTAAATTAGAAGCATGCCGACGCTATTATAGTCGGCATTATCCTATATTAAAATCTTTCCGACGGTAGTTCTGTCGGCATGGATATTATAATACACCTTACCGGCTTTATAGAAAATAACATTCATGAACAATTTTTGAGGGAGTTCTTCGCCGGCATGGTTCTCCTCAATAACAATGCCGCGCAATAAAAGCCGGAAACCTAGCAAAACCAGGAACCTTAGGCTTAATAGAAAAAAACATCCAGGAACAATCTTTTTAAGGGAGTTCTTAGGCGGCATGGTAAATTTCATAAACATTGCCGGCGCTTTCTACGCCGGCAGCTTGCCAAAAGCCCCGACCTTGCCGGCCATATCGAGGAAGCTTTTTCTGTCTTGTCATGCATTGCATTAGGTAGTCGACGAAATAATATCTTGTCTGGACCCACAGGAGAGCGGGGGTTTGGTAATAAATATGATGCCGACCAAATGAGAATACACCCAAAAAAACACATCCATTTCATTCATTTGTAGCAATCCAAAGTACATTACACAAAACACGCATGCGATTACAAAAGTACTCCAAAAAGTACGAATGTTTTGTATAGTACTCCATTGTACACTACATAAAAAGCTGCTTTATTCCCTAATCATAATCACTCCTCACTCAAATCTATTGGAGGGAGTTCATTCAAACCTATTGAACCTCCTTTAGTCAAATCTATGGGACATTCCCTAGACTCATCTATAACATTCCAAAGGGCCATGTTGTCCTCATAAATTTTCATCCATTCCTTGCTCTTGTTGTTTGTGAACTTCTCCCACAAACTAAACCTACATAGAGGAGGTAATGGACATTCCTTATTGAGTTGTAGACCAATAAAATGATTTTTATCCACCAAAGCCATGACAATTCTTCTATGCTTGAGTTGGTCCACGCAAACCGCATGTTTCGGTGCAAATGTTATAGATAGTCCCTCACTAAAAAAATGTACCACGCAATTCCAAGTATCCGCAATAGATGGCCACACTCAGGCATTCTCAACCAATGCTCCCATTTGATCGGTGCGTTTCCCTCCGGGGCCTTTAACACTAGTTAGCAAACCTTTGAAAGTTGCTTCTTTCTCCTCCATGGAACCTTCTAGAATCATTGAGATATGGAACTCCTTGTCGTTTTCTAGTCGAGCGGCCATCTTCTTTCTAATGTATTGGCATTGGGTGAGATTCTCTTCAACCTCTCCACTTAGGTGTCCCAATTATTGCGAGATAACGTGAAACCCACAATTTCCATCTTTCGGAACATCGTCGGTACCAATCACGAAATCTTGAATAATTGGAGGGAGTTGAGTGCGATACTTTTGCAACACCGGTTGTACTACCTTCTTTGAACGACCTTGGCTTGCTTGGCTCTCAAGAGGTAGAGTTCCATTTGTATTCAAGTTAGAGACGGTTGGTGTAGTTAAATCCTTCTTTGTCCGACCCCTTTTCTTTCCAACAAATTCCACGCTTGCTTGACTCTCAAGAGGTAGAGTGCCATTTGTATTCAAGTTAGAGACCGTTGGCGTAGTTGAATCCTTCCTTGGACGACCTCTTTTCTTTTTAGCGGGCTCCTTATTGTTTTGCGCCTCGGTATAAACATGTCCGGATGGATCGCACTTTGTACTCAAATGCTCTTTAATGTTTTCCCATTTGGATTGATCACTATTTCTACTTAAAAACTCTTTGATTTGTTCTCCTTCGGATTGATCTTGATCGCAATTTGTACTCAAAAACTCTTTGATTTGTTCTCTTTCTTCCGCCCTCGTCTTTTTGGTAGTTGGTCTACCATTAGGATCTTGTTTCGCCGGTTCTTCAAGTTCTTCCATAAAAGGGTAAACTATCGGCATCAACTTGTGCTTCATAGTTTGTTTGTCCAACCTATTCAACTTGGGGTACTTTTCGAGGATTATTCTCCCAAGTTCCATGTCGCCAAAATCTCATCGGGATCTTCTCTTGGAGCCGGTTTGAAAGATAATTGCTTCCAATATGGATCGATATCATCAAGAGGAATGGGAGTTTTATACCTACCAAGCATATGACGACATGGAAGTCCGATAGACTTCATTATCCTACACTTACAAGGAGTGTTCGGGTCATCATACTTTTTATACTTTTTAAACAATGCGAGATGTTTCATCATGAAACGTATTGCCCAATGCGAGACGTTTCTATGTATACCAAAAAGCAACCAATCATCCTCCTTAAACTCCTTCAACTTCCGGAAGCTAATTTCTTGGAATTGTTTTTTTATCTTGTCGATATCATTATTAGTGTACTCATGGATAGCATGTTGCACCGTCACAATCCCATTTTGACTCGTGAAAAGTAGACCTTTTAGTTTCCCATGAACTTGCTTTACCATACTTGTGGATTCAAGTTTGAAATATTTATAGTCGTAAGTATAAGCATACACAAACCTCTCTTTGTGTGGCCTCAACCATTGTTTCTTGCAATATTGCACTACTTCGGGGTAATTAGTCCCCCAATCATCCTCGAAATCCTTCAAGTTTAACTCATATCTTCCCACACTCATCGACCAAACCACCTTATCCCATGCTTTCATGAATAACCCAAACTTAATCTTACCTTCTTTCCATTCTTCGTCTTCTTTCTCTTTCTCCTTCTCTCGCTCCTCTTTAGTTAGTTTGCTAAGACATTCATCTTCCTCCTTTTCACGTTTAGTTCCTTTCTTTGCTTTCGGTTTTTGGATATGACTTCTACAATTCTTTCTAAGATTGTATTGTATATGCCAAGTGCAAAGGAAATTTTGTGCATTGGGAAAGACTATCCTCACGGCTTTCTTTGCTTTCGGTTTTTGGATATGACTTCTACAATTCTTTCTAAGATTGTATTGTATATGCCAAGTGCAAAGGAAATTTTGTGCATTGGGAAAGACTATCCTCACGGCATTCATTATTGCTTTCTCATTGTCGGTGACTATAACCCCCGGAGTTTCGTCTTCGTGGTA
The DNA here is from genome assembly GCA_023531295.1 of Papaver armeniacum. Classification (NCBI taxonomy): domain Eukaryota; kingdom Viridiplantae; phylum Streptophyta; class Magnoliopsida; order Ranunculales; family Papaveraceae; genus Papaver; species Papaver armeniacum. The sequence continues at coordinate 262,900 of JAJJWW010001301.1, read as the reverse complement.
GAGAAGCTTCAAAGTTTCCAATGCCCAAATATAACTATCATCCTTCTCACGATCCATAAAACACCATGCCACCGTGAAAGATTGCTTATCCGGGGTTTGTCTTACAATGTTCAACAAAGGCATGTTGTACCTATTCGTCTTATAAGTACAATCCATGAACAAAACTTGGTAAAAGCAACGCGCCAATTGAATCATATCGGGATGCGCAAGAAAAATACGATCCACCTTCCCCTCCGATGACTCATGGTGTCTCACTGTGTAGTTGTATTTGTGTATTAACCATTTTGATTCTTCCATCACCTTTCTTCCATCCCATTCAATTCTTTTAATAGTTGCCTTGGCCGCATAAATTGTAGACAATGAAGAGAGGTTATGCGGGTCGTCCCTCTTGAACTTACTTAGGAGATTACTTGGTTTAACTCCCCAACTTGTTCTTATTTGTTCGAACTCGTGCGGTTTCAACTTGGCAACTTGACAATGCCCAACAAGAGTTTCCGGATCTTTATGGTTATGCCAACCAACATCAACTCTACTCATTCTCCGCACGTTGTCGGTATCTTTGTTCCTCCCAAAAATAATCTTGAATGGGCATCCACACTTCTTTGACTTCGTCTTGTACACCCTAGTCGTCTTCTTATCATACACATAACCCTTTCTCTTGTGACTTTCCTCCGGCGATCCATAACACTCGCATACCATTTCAAACCGCGTATCTCTTTGTTGGGTGTTTTTCACTAGAACGCACATATTCTCTTTTGCTTTCTCAACAATCCAATTGACCGCGTCGTCTTTTTCCTTCCATTCCAAATCATTAGCATAATGTGAGGAAGTATCGGGACCCCTAATTTTCTGAGCTTGAGGCTGATCCGCCATAGGTACCAATGCCACAATCTACAAAACATCAAAAGTTTAGTTGATGTGTATTACCACGGTCGGCATGGTCGACATATAAAACAATGCCAGCTAGAAAAGACCGGAACGTAATATAATATAAACATTGCCGACATGGAAATAGCCGACAAGTTATGAAAACATGACAATGCCGGTGTAAGCATTTTCGGCTCCGGTGTTTCAAAAAATGAAAGTCGGCAAGGTTCAAATTTTTTACATTGCCGGCGTGGTACTGCTCATGAAAAGTCGGGATGTTGTTCAAAGTAGAACCATGCCGTCTTTTATGGCCGGCATAATCGACAAGCGTCGACCTTGCCGACCCTGTACAGCAGAACTGAAAAAAAAAAAAGCAAAATCGATCATTTGCATGGAAAAATCACAATCTTCACCACGTAGGTTGTCTACCTGATTACATTCAGCTCCATTCTCTTCTTCTTGCTCATTGGATTCTTCGTTTGTCTCAATACATTCATCACTTCCATACCCATCATGAATTTGAGGAAAATAAAAGTGAGGGTCATGCATGTAATCCATTCGATCATGGTCTGGTAGATCATCATACAAGTACTCATATATAGGAGGAAAGTTAGAAGACTCCCCCACTTCAAAATAAGGATTAGAATCACTCATATCACAAATTTCACAAAAACCCTAACTTCACCCCCCCTCCCACACGCACACACACACAAAAAAAAAATCTCCTCTACTCCTTCATACTAATTCTCTCTCTAAATGAATTCTAAAACTCAACTTATAACTAAATCAATTAACTAATCTAACGAATTTAACTAATCTAATCATTTTAGTTAAATTAAAGTTAATCATTGTGGGGGCATTTTAGCCATTTACAAAAATATAGGTTAAGGGGTAGCTTGACTTTACTTCAAAATGACCCTATTTTGTCTTATTGGGTATACCCCAATCAAGCCAGGTTATATATCTTATTTTGTCGGAATGTTATTTTTGAGGCATATACATCGTTTTAGTGGTTGCATAACCAAATTAGTTGATGCATGAACCAAAATACGACTGTATAAACTGTTATGCATCCTTTGTGGTGGCTTCATAATTCGTTATGCATCTTTTTTTTTGTTTGGAATGATATTTCTAAGCATATACTACTTCAGTTTCAGAAAAAGAGATACTTTCACAATTTTATTTTTGCCTAAAAATAGGCTAAATTGAAAAAGTGAAAGTATCACTTTTCCTGAAACGAATGAAAGTATCACTTTTTTTCTGAAACGGGGTATGAAAGTATCAATTTTCCTAAAACAGAAAATTAGTCGATGCATAAACCAAAATATGGCTGCATAATGTGTTATACATCATTTTTAATGGTTTGCATAATGGTCATGCATTCAATTTTTGAGAATTGTGCCTAAAGTGAAAGTATCACTTTTCTTGAAACAGAGTGAGTACATCGTTTTATTAGTTACAACGGAAAATTAGTTGATGCATAAAACAAAATTTGGCTACATAAAGTATTATGTATCCTTTATGGTGGTTTGCATAATGGATATACATTTAATTTTCTAAAATTGTGCCTAAAATGACAAACACCTCCGAATTTTTCGTAAAAACTCAAAATTTGATATTATTATTTGTACTCATTTCATAGATTTGTTTAAAATCTTTCCAACGAGATAAAATTTGTAAAATTCCAAGGCACATATTTTTAGATATGTTATATACTAGTACGACCGTTGTCACGGTTGGAGGGCCGACCGAAGAAGAATATGAAGATGGAGTTTATCCACGTCTACTTTCGTCCCATTTCAGAAAAGGTAATACTTTCACCTCGTTTCAGAAAAAGTGACATTTTCGTCCCGTTTCAGAAAATTAGTCGATCCATAAACCAAAATATGGTTGCATGATGTGTTATGCATCCTTTGTGGTGGTTTGCATAATGGCTATGTGATGAGACTCAATAATGTTGTAGAAAGTGGTAGTAGGGTTGTCGTTCACTCGGACTTGACGAGATTGATTTTAAGAATTAATAAAATAAAATAAAATATATACAAATATTGTCACAAGACGGAGAGAGTTACTGGGACTCGGGATTCCACTAATTCTTACATTCATGCGGTTCATCTATTAATTCCGACAATTAAGGCTCATAAAGTAACAAACATCGACTCTAATTCTTTGCCAAGGTAGATTTTATAAAGAATTATATGTAACTCACAAGCATGGCGCATCTAAAGTACCTAAGACTAAGCATGCGACATCTAACGAATTCACAAATAATCAATAAAAATCATAAATCAATTATATTAGTGCAAATAGTCATAAAGGAATTAAATAGAATTACCACATGGGTGCAAAACAGCTTCCTCCGTCGTCCCAGTGATGGAGCCTAGCTCATCATGTTGGAAACACGCTCAAATGGTGATTTTATTGCTCAAAAATGGTTTACAAATGATGGACAAAGGAGAATAAGATGAAAATCGGGTTTGCAACAGTTATAGATGTTGCAAACACCGTTACAAAGAATGATAAAGATGAAATGTTTTCACGTTCTTTTTAAGTCTCCCCTATAAACTACGACCCACTCTGTGAGTCTTTACCATCAGAGCGAAAACGACGGTCTTTGGCCGTCTGTTCTTCGTGTTCTTGAGGTTCTTCAAGAAAGAAGAATGCATTCTCTCGCAAATCGATTTTCTAAGCTCATGTGGTCGCTCAAACTATCCCCAAACTCTCCATAACCCTTCATTGATCAACCGGAAACTATTTATAACCCATCGAAGCAAAATATTACGCTCATTACTCCGAGAGAATCCTCATTTACTCGGTATCAAAAATATTGTTCTCGGAAAATATTCTTTCCATTTTTTTGTTTAAAGACGACGCTTTGCCGATGAAATATATCCTTTTTTATCTCTTACACACTCCCGGTTGTTGCTCGAGCCAACTAGCATGCATAGAACACGTTGAAAAACACCAAAACTCATGCAAGGTCACAGTACGAGTACGTGTTGCTCGTGAACTTCTCGCGACAATTCCAAACTAAAACGGGTCGAACAAAAGGCCTATACCACCCTATTAGGTCAAATGGAAGCTACCCAAACAATCTCAAATGCATTTAATCTCCTTCTAACTCGTCCAAAAATCCGATCAAAAATCGCGGTTCTTGTAAAACATTTCCCGCCAAAATATTTTTCAAACGAGGAAGAAAGGGTTGCCCCTTATCCCAACGTCAGGGGTGCGAATATCAACGAGGTGCCCCTTAGTAATTGGGTTACCCTTATCCAAAGTGGGAGTCCGAATATCAAAAGTCCTCCTGGGTGTTCCGAGCAACTTTTCGAGCCGAATTTTCCAACAAATATTTATTTCCAAAAATACCTAAAAATACATAAAAACACAATATTAGTACAAAAATCGAGTTCCAACAATAGAGACAATGAGGACAATTCGAGACACAGAAATGTGTCTATCAAATACCCCCAAACTTATTATTTGCTAGTCCTCGAGCAAATTTATTCTATTCTAGAAAATAAAAATCATTTGAACCCCTAGGCGGCCCTAGAGGCGGAGTGTTGTCTCCGGAGGGTTTACCAGAGGTGTACCCACAAAACCTTTACTCCAGACCCTAGCTATCTACACAGAACCTTGGAAGGCACTAAAGAATCTCCTTGGTTGGTATACTTATTGGTTACGGGAGGAAGTACCCTGATGCGAAATTCCAATAGTTTGTGCACGAGTTTGCACTCAAGCATACTAAAATTCATATAAAGTGACAGAGCTCTACTCAGATAGTCGCACTATGGACATCAATACCCGGAGTCAAAACTAATCACATGGATAGATCAAGAAGATGGATATAGAGAAAAAACATAGATGGTTTTGATGTTTACTAAGTGAATGGTGTTTCCCATATCTGGTCTCAAGGCCTCCGCCAAAATGAACCTATCCTAATGGATGAGATACTAGTCGACTAATATCAACACACCGGCATATACAAGGGAACCAAAATGGTCGATAAACCTAACTCTAGGTCAACACAACCGGCATATACAAGGGTTCCAAGTGGTCGACTTTATTGAATTTATTCCGTTGGTCGATGGTCCAGTCTCACTTTCTTTTCTTTTTCTTTTTCTTTTTTTTTTTTTTTTTTTTTTTTTTTTTTTTTTTTTTTTTCGTTTTTTTTTTTTTTTTTTTCGTTCTTTTTTTTTTTTCTTTCTTTTCAACTTTTTTTGGCATCTCAATCACTCTAATTCACCCTAGCATTGGTAACAACTTGAATCGTGGGACCCACCTAATCACTTAGAGAAACATAGTTTAAAAACAAAATAAAATAAAAACAAGTGAAAAGGACTCAACGAGATTGGTGAAACTATCATGTTATTTCTAACACCCGAGCTCCGTGCTTTTATGAATAGACTCTTTAGATGTTGCCATCTAATCGATTGGTTCCTCAACTCCTACAACCAAAATGCTTCCATCCACTTAGATTGGTTAGTGTCATCCTTAGTAAGCATAAATTTCTAGGCTCGAGTTTATTTATTGCAACTAACAAAAAGTTTCTCCCATACCCCCAAACTTAAATCTAACATTGTCCTCAATGTTCTAAAGATAAAATTAAAAGCATGAACAAGGAGAAATGTTACCACTTGAAGAGTAAGGAAAGATATTACCGTGTTGCAAGAGCATGGGTTACCTCCCAAGAAGTGCTAAGTTTAAAGTCTTGACCCGGACATTGGAAAGGGTTAGTCACCTCGAAGAATCATATAGCGAGAATAGGAATAACTCATGGTCATCTGGATCAAAAAGTGCTAACCACAAGAAGAGGAGACCGCAATGAGACCCAGAAGATATCCAACACACCCTTATCCATTTTTGTTTCAGACAACTACATCTAGTTGTGGTTCGGTTTCAGCCTCTATAAAAGGGTCTAGATAACATATTTTCATGGGTTGCGTTTCCTTATGAGTTAGATCCGAATGTTCGAGGTTCTAGAGTCCTGGAAAAACTCAAATAAAAACTTGGAAGCACATAATAATAACCTGAATAATTGTGGATCCTCTAAGTCAATCGGTTTCGACTTACACATTGACCACAATAAGATTGTCGGTCTTCCTTAAGCAAATGTGTCGACCCTAATATCCTAAAGTAATTAGGTTTAGTCTCAAAACTTAATAATTGACACATCCAAAACTTATACGTTCCCACAATTGGAAGGAAGGTTTTTGGTGGGAAAACAAAGTCAATCGTGGTATCATAGCCTGGGTTAACCACATCAACCGTGAGGATGGGTTTCTAACAACCGAACTTCTTTATGGACACAACTAGGTTCGGAAAAAGTGTATGAAGATAATCTTTTAAAATGGTTGAGGCACATATGTCAAGTCCCAAGTTAGGGACTTTTCTAAGAGTTAAAGCACATGGAGAATGATAATCACCCCAAAACTTAGAGTTTTCAAAGTGTCTCTAGAAAGACTAGTCACAACTTCCCTAATTTCAAGGTCATCGATTCCCGAAAATGGTCAATTAATTCTTCTAAGTCGGTACATCCTCACTCATCTCTACGAGTTCATTTTCTTTTTCTAAGTCTATTGTTTCTAAATCGCTAGACTCAAAATATACTCGTTCCTCTAAACCATCATTGGCTTCGTAATCAAAAGGAAATACTACATCGTCTAAAACGGGGTATCTCTAGTCAAATCCTCGTCCTTTTGAATAGGTGAATAATTATTAAAATTATTTGGATTTGAACTAGAAATAATATTATCGTTATAAAGCTCAATTGGGGTAACAATTTCCGATCACTTTGCTATTTATTTCAAATTCTTCATCAACACTATCCTCATCATAATCATCATTATAATAATATGAAAATGGTTGAACCTCATCTAGACAAGTAGTGTTACCAATTTTATCCTCGTCATCTTGATTATGTAAATAACTATCCTCATTTTCGGGGTACTATTGGAAACACTAAGATTATCTCGAGCGCCTTCCGTTCGGGCCTCAAACAAAAGATTTCGAATCGACTCATATGACTTCATTATGGTATCGTGACTCGACTCACATGACTTCCTTAATGCATCGTGACTCGACTCACATGACTTCCTTATTGAATCTAGGAAATAAATTTCACTCGTTCCATTGCTTTTGTCCATAACTAAGTTATTCATTTCTGCGAACTTACGTGTCGTCTCAGCTAACTTACGTGTTGACTCTATTAGAGAGGAATTTTTCTCGTACGACCGGTTGGCGTGTGGATAGTAATTGGGCTCACCATGGTATGAGCCATAATCTTTAAAAGGTTGGCGTTCCCAACCACTATTCACACTCGTCATAAAAAGAGTGATGTCCATATTGTTCGATTGGATATTCATATTCATTGTGATGGCTATTGTAATACCAGTTTGACATTCTAACTGCAAGGGAATTCTACACAAGCACAAACAAGGCTGACTCGACCACAAAGAAACCTACGATTTCTAGCAAACAAAAAGCATGATGGCTCCACTTAGATTGTTTTCTAGACCAGCTTTCTAATCCTTCGAAAGGGAATTCGTTACAATCTGAGCAAACCCTCTGAATCAATCCAGTTTAAGTAAGTTGAATAGAGGCGAGGAAGGCTGCGTGGAGCTTTGATACCCAAGGCCTCACCGCATTACAAGGCGGCGCAGTCACGCATTCAACTCACAAAAACCATCATGAACTTCAAGTATGCTCAAAAGAGTAACCAATATCTTTCGAACGACTTTCCTATTAAGCCAAGTTACCACTATAGGTCTCGTTCTAGTCAAAATTTTAGGCTTAGGTTCGTGTTTGGTTTCGTTTTCCTAAGGCGGGCAAGAAGAGAACGGTGATGAAATCCGAACCCTTATCTTATATGGCCAGTCCTTGCCCTTTACTAGGAAATTAAAGCGTAGTTTTCAATACCTCAACATATATGCATACAAAATCATCCGAAGAAACCCGCGACGGGGATTCGCGGGTGTTTAGAATTCTTACCTCCGTTCCAGACGGGGATGAACCGTTGAGGTCGACTCGGGCCACGACTCCTATGTCATGTACGAACCCGGGGGCCGAGGTGATATCGTAATCACCGTCCTTCCCGGGGGTTTATATTTAAATAACCCTTCCTTAGGGTTTAAAAAATGTCCAACAGTCAAAAATAAAGTCCAAAATTAAAAAGTCCAAAAAAAATAAAAATAAAATTACAAAGATAATTACCTAATTACGTTTCTAAAAATAAATAAAAAAAAATTAATTACACTATATACAAAATTTTTCCTCTCCACTCCTTTGGATTTTCTCTCTTCTTTCTTTCTTTGGCTTCACTTTACTTTTCAACACTTTCTCTTTTATATAAGCTTCGCACCAAGTCTGAAAACAAATAGAAAAAACCAAAACGCGTAAAAAGGAACAAATAATAAAAAAAATAAAAAAAAAAAAAAAAAAAACCTAAAAACAAATCTATACACAAGTCCGCGTCGGCGGCGCCAAAAATTGATGTGACTCAATAATGTTGTAGAAAGTGGTAGTAGGGTTGTCGTTCACTCGGACTTGACGAGATTGATTTTAAGAATTAATAAAATAAAATAAAATATATACAAATATTGTCACAAGACGGAGAGAGTTACTGGGACTCGGGATTCCACTAATTCTTACATTCATGCGGTTCATCTATTAATTCCGGACAATTAAGGCTCATAAAGTAACAAACATCGACTCTAATTCTTTGCCAAGGTAGATTTTATAAAGAATTATATGTAACTCACAAGCATGGCGCATCTAAAGTACCTAAGACTAAGCATGCGACATCTAACGAATTCACAAATAATCAATAAAAATCATAAATCAATTATATTAGTGCAAATAGTCATAAAGGAATTAAATAGAATTACCACATGGGTGCAAAACAGCTTCCTCCGTCGTCCCAGGTGATGGAGCCTAGCTCATCATGTTGGAAACACGCTCAAATGGTGATTTTATTGCTCAAAAATGGTTTACAAATGATGGACAAAGGAGAATAAGATGAAAATCGGGTTTGCAATGTTATAGATGTTGCAAACACTGTTACAAAGAATGATAAAGATGAAATGTCATTTGTTTTTTAAGTCTCGCTCTATAAACTACGACCCACTCCCGTGAGTCTTTACCATCAGATAAAAACGACCGGTCTTTGGCCGTCTGTTCTTCGTGTTCTTGAGGTTCTTCACAGACGAGAATGCATTCTCTCGCAAATCGATTTTCTAAGCTCTCGTGGTCGCTCAAACTATCCCCAAACTCTCCATAACCCTTCATTGATCAACCGTAAACTATTTATAACCCATCGAAGCAAAATATTACGCTCATTACTCCGCAGAATCCTCATTTACTCGGTATCAAAAATATTGTTCTCGGAAAATATTCTTTCCATTTTTTTGTAGCAAGACGCGCCGCCCGATGAAATATATCCTTTTTTATCTCTTACACACTCCTGGTTGTTGCTCGAGCCAACTAGCATGCATAGAACACGTTGAAAAACACCAAAACTCATGCAAGGCTGTGCATGAGTACGTGTTGCTCTCGTGAACTTCTCGCGACAATTCCAAAAATGGTCGAACAGAAGGCCTATACCAGCCCTATTAGGTCAAATGGAAGCTACCCAAACAATCTCAAATGCATTTAATCTCCTTCTAACTCGTCCAAAAATCCGATCAAAATCTGCCCAGCTCTTGTAAAACATTTCCCGCCAAAATATTTTTCAAACGAGGAAGAAAGGGTTGCCCCGCATCCCAAAGCTGGGTGCGAATATCAACAGGTGCCCCTTAGTAATTGGGTTACCCCTTATCCAAAGTGGGAGTCCGAATATCAAAAGTCCTCCGGGGTGTTCCGAGCAACTTTTCGAGCCGAATTTTCCAACAAATATGTATTTCCAAAAATACCTAAAAATACATAAAAACACAATATTAGTACAAAATCGAGTTCCAACAATAGAGACAATGAGGACAATTCAGACACAGAAATGTGTCTATCACTATGCATTCAATTTTCGAGAATTGTGCCTAAAATGATAGTATCATTTTTCTTGAAACGGATGGAGTACATCGTTTTATTAGTTGCAATGGAAAATTAGTTGATGCATAAACCAATATTTTGCTACATAAAGTATTATGTATCCTTTGTGATGGTTTGCATAATGGATATACATTTAATTTTCTAAAATTATGCCTCAAATGATATATATCTCCGAATTTTTCGCAAAAACTCCAAATTTGATATTGTTGTTTGTACTTGTTGCGTAGAGTTTTTTATAACCTTTTTAACGAGATAAAATTTGTAAAATTCCAAGGCACGGATTTTTAGATATGTTATATTAAAGTTTGTTTTCCAATTATACCCCTGAAAAGATAGGATACACAAGGAGTTATAGTAATTGGACTAAAAGGGAGGGACATTTTTTCGACCCTAACCATTTCCAATCTTTTTGTGGTAATTGATCACTTAGATTTTACAAAAAAGTGGCCATATAAAGGACATCCCTCGCTTCGCTCGGTCGTCCCAATTAAAGTTTGGTTGCCAATTATACCCCTAAAGAAATATGATACACAAGGAATTATAGTAATTGGACTAAAAGGAAGGGAAATTTTGGTATTATCAAGTGCACACTGCCAAAATCTTTTTATAAAATTGCAAACTTTTGTGAGGTTTCATTTTACAAAAAAATGGCCATAAAAGGGACTCGCTCCTTCGGGCCCTCCGGTCGGTCGGCCCAATTAAAGTGGTTTCGTTTTTCCTTTTCTCCCTTCTGCCGATGAGATTGGAAACAGATTTGAAATTCTTCTGTAAAGTTGTACGTGATTCACTTCTTTCCGCTGATGAGATTGGACTTCTGTTACGACACCAACATCATCTGTTTTCTATTTCCTTTTTAGTTTGCTTAGGTTCTCTTTATTTAGCTTCCTTATATAAGTCAGTTTCCCTATTTAGTTGAACTTCTTAAACTCAGTTTATCTATTGCTTAACCAGAAAGTTTAGTAGGATATAAATACTTAGCTTTGAGTTGTAATGATTGTCAATTAATAGCAATTCAAGTTTATCTTTAGTTTTTCTTCTCAGAGCTGGTGGCTAACCCCAATTCAAAGGGTTTATTCGGCTCTATTCTTTGTGCTAAAACTTATTCTCCAGAGTTACGGTCAAGAACCCTAACACCTGGATCAGAGCAGGTTCAGATAAATCTCCAATTTTTTTTTTTTCTAATAACTTATACCGAACAACTGAAAACTGTGCAAGATGGCTTGAAAGATGTAGCAGAAAAGATTCATAATCTTGCTGACACTATTACCAAGCTTCATCTCCATGATGAAGATGCTTAGAACAAGAAGATGGAAGAGAAGTTATTGCAACGAGAACAAGAAAGCAACGCTCTTGTTACTAAACTTACAACAACACTTAATACAACCATCTAAACAACCATGGAAAATTCCTTGCGCACTGTGTTTAGAGAATTTCTACCTCAGATGCATCAACGTACTGATGTTTCTCAATCTCCACCACCACCACCCCCACCACCGCCTATTAATAATGCACAACAACAGCTGCGACCTAATCTCAAATTTCCTAACTTTGGTGGAGAAGATCCTGATGGTTAGATTTTCAACGCATATAACTATTTTAGTGTTTACAATGCTTCTAATGCTCTTAAAATTATTTTCGCCTCTGCACATCTTAAGGTGAGGCAAATCAATGGTTTAGATGGAGAGAAACCAAAACTGAAGTTACTACATGGGAACAATTTTGCACTTTAGTTCGTGGAAGATTTGCTCCAGAAAAATTTGTGGATGCTAGGCTAGCTATTAGCACAATTGAGCAGAAAGGTACTGTACGTGAACATATCCCTGAGTTTGAGCATCTAATGAACTTTGTTGATTTTCATGAATATTTCTTGATTAGTTATTTTATTCGCTCTTTGAAACCACATATTGGTACTACGGTTAAATTGTTGGCACCACAAACATTAACTGAGGCCTTTACTAAAGCAATTCATCAAGATGAAGCTTATGCAGCTGTTAATAAGCCTGTTACACGACAACCTTATCGTCCTCCTTCATTCAGGCCTGCTGCTACAGTACAACACACTCCATACAATAAATCTTCTTTACCTCTAGGAGGTAGACGATTGTCCCCAGCTTAACAAAGAGAAAGACGAGCTCAAGGTCTTTGTTTTAACTGTGATCAATTATTCACACCCAATCATGTTTTTGTGAATCCTATACTAACATTATTGGATGAAGATGAGATGGACGCTGATGATATTGTTGAGAAATTTGAAGAAACTACTGCCTTTGATCAGGTTGAGGTATCTGAATCATCGCCTAAAATTTCTTTTCATTCACTTACGGGATCTCCTTTTCCTAGAAAAATGAGGGTAAATGGTTTCACCAAAGCACAGCCTATTACTTTGTTAATTGATTCAGGTTCTACACGTAATTTTCTTCATCCATCCTTAGCAAAACAGTGTGGTTATTCGATTGAATCCAAGAATTTTCCACTTAGCGTGACAGTTGGTGATGGTGGTATGTTAGCTACTCGCGGAGTTTGTATTAATGTCCTTATTTGTCTGCAACAACATAACTTCACTACAGATTTTCATCTCCTTGATATTAGTGGATGTGATGCAGTGTTAGGAGTCCAATGGTTGCGTACTTTAGGACAAATTAAGTGGGATTTTTCGAAATTGACAATGCAGTTCTCCATTAATGGCGCTGTTATTTCATTAAATGGAAACAACAACTCATCTATCATGATTCTGGAGGCAGATTCAATGCAGCGTTTGTTATGCACAGAAAATTATGCATTTTTTCTTCAATTATCTGCATTGAATACTTCATTAAATGCAGCTCAAACCCTAGCACCTGAAATTTCACAACTGCTTTCACAGTTTGCTGATATTTTCAAAACTCCTACATCTCTTCCACCAGAAAGAATTTATGATCATAAAATCCCTTTACTACCTGGTTCTGCTCCTGTCACTGTGAGGCCTTATCGATATCCCCATTTTCAAAAAGATGAGATTGAGAAGATAGTTTCTGAAATTCAACAAGCTGGATTTATACGGCCAAGCTCAAGTCCTTACTCTTCTCCCATTTTTATGGTACGTAAAAAGAGACTTCTTGGCGTATGTGTGTGGACTATAGATCCTTAAACAAAGTTACCATCAAAGATCGTTTCCCTATTCCAATGGTCGATGAGTGATAGATGAGTTATTTGGCGCAACTGTTTTTACAAAATTGGATTTACGATAAGGATATTATCAAATTCGACTTCATGGACAAGACATTTCAAAAACGACATTCATAACTCATGATGGTCACTTTGAATTCTTAGTTATGCCTTTTGGATTGTCAAATGCTCCTGCTATATTTCATAGTTTGATGAACCATATTTTCAGACCACACTTGCGCAGGTTTGTTTTTGTTTTCTTTGATGATATATTAGTTTATAGTAAGAATATGAAGGAGCATATTGAATACTTATCTATTGTGTTCAATATCTTAAGAGCTAATACTTTGTTTGTCAAAGAACCAAAGTGCATCTTCGCACAACCCACAGCTTGGCTATCTTGGTCATGTAATTTCGCTAAGGGGGTCTCGATGAGAATGATAAGATCAAGTGCATATTTTCATGGCCAATTCCTTCTACAATAAAAGAATTAAGAGGGTTTCTTGGATTAGTCAAGTTATTATCGTAAGTTTGTCAAAGATTACGGTAAAATCGAGTGCTCCATTGACACAATTTCTCAAAAAAGATGCTTTTATATAGACTGAAAAGACAACTACTGCATTCAGATTATTGCAGCAAGCTCTCACTACAACTCCAGTATTACAGCTGCCAGATTTCACAAAAGAATTTACCTTGGAATGTGATGCTTATGGGAATGGAATTGGTGATGTTTTAACACAACAACAACGACCAATTGCATTCTATATCAAACCTCTTTCTGGGAAAAATCTTAATCTCTCAATCTATGATAAAGAGATGCTTTTTATTGTTTCAGCAATCCAAAAATGGCGTCCTTATTTGCTTGGCAGACATTTTAAGATCTATACTGATCATCGCAGTCTCAAGTTCTTTCTAGATAAAAAATTATCTTCAATGGAGCAGCAAAAGTGGTTATCTAAGTTGCTAGGCTACGATTATGAAATAATTTTTCGACATGGTAAAGAAAACATTGCAGCCGATGCATTATTAAGAATTGTTGGCTCAAATTTTCATATTTCTACACCTATTTTACGTTCTCTCGCAGGCTCTTTCCCTATGTCAGCAAGGGGCGTGACTTCTTGTTCTTCTTCTTCGAATGAAGCAACTGGGAAGTCTTACTCATTTTAGTGCGCCTAATAGCCGAGCTTCCCACGTGAGTAGCCAAGCGGCAAAGATCAAGAGCACCGAGTCAGGGAGAGAGTCCCAGCCGTTGACAACCTTGATCTTCCTGGTAGTCTATGAGCGGGATTCCCTAGATTTCCTCTTCTCGCTGACAGGACCCGAACGGATTTTTATAAATAACTCTCTTCCTATGAAAGTTGCAGAAAACGAAGGCATGTGGTAGATCGGGTCTCCCCTTTCTTTGAGAGCATTTCACCTCCTCCACTGGATCTGCTATTCTCTTAGTTAAGGAATGACGTCATCCCCGCCTTAGGATTCTACTTAACGCGACCTTCATCTCGCCGGTTCGACTCCTCTCCTTGGCAGTCGAGTCTCTTTGAGCCTTTCCCTCGGTATTAAAGACATTAGTAAAGAATATCATGCTGATGCAGAATTGGGAACCATTATCCAACAATTGCAGCAAAATGCGACTTGTAAGGTAAATTTCTCTTACATTGATGGTATATTACGTTTTAAGGGTCGCATAGTTGTACCTTCAGCTTCTACTTGGTGCACAAAATTGCTTGAAGAATTTCATTCAAATCCTATTGGAGAGCACTCTGGATATTTAAGGACTTACAAGCGTTTGCAGCAAAATTATTATTGGAGAGGAATGAAAAATTCAGGCAAAGACTTTGTTTCTCATTGTGATACATGTCAACGTAATAAGTATGAAGCCATATCCCCATCACGGCTTTTAAATCCACTTTCAATTCCTACCGACATTTGGATGGATATTTCAATGGACTTCATTGATGAATTTCCAACTTCTAGTCGAAAGAACTCTATTTTGGTCATTGTAGACAGACTATCCAAGTATGCTCATTTTATACCTCTTTCTCATCCATATACTGCAAGTTCTGTGGCTGAAGTTATTGTGCGTGAATTTGTACGACTTCATGGCATGCCAAAGAGTATAGTAAGTGACAGAGACCCAATTTTTATCAGCAATTTCTGGGAAGCATTTTTTGCCCTGCATAATACCAAACTATGCCGTAGCACTGCATATCATCCACAATCTGATGGGCAAACAGAGGTGACAAATAGGACTCTAGAATGTTATCTTCGATTTTTTGCATGTATGAAGCCAACTGAATGGGTTAAATGGCTACCATGGGCAGAATGGTGGTACAACACCAGTCATCATTCTGCTATTAACATGACACCGTATCAAGCAGTTTATAACAGACTTCCTCCAACAATTTCTAGTTATCTTCCTGGCTCTACGGCTGTAAATGATGTTGATGTCAATCTGAGAGCTAGAGATCATACATTGAAGATCTTGAAGCTGCCCAAACAAGAATGAAGAATAACGCTGATGCAAATCGCACTGAAAGAAAGTTTGAGGTCAATGATTGGGTATTTTTACGTCTTCAACCATACCGACAATCATCAGTTACTAATCAATCTTTCTCAAAACTTTCTCCTAAATTCTATGGTCCTTTCCGTGTCATTGAGAAGATTGGAGAAGTCGCGAACAAACTGGAGTTGCCTACTACAAGCCGTATACATCCAATTTTTCATGTTTCACAGCTTAAACTGAAACTTGGTGTTACTGCTAATGTTGAACAAATTTTTCCCAGTATAACTGATTGTGAGAAATGGGAACCTGAACTTGTTTCGGAGCGTCAAATGTACAAGAAAAATAATCATGCTGACACCAAGTGGCTAGTTTAGTGGAAAGGACATCCCAAAGATGAAGCAACATGGGAAGATGCGATGACATTATCATACATTTTCCAAAGTTTAAAATTTGAGGACAAGCCATTTTTCCAAAGAAGGTGGGATGTTACGACACCAAGACCATCTGTTTTCCATTTCCTTTTTAGTTTGCTTAGGTTCTCTTTATTTAGCTTCCTTATATAAGTCATTTTCCCTATTTAGTTGAACTTCTTAAACTCGGTTTATTTATTGCTTAACCAGCAAGTTTAGTAGGATATAAATACTTAGCTTTGAGTTGTAATGATTATCAATCAATAACAATTCAAGTTTATCTTTAGTTTTTCTTCTCTCGAGCCGGTGGCTAACCCCAATTCAAAGTATTTATCCGGCTCTATTCTTTGTGCTAAAACTTATTCTCATTGAGATTCTTTTGTAACGTTATATAAGATTCTTTACCGGTAGGCTTCTTTAAAGTTCAAGACTTGAGAGTGGAATAAAAAGATTGTTGTTATTATTGTATGTCTCAACAAATTTTGTGACATTACATATGGCAAAGAATGTCTATTCTTTCTACAATTATTATTGGGAAGTGCTTCAAAAATAAATAAAAAATAAAAAATTATTAGGGAAGTAACTTTAACAAGTATAAAGTTCAGAAGGGAGGCGAGGGGTGACCATTACATCGAGTGGAGTGGCTTTTACGTTAGTTAACCCAATGCTCTCAGTCATATCAGTTGGCGCTCCTGTTGGTGTTTTGAACTCGAACCCATGTATCAAACGAGCTAATGCCAAGTGCACCACTTGCAGAGCGAGTGATGAACCAGGGCAGGATCTTCGACCCACCCCAAACGGCATAAGTTCACAGTTCTGACCTCTAACGTCCACGTCTACATGTTCACCACCCATGCAAAATCTCTCTGGTTTGAACTCTGATGGGTTGCTCCAAACTCGTGGATCACGTTGAATCTTCGAGATATTCAACACTAGTTGAGTCCCCGACGGGATGTGGTAGCCAGCGATGGTAGAGTCTTCAATGGATTTTCTAGTCGATAGAGGCGCAGCTGGGTATAAACGCATCGTTTCCTTTACTATGGCTTGGAGGTATACGAGGTTCTTGATGTCAGAGTCGTTCACTTGTCTTTCTTTGCCAACGTGGGTGTCCATCTCATCATGAGCCTTCTTTAGCATATGTGGATGGTTTACTAGTAAAGATAAAGCCCATAGTAAGGTAACCATGGTCGAGTCACTACCAGCAAGGATCAGTTGCTGCAAGGACACAACAAATATTGTTAATATATGTGCATGACAGAAGAATTTTAGATAATAATCTATCTGAACGGAGAACATACCAGACAAGTAGCTTTCGTTATTGTATCAGCATCGAAATTGTCATCTGTGACATTCATTGAGTCCCTTTCAAAGACAGACAGCATCACGTCCATGAAGTCATGCGCTGCTTCTTTCTTCTCTTGATAATTATCTCCTGATGATGAGACGCTTATTCTCTGTTTTCTCTTCATTTTATGTTCTTCTAACCATTCGCTTACTATACAATCGAGATCTTTTCCTGTTTTCTTCATCTCCTTTTCATAACCACCAAAATCTATCCAACCTTGGAGAAATGGTATGGTGTCCGATGGTACAAACACAGCCATCAGCCTAAAAAATTCTTTCAGCGCTTTCTGATACCTCTTGCTAACTGCATTGTCCCCTCGATCAGAAGGACCGCAAGTACTACCGAAATATCGCTTACCTGCAATCACCCTAACGGACGTATTCAACGTGAAAACCTCAAACCATTTCTTCATATCCATCAAACCCCCGCACTGCCACCAGTTACAACGTTCTTGTAAAGTTCATTAGTGGATATATTAATCTCAGAGTCCCACACATGCTTTATCAACTCTAACCTACTGTTAGAAAGAAATTCTTGCTTCACCATCTTCCGAAGTTCCCGCCAATAATGTCCGTAAGGTGAGAATGCATACATTGCGGTACCATAACCCATGTGCTTCATAGCTATTCGAGTTGGTCTTGAGGACCATACCCTATCGTTGTGGCCGTAAATTTCCCTCGCTACCTCCATAGAACTTACTACAATTGCTGGTTTCAAACCGATACGGAAGGAAAAGATTGGTCCATACTTGTCGGCCAAGTTACCCACTGCCACGTGAGGAAGGTCTGCTCCTCTTAAAAGAGGGAGATGACCAATTATAGGCCATGCACCCTTCGGTTCAGGTGCCCTATTACGACTAGATTTTTTTCTATTGATCTTTGTTATCAAGGAATTGAAGAGTAGAATGCAGAGCAGTACAATGGTGGTTGTGAAAAAATATTGCTGGTAGTTTGGAACAGAATCCATGGTTATTTGTTAGCTAGCTAGATATGAGTATGGAAGTACGTTGCTAGTTAGGATTTCCTTAATTATGGTTATTGAATCAGCTGCGTGCTGTTTATATAGTGCTGCATAATTACGAAAGTACGGAGAAAGTTCCAGGGGGAAAAAAGAAGTCCTAAATGCTACCATAGACGACACTGAGGAAGAAAATTAAGGAGTTGCCATGAAAAGAAATGACGTGCGTTACCCATCATTGACTCATATTATTTATTTTTTTTTGATGAAGATCATTGACTCATATTATAATAACATCAAAAATTTCTTCTCATTGACCATTGTTCTTCTATAAGCAGTTGTAAATTATACTACTACTTAATTAGGTGTAGTTCCTTATCGGAAAAAGGGAAATGGATTAACATCGATAGAGATAAGTACATATGGCCGCCGGAAAAGAAACGAGCACTCTTTTAGGTGAAAAATTCAAGGTATAACACGCCTTTGTAATATTGTTAGCCTTAGGCGTCTTTTTTTTTAATATGTTATAATTGGCCGAGTTTGATATACATTTTATCTTACGTATACGATGCATAATAATAATAAGGTAAAAGTCGTTAAAGTACTCTTACGTCAAAGTGATGGCCAATTCTTACATTGACCACATACCAAAATAAACAAAAGAAAATTGACCAGGTACTTATTCTCGACTTTCAACAAGGTGGTCCTAGAATTTGGGGGGTAAACAACCATAACAAAGAATCGATAAGAAGAGTAAACGGGAGACCTGATCAAAACATTCCAGCGTTACCAGTGACGTCGTCCTAGTATTAACTTAACTCAGTCCTTATTCCCGATTTTCATTTGATTCAAAGAACAAAAAAGCACTCTTGCTATACTGCGGATGGAAATTCAACAAAGCAATTTCCCTGAATTTCACCTAAACACATGACTTCGAACAATCCATTTCTAATTTTCCATCATCAGTATGCACATGGCATGGAAATTCACTTTGTTTTGCTGGCATAGGCACTAAACAGCGTGCATGTGTACCGATTTTGGGTACCATGATGTCGGGTTTCTTTTTGTTGAATGGAAGAAAACAAGGTTTCCAACTGTTGAAAATAGGAAATGTACCCGAGTCCAACAATTTTTATGCACGGTTTGATTAGTCCAAGGTGTACTCGAGGTCATCTCATGGAAAAGTGTATGTCCGATTTTCTTAGTCAGATTTTACTATCTGGGGAGTCCATATAGAAAATCAAATGAGATGTATTACATTTTTACTTTTCTATTTTATATCAAGCGTAAATTTTTTTAAGAAAATTATAAAGCCTAGTTTGGTATTGCTGTGAATTTTACAAAACACAAAATTGGTTAAAAAGACTAAAATCAAAATTTCTTGGGTGAAAAGGACAAATGATTTAGATATTGTTTAAATGGACAAAATTTTAAAAATAGGCAGGATGTAACCGTTTCATCCTCCCCATTTTCAAATATTTTTCTTATTTTTATTTTACAATGTGGATGCATCCAGCTTCATCCTTGCTATTTTTTGTTTAAGCCAGGATGAATCCAGTTTCATCCTTTATTTTTTTTGTCCATTTCACCCATAAAATTTTTACTCGTCCATTTGAACCGTGTTTTAAATTTTTTTGGACAAATGACCCATTTTCCGTTTACAAAAATGTTTTTCTGTTGTGTTGTGTTTTAAATATATACTAGTCAGACATTTGGTAAACTATAATATGTAAAGTGTCGTGGAACCAACAAACTGTAAATTCGGTTTGGTAAATTATCATGTTGAAGTGCTTATGATGTGGCTAATGACGAAAATAGACATGGTTTAAAAATTCTTTTTAAATTATATGTATTTGCAATAAAATATTTTTTTAATTTTGAATATTATTTATATTTTTTTTTATTTTTTTTTTAATTTAATTTAAATAAAGATAAAAAATAATAATAATTCTTATTCATATTCATATTTTAATCATTTATTTTTTTTAATTTTTAATTTTTACCTTTAGACACTATTATTATTATTGTTGTTGTAATTATTATTTTATAACAAAAATTTTTAAAATTTGATTAGTGAAATAATTGTGCATAAATAAATATTTAAGGGTAGATTTTGTCTTTTTAATACAATAACAAGGTTAAAATAGAGAATCAATTAATTAAAATTGAGTGGGCCCACAACTTCTGCTTTTATTGCTTTTAAAAGCTACTCCTGGGTAGCTTTTAAAAGTTGGCCTAAAACAGAAGTGCTTTTGGAGAAAAGCGCTTTGAAAAAGTTTATCAAACCCTATTTTTCTAAAAAGTTTGTTACAAGTTGGTTACAAAGTGCTTTTATAGGAAAAAAAAAAAAAAACAATCCCAAACGGGGCTTAAATCATTCGGTGTTTTGGTTGGTAGCCTTGCAACAAGCTGGGCCCAACACCTTTTTGAATAACAACTCCTATTCTATGGAAAATTAAGTGTAAATTTTTTTGGACGGGCAATTACGTACCTTTGTCAAGTTTGAGTGGCACTTAGTCTTGTAACCTTGTTCTTGTGTAGGTTATCTTGGAAATTTTATTTTTGTTTCTCTTTTATTATTGATATTGTACAAGGATGAAATATGGGGTGAGAACTTGTTGGAGTTTGTTCTTTCATCTCTTTGTTTGTATGGGTTGTTATTTTGCTTACCCTGGTATGCTTTTCAATATATTATTACATTTGCCGATCAAAAATAAAAACAAAAACAAATATATCTACCATTTTTTCTTATGAATAACGCGTGGAAAGTCAGTCAAGCCATCCGGCGGTCAAGTTCAAACATAAGACAATGCATTTAATGAAGTAGCAGAAGAGATGCAATACGGCAGTAGAAGAGTGTACGCCATGTTAGAGCTTCGAATGAAGCTCGATTAAGAGTGCGACCCGACAGAGGAGTTGGCATGATATATCTCGATGAGACGCAAAGTAAAGACTGTCCGAGCGATGATGGCGTACCACCAACATAAATCGAGGAGTACCATAACATGTTCGGAAGAGTTTATATGCCTATAAACACCATTCTATGTAGAAGGATACATACATTTTTTCAGATAGCTCTGTCATTGTGATATAGAGTCTAAGTAAGAAATAGTGAAGTGAGAAGAGAAATACTTGTAATCTCGAAAAGGGTAAGACCTTGAAAAATATTAATAAAAATGATACTTTCCAATCGTGGATTTAAGTCTTCATGGCCGAACCACGTTACATAGTTGTGTTTATATTTACTTTCATGTTCTTTGCATCTTGATGTTAGATTGTGTTTCCATGCTTGTTACTTTATTAGTCGTTAGATTTATTTGGGTGTGGTATGCAGATTTTATGCATCCACACCATGGATAAATCATTTTGTATACTAATTTTCTTATAATACAAAAGAACATGATTAACGGCCAACATAGTGATAGTTATATGGGATATGAATCTTTATAGTTATCGTTGAATTGACTTTGAAAAATAAAAGTGCAAGGTTTATAGATTCTTAGTATTTTATCCTTTATACCCACTTTCGTAGAAACGTGAATAAAACATATGTAGAAAAAGGACGTTGGATGAGAACATGCATGCATAATCGATGTGCGTTTTTAAAGGAAAGTGAATGATGCGACACTTTGGCCACCTTTTATGCTAAATTCGAACCATCGAGTTTGTGAATGAATTGGTATCATTTGGTAACAATTTTTTTCACCACTTGAGTAAGACCAATGACGGAGACCCACATCGCATCATATGGATTGATGGTGCTTTATCTTGTCTTTGTGGTGATGCATATGATGCTGCGGGAATTGGCACCCACTTGGAGGGTGGGACATGTATCTTTCAACTAAATAATTCTTATATGATCAGATCAATATGGAAGAGTTTCTTAAAGCGAATTACTGCACCCAAGTAGAGATCTAAACTCACGAATAAGCTAAAACATAATTAAAGAGACAATAGGAAATAAAAACTTGTAACTCATTGATATAAATTCTCAGGTTGGGATGCTTGGAAGAATCGTGGATGGGATCCTTAGAGCGTCCACAATGGACGAGTAAAAGGTGCGCCAAAACTAAATTTGGTCGAAAATTCAATCGCAGTCGACAGGAGTAAAACTATATTTCGTGGACTTTCTTAGGGAAAAACTGGAGTAAAACTAAATATAGTGGAGCGAAAATTAAAAGTGTGTCTGGTATCAGGCGTAAATATTATCTACGTTTGAAACGCGGCATAGATTAGAAGTATGTTCCATGGTCAAGCGTTAATTGAAGGTTCGCTATAGACGTGTGTAAGTTAAATGTTCACCCCATCATGCGCACATACAATCTCCGCCCCAAAGAAAGTAGCATAGGAAGTGATGCTATCAGGCGGTGATATTATCTTTGCCTGTCACTCAAGCGTACCTTTACACCTCCACCCGATAATAGACGTAAATTAAATCTTTGTCCCATAACCGACGTTAATAGTATGTACGCCCAACTGAAACGCTGGCTTAGACGTCCGCCTCGGTGTCATACGTAGATCAAAATTACGCTCGATTTCAGGCGCTCGTTAAAATTACGCTTGACCAAATTTTGCTCCACCACCATAGCGTACAACCACGTACCAACCCCAAAAAAAAATATTCTTAGTTTAGTTTGATCGCATGATTGTGGACACTCTTAGCTTTGAGGCTAAGATTACATATTTAATAGGTTTGGTCTAGCGCTGGATCAGAATCTTCTCAACGGTTTGGTGCTCTTCAAATGGTACATTAGCTAAGTTACATACATTCTAAAGAGATCCTAGACTTGGACTTAGGCTTAGTGTCTTATAACAATACTAGTTTTTAGGCTTAGGAGAGCATGTGTAATATGGTATCTGCATTAAATGATGATGCCATTAAGTTTGCAGAACTATGCTATAGTTATTACATATTCACCACCACGGCCTGTCCTGTAAGAGTTTTAATTATAACGCCATTTTTGGTTTTTCTACTTCAAGTTTTATAGATTTTGAAAGCCTTTAAAGCTTTATCTTCACTCATAAAAAGATAAACCTGACGGTATCTAGAGCAACCTTCTACAAAATCGATATACCTTATTTCACCACCTCTAGTTGAAGTTGATTTCAAATATCCCAAACGCGACTGAACTAGTTCCAACGAAGTTTTGCTACGTTGTACCTTTTTGTTAAACTTTTTTCTTGCATATTTGGATTCAATAAAGATTTCACATTTATGATCTTCATCAGTATATAATGTAGGAATGCAATAAACTGGAAAGTTTATGCATAGATATGAAATTAGCATGCCCAACTCTATCATGCAAACATAAGATTAGTCACAAATATAAACAAAAGAAAATATATTGTTATTCATGTTTTCTTGCAAAATTACCTCCTCTGGAAATAACAAGTTATTCGAACTCATCAACAAGTTTAAGCCTTTCCTAAGTAAGATGGTTTCTGAAATAAGATTCCTACATATGTTTGGAACATGATAGACGTCATCCATTTTCCAATCACTTTAGAGGTGGAGGAATTTCCCATAAACAGTTCTTCGTCATCTTCCACTTTTTCATAAGAGGAGGAAGCATCTTTGAACTAAAAGACATGCCTGGTGGCCTCAGAATCTAACCACCAGTCTCTCGTATTGGTCACGTTAGATACAAGGTTGACTTTACACATCATACTAGTAAAATATACAAACTCAACTGCTAGGTTAACCTTAATTTTGTTTTTTGAATTATTTTGAAACTTTTTAGCTTTACATTCTTGAGCAATATGCCCAGTTTGACCACAATTAGAACAGTTACCTTTGATAGTGTTTTTAGATACATCATCCTTAGGTTTAGGATAGTTACCTATGGAGTAGTGATGTTTTTTACATTTTTTTTTTGTTGGATTCATATTTTCCATCATGTCTTTTCTTTCTAGACCTATTTTCTTCCAGAATATGAGTGTTGTTAAACTTGTCCTTTTTCATTATATGTTCTTTTCCTTGCGTCAAAGTTGTTTCTTCACTTGAATCTTCTTGCCCAGTTGCACCATGGTGATTTCACGATTCTTGTACGTATTGCAGTCTCCTTTTGTACTTAGTCAATGGGATGAAAGTTTTCTATAACTACAGATACTTGGAAAGCTTCATTAATAACCATGCCTTTAGCAAATTCTTTATTTATGATTAACTAAATTTACATGAATTGATCAACCAAAAGTTTTTCATCATTCAATATGAATTCATGGAACCTAGCTGCTAAGATTTTTTTGCTTCCAGCAGCATCAAAAAGATATTTTTCTTACAAAGCTTCCCGTAAATCAAAAGTAGTAAAAATTTATTTGAAATTGTAAAAATCATATAATAAATCAACCAAGTAGTTAAGTATATGCATGATTCTTAATGAAATACAATTCTTCTCGGTCTACCTATCTAGTTTGTCTTCATAACCACAGTCATGAAGTCTTGATGAGAGTTTTTTTAAAGCAACCTCATTTTTTTTTTAAACATCATTTTTTTCCAATAAACTTAGCAGGTTTGTGTATATTACTCTTGCCCGTTGTTGTTGTAGAAAATTAAACTATATTATTGCCTTTAGATTATTAACGCAACAACAACAACAATTGAGATATAAATCGAAAAAATACTTAGCTCCATGATAGCAGTGCCATCTAGTGAACGTACCTTTGACAACATCAATCGAAACAACATATGATCGAGTCACGTAATAACTACGTTGATCTAAAGAGTATATATCGTGCTACACCTCTAAAAAAATGAAGCTAAATATGTTAAAGCATTGTTTGGTCGAACTCACAGGTTTTGCTATCTGAAGCTTGTTATTTATGTTAGATGTACAAAATCATAGTTTGATTTCTAGTCTACTAAAGTCAAGTCTCGGACTAGGATTAGAGCATGGTAGTTGAGTATCAGATATCACTGAATACAGTCAAAAATTGAAGACTGGAGGACAAACGAAGATATTTGCAAGAACTTCATCAACAAGTGGTATGTGAAGGCATAATTATCCTATTTACTAAAAGTATCTACCGTTTTTACCTTATGAGACTATGTCGTATTATTTTAGTAGATTTAATATAACAACAAAGAAATTTCGATCTTAAGCTTGTCTTGTGTAAACTCTCGAAATATGATTCAATCAATGGAAGTCCATAGATCATTTACAATCATATTCAAGAACAATTTAATGTTCTCAAACTATTTTTTTGGAATTGAAAATATTGGCCAAGCAAAATAGTTCACAAAAACTATTTTGGGTTTGCATACTTTGTATGTGTACCTTAGATATTAGGAGTATATTTGAACCTTACATGAAATACAAAAGTTCACGAACTGTTTGGGTATGTATACCATATATGCATACTATGCCATATTTAACATAATACTGTATCATGTATTTATAAAGGTTAAGTACAAGAACTTCCAAGGAGTATGTATACTCCATATGCATACCATGTCATATTTGACATAATTGTGGAATCTTATTACTAAGGAAAAGGTACACGAACTTCCTATATTTTGCATACCTAGTATGTGTGCATTGTCTTATGACAAGGGGAAAAGTTCACGAACTGCCCAAGGGTATGTAAACCCGGTTTGCATTCCATGTCAGTTTGGACATGTTTGTTTAAATGTTTTGTGGAAATAAAAAAGAAACTACTTGAAGAGGATCCCTTGTACGTTCTTGCACTAATTATTGAGGCATACTTGCACTTTTTTTATATCTCTGGCACTGGATTTCTTAATCTTTTGCATTCTTGTTTCCTAGTTGGAAACCTAGAATCACCTTTATAACCTAGATTCCCTCTAATAAGACTTATTAGGTTACGACTTTGAAAACATCAATTAGGGATTCATGAAGCCTGCTCAGTTTTATTTGATTGATCTTGAATTTAGATCTTATTTTACTGGTTATTGTAGTTATCTAACAATAGATCAAGAACAAAATAGAAAGAAATCAAAAAGTTCTCTTCGTCCCAACCTTTATAATTCCAAAACTAAATATCTAAACTCTTCTTTGATTTGTTTGGATTGTTCTTATGAGGTAGCCATGATATAGGATTATCCTTCGTAAGAGATTATAGGTGTTCTGGATTCTTGAGCTTGCTAGAATTATTCTAATGCAAACATATTCCCAAATCCTATTTAGAATATCTAAAGGAAAATCAATAGGCTTTAGGTTCTAGGAAGATAAGTCCCAAAAATCTTTACTAATGTTGAAGCAACTTTTAGGCTATGATGAACGTCTGGTAAGAGAATCAAGTGCGTGGGATCTTACAGGATTCAAGAGACGTTCAGATCACGACAGGAGCTAAGTTTCTTAGAGGTTGAATTTGGTTTAGATTATGTTCTAGTTCGAAGTCTGATTGTAAGCTAATATCTGTAGTGGTTTGATAAAGTACGATGTTCAAACTGGACTATGTCTCAGGGGTTTTATTGTGCTAAAGTATTACAAACCTTGGAAAACACGTTCGTACACGTTGCAACCATCTGAAAACTCATATGAAACATGTGGAACTAATGTTTTAATATTCACAATGAAAAATAATTATGGAGATAATGATCTTCAGATTAACCCATGTAAAATACGACTAAAGTTTAAAATAATGCTTGTTTTTTCAACAAAAAGCCATACTCTCTTACGGGCGGCCAAAAGACATAAGCACCCCCTGATCGCTTATTTAGATGCAACACAAGGAAATCATCTTACGAGGCTTGTTAGGATACAAAAATAAAGGCATGAAATAATGAACGCATACCTCGTCTCCGGTACGACAACCCTGCCATGCCTTTAATAAAAGTAAACCATGCAACGGTTTATTCGTTGCAATATGTGTTTTAGTTTCATTTATAGCAGCTGCCACATATATAAGAGTTGCAAACATTGTTACAATACGCAAGAATAAAGCATACAACGCTTTAACGACTATAACACTTGATAAACGTTGCAAAAACAGTTGTAACATTCATATTTAAAGCAAACCACGCTTTTCAAGCGTCGCCATAATCATTAAAGGCATCAATAACTTCCTTTAAGTATCGAATTCATGACATTGATGCATGCGGCCTACTCCAATACTTCATCTCACATGACCTAGTCATCAAAAGCATGGAATCCATATTATCAATCATACTTCTATAAAATTTTCTTGTCATTTGTGAATTTCATACATACCGCTCACATTGTCAACAAGAAGCGAAGTTTTTGACCTACTGAACACATATATGTGACATCACTTGTTAATGATTGATGCATGTGAACTCTCACATTCTATCAGAGAGTCTCAAATGCTCACCAGTCTTATCAGATTTATCAACACCTGACAACCTCTTCTAGACAGGAATGACAAGTCATCAGTCTTCCTAACTATACAAGTCATCTTTGACTTCATATTAAGTTAGTGCTCCTACTAAAATTACACGAACATCAATAATGTCACAAATGGGGGATATTTACTAGGGTATAGGTATGGCGGTCATTTCTTCCTCTGCTTCCCTCCCTAAGATCAACCCTTCTCCTTCGTTTGTGACCGAAACAAGATTGGAACCGCTATTCTTGGTTTAGGCCAGCCTTGCATAAATTGATCTCTTGAATCTAAATTCTTCTATACAATACATTTTGTTTAGGGTTTAGACTTGTTTCTCTTCAGCCTACCCCCTCATTTTACAGGGGGTTAGTCAATTGAGATTTATAGGGAATTTTAGAGACATTCCAAATTTCATGTTAGTCGATAGGGCGTCTTTGTAAATCTTGGAAAGTTTCTGTTATTGCATAGTGACTTTCTGAAAGTCTTTAGAATTCTCTATTATTGGATTTGGATTTTCAAATCAATGATTTAAAGTTATGGGAGATTTTCAGAGACTTTTAAATGAAAATATACTGTAAAAGGCTAACAAAGTCTCTTCAAAATAGGTGATATTTGGAGAGACTTTTGGATATTTACAAATATAAAACAAATAAACAACAAGGAAATAATAATAATAATAAACCAAATAAGCTATAATAAATTCCATGTATATTTAAATAATAATAAATATTATCTTCCAAAAACTCCACATTATGCAAGATCTCAACCCATGCATTACTTTCGTGTTCAATTTGGTTTAATTTTTCGGTTGACAAAATAGTCACAAATTCTATTAGGCGCATGTAAATTTATAATTTTTTATTAATAAGGGTCTACCAACCCTCAACATTCTCAACCGCATCCGGCTCACCAACTCTAACCTATGTCCTCACGCGTTCTAATCTCAAACGTCCAAATCACATTCTCGCTTCATTGTCAAACAACCATTGATTCCTGAACCTCCTACTAGCTCATCTCACAAACAACCAAAACCTTACTCATAGAATACCCACTCCACTGCCCCATCAGACGACAGTCTCCCTACTCCTCAAAACAAAAGCTCCTGCCCCAGTCATCACAGTTTTTTGCTTACTTTTTTGGTCCTTATGGATAGCTAGGAACGACGCAGTCTATCGGCAGCAACTTCCAAATCCGACGAATATAATGCAAATGGCTATTAAACTCCAGCAAGAATATACCTGGGCTCAAACCCACCTACCACCAGTAATTCCTGGGATGCAACCTTTTCCAAACTCCGCGCAAACAACACTTGCAACAACAACCATCTTCGTGGGATGGCTCAAACCCCACTTAGATTGGATCAAAATTAACACGAACGGAGCAGCAAGAGGATATCATGGAATAGCTGGAGCAGGTATTATATGCCGAAACGAGGAGGCCGGTACAATCTTAGCAATAACAAAACCATTAGGTATCACCACTGCACTTGCAGCAGAAACTTGGGCCATGCTCATCGCTTCTAGAACAGCAACGGAACGGGGATGGCAAAAAGTTCAATTTGAAACAGACTCGGAGAACTTAACAAGATTTCTAACCTCGGACGCAGACGCTCCGTGGTATATTTCTAACCAGATTGCAGAAATCAAGTATAGATTTACCCAAATTCAGCAATATACTATTAGGCACGTCTACAGAGAAGAAAATCAAGCAGTGGATGGTCTTGCAAATCAGGCGGCAGATGATTGCTCTATGGGAAAGCATGGGACAATGTAATACCCCCACCTATAAGTTCTATTGTAATAGCAGATTTTGTGGGTATAACATTCCCACGTGTAATCTCAGTTTAATTTATTAATAATAAAATCCATGCTTCAAAAAAAAAAAAAAAAAAAAAAAACAAGCTGGGCACCAACTCCTTTTTGAATAGCAATACTACCTAATCTATGAAAAATAAAACTACCAAAACCACTACTAACATCGTTGCTAACTAAACAATTCTTCATACGCTTGAAAAAACACAAAGTATCTTCACCGAGTTCCCCTAAGGTAGACAAGGCCAAAACGCCCAGACCATAACCATGTGATACACACTTGTCCAAGTATTTAGTGTTTTTACGCGAAACAGCACTAGAAATAGCTTTACCTGGGACGAAAGAGCGAGTACCATCATCAGTGAAGGGCGAGACACCTGTGACATCCATACAAACATCTTGACCATTCTCCCAGTTAAGAACAAGGATATCAGCATGACGTAAATCTTTGTCATCATTCGACAGAAACCCAAGAGAAACTTCCTTACGCGCGGGCACACCAGCTTTGTAACACATGCCAACGATTACATCACGTACAAGGTCGTGTCGAAACTTACTTCCAACATCTTTAGCACAATGAAGCGCGTGGTCCCCAAAGATATCCATAGATCTGTTACAACTTGAGCAAAGACCATTCTCAACAAACAACGGGATATCAAGGCGATATCAAACAAGTGCTCTGAGTTGTCTTGGCCCAAGGCATTGAATAAGCCCACTAATTGGTACAACCAACAAATAATCATGTGCATGTTTCACATGGTTGCACTGCCACAAAATGGAATCTCTTGCAGACATAGAAAATTGGTCTGTGATTCGCTTTTTAACTGCATCAAAATAAGTGACTGCCAAGGAGTAAAAAGGACTATTTATGATACATTAATTTTATAAAGTTTGAAAAAAAAAAAAACATTCTTCTTATTTGTTGTATGGGAGGTAAAATTCATATATATTTTTTGTCTCAATGACTCACTGAGATTTCTTAAAAATCACACAGAGAATCCCGAAAAATCAATAAACTTACAAAGAATCTCCCCAAATCTATTACAAAAAAAAAAAATTCTCTAGGTATCTCTCAAAATCCTAATTGACTAACCCTTGTAAACATTAAACTATAGGAAGTTCTAATGCATGACATTACAACTACATAAAATTGGCAACGTCTTGCATTGCTAATATTGGTGTGCCAAACGGACCCTACACAGATGCAACTTAGCTTTTGTAACACCAACATCATGAGAGGCTTCTCATGATCCTTACAGATACGACCTTTTAGATGTGCATGTGGAACTTAGCTAGAAACCAGATCATAAACCTTCATGTTTAATGCATTTGACATTTAAATGTGCACATTTTTTTGTGTGATCACGTGAGTTACATCCTTATAATTTGACAGTTTTTTAATGGAAACCCTAAAGTTGGGGTAAATTTAAAAATAATGGACAGATTAAGAGAAATTAAAACTCAATTGGCCAAGGAGGAATAGCCTTCCCATTTAAATAAAAGCGGATGCAAAATGCAGTCATGAACCTTGGTAATGCTTCAAAACAAAACAAAAATGAACCTTGGAAAAAAAAAGCTTATGTGGCAACTACTACTCCAGCTCATAATCACAGCATCTGCCTTTCTATATCACGAATTTTATCAATTGCCAACACCTACAAACTGGGTATCACTTGCAAGATTTGGTTAATGCATGATTAACCAAAATGCTTCTTTAGTTCTTTATAAGCGGTTGAGTTTCATCAGTAGTTTATGGACAATAATTGAAAACATTAACTTTTATTCGTTAGGTTTATATATGAAGAAAAACCTCCAGATATAAATAAATCAAACAGACAAATTTGAATTGAAAAAGAAACTATACAATTGATTCGATAAAGCTTTCACTTCCATACCCGCTGAACTGCCGCCTTGCTTCTTGGTCCAATGTGTTTACCACCTCACAGAATCTGCGCCGGAATGTTGGCAGCCTTGAGAGTGTCAGGCAAAACCCATGTAACCTGATGAAATCACCAAAAACAGGAAAAGAGTGTTTAAGAAGAGAAAACCTCATTCAAGATGGTTAAAAAAAAAGTAAGTAAAAATTATCCGAATGAGACACAAGATCTCTTTCCCAACAGAATGACGATGAAAATTGATTGCTGCTTATACCTTCTTGTTATGCCCTCCAACTGAGCTCTTCTAATTTCATTATAGGGAGGAATTCCACCATTTTCCCATGCTTCCACTCTCTGTCTTTGAGTATCACCACAATATAGAGCTAACTTCGCCAAATATAGCTCTTCTGTTTTTTGTAAATGCAAACTCTTAATTTGTTCTTTCATTATACTCATTGGCTCAAATAACCAATCAAATACTCTTCCTTCGGGTCTATTAACATCTGTAACTTGGACATTATCACCTGAGATCACATAACAAAAACAGAGTGTAATAGCTAAGAAAAAGAAAAGAAAATTCTGGAGTGAAGTATTTGCAGGGAAAAGAAGTCATTTTACATACGCATGAGAAATCCATCAGAACCACTCTCGATGGAGTGAAGAAAGCAACGAAGAAATGCATATGCAGGAATCCCAATCGTAAGTGTCTTTTTGTTGGTAGAGTTTTTCCATTCCTTGAGGTCCATTATCCCAATAGCTCCATCTGTAAGGAGCTCTAACCCAGAAAACTCGCAAGTCTCGAAGAAATTATCCCAAATCTGATGTCAAATCAAAGGAGACCAAATGAGTTGCATATATTTCCAAGAGAATCATATATATAAATCCACATGACAAAAAGTTAAAAGGATCAGCTTAATGATAGATCCACTAATCTTACCACGGCAGCTTTCAGTTCCTCCAATTTCATTGAGGCTGTTCTTAATGGAGGTTTTGCACCATGAACAGACTCAATCCTTTCGTGCAATTCCTTTACAGGAAGCAGAGGTAAACTTGCTTCAGTTGACTCCCTATACCTAAATCTGGCTGCCCATACGAACAAATCTTAATAAATCTGAAACTGGGGAAGCTTTCTCTATTGATTAATCATTATTCCATTCTATGCATACATGACATTAAAAGTAAAACAAACAAAAGAACGGGAACATTGGATGACACAATTTACAAAGTCACATACCTTGGGAAGCAAGATCCTTCTCGTAGGAAGAGGAAATCATTGGTGTACTCATCAAACAAGGACAAACAAGCAATGATATACACTAATCCTTTCTTTGTTGAATTTTCCTACCCAAACAAATAGTACACCAAAAAATAAGCTTATGATTATAAACCCATGAAAATATAGGCATCCAAACATAATCCTGATCACGTGTTGCAGCGTCGCTTGGGAAAGAAAGACGAAACAAGTAGTAAGTTCTGAATGAAGTTGATAGAATTGTACCTGATACGCAACAACAGCGGCATAACCTCCAAAACCAAAGCTTGAAATGATTCCGACTAAAACAGATAGTATAACAATGAACGGCCACATCAAAATTAATAAACCAGCAAAGGGAACACAAACATCCTCCAAAAAAGGTCCCGCTCTTCCAATAAGATCTTCAACTAACCGATGCCATCCTTTAAACAACATGACGGGGGCTTTGTATATCACTATCAAACTAATCATAGGAACATCCACTATTAATCCTAAAATTGTTGCCAATATGCATCCTGGTATCTGCAAAACCCTAGAAAGGAAAGGGAACATAAGTTCCATACTTGAACCTGCCCAGGGAATATCTTGCAATCACCGAAGCTACAGTTAAATAAACCAATAGAAAATACTGTCCTTTAAAACAATTTATCTTGCCAAGTGGAAGGGTGCAAATGCAATCTCATCAGTTTGTTATTCATATGAGGTTCTTCACTAAGATTTGGCTTACTCACAAACATAGTGTGCCAAGAATTCAGCAGCTTTAAACAATAACAAGGCTCGGTAATATTGATTGGTCAAAATTTGAAAAGGTCCGGCAAATTTTATCCTTGTGAACAGCTTAAATAAAACTGAATTGCAAAGAGATAAAAGTTATGTTAAAGAGAAAGTACTTGAGTTCTATCGGCTTCTCACAGTCTTTCACCTCGAGCAACTCATCCATCACTGAGAAGTAAGAATAGTAGGAGAAATCTGCAAAGTCGCGTACGATGGTGCATGCACCCCAAAGAATACTACAAGTGCCATCCTAAAGTGAATGATTTAAAAAAAAAAAAAAAAAAAAAAAAAACATGTTAATTCCCTTTTAGAATGATACAATCACCTCTGACCTCTATCAAGGTTCAATGAGAAATCACAGGACCAAAGGACAAGACAAGAATTTTACCATGAAGCAGGCGACCAACTTATTAACATAGCCTTCTTGATTAGTAGCTCTAAATGTCTCCATAACAGGCCAAATGAAGGCATAAAAAACACCCATAATCACACTTCCTACTACACCCACAACTGCCCACAACGCTATTGGAATCGGCATTAATAGAATCAATAAGCATTTCATATACGGGCCAAATTTCTTTGACCTAATCCAATCCAGAAAATCAACAACAAATCATTACTTGAACTAATCAATCTTTTCAGTTTAATTTGAACTTACAAAAGCTGAATTTTAATAATACATACTAAATTTTCTGATGGACTTACTTGGCAATACAGTATGAAGTCCAAAATAAGTGCATCGGCAGTAACCCAAAAATAATACATGTATCTCCAAATGCAATCACTAGAAATACAAATGGGCAAAATACAGCAACTACAAACATACAATTACACAAAATTAGTTTCTCATAAACAACAAATTCCATAGAGGGAAAAATGAAAACCCCAATGAAGGGTATTGACTTAAACATACCTTTAATGATCCCAAGAAGAAATAGGAAGACAAAAACAGGGATGAATAACAAGGAATAGAACAGATAACGGAGAAATCCAAGATGCCCAGTCTCCATTTTCTTGAAATAAAATAACAGAGAATGATAACAAAAACCCTTATAGAACAAAATACTGATAATTGTTTGTTTCAATTTCAATATAAGAAGAAGAAGAGGAAGATTAGCTAACCAAGACAATCTCTATAGTCTATTATTCATAAATATTCATGTCATGAGAATAATGACTTCCTTGATATTTTGCAAGTCTGTCTGTAATTGGAGTGGGGTCGTCTATTTTACTATATAAATCCCAACCTGCTTGCAACAACCCACCAGTCACCACAATTTGTGTTAGATTAGATCCCGCCAACAAGTCAAGAGTCAATTCTGTTTCTCCAATCATAAATAGTCAACCCTAAAAGCTGGATCTCTCTCTGTGGATCTTTGTATACCAGATCAAAAGGTTTGTGACTTTTTTCTGTGAGTTTCGAGGTGGTGTATCAACGGTGATTAAGTATAGACGATGGACAACTGTCCACAAGCTTCGTTGGATTCTACGAGGCAACAACATGGGATATTCTTTCGCCTCTACCAGGACAAGCGTACCGGACACCGATTGCTTATGTGATGAGCACATAAGTTACTTACTTTTGTTCCGTTTGATAGTTTTTCAGCCTTTCTCTCTTGTTTTTTTTTTTTTTTTAATAGAAAAAGTAATATATATTGCAGTGGAAATGTAGGGAAAGCAAAGAGGCAGAGAGTAGTTTCCATTCATTAACCCAGAGGGACAAAACCTGAACTAAAAAAAAAAGAGTACAATATTAAGTAAACTTAGAGCATAGTTGGGTGCGTATACGTTGCCTCATTAAAACCTTGACACGGAAAACCCAGTGGGATAAAACCTTGACGAAGGGAAAAGAGTACAACGTGACAGATGCAAGTAAAGGTGATCCGTTGCAGATGATCACTTTGCTCCGTTGAAATTGACTAGTTGCTTCACAACTCCTAAGGCGGAAAATCCGCGTGGGAAAGACAATAGCCTTAGCTGGGAAATTACATTCCCGGTGTTTGTTGTTGTCTCATTAAAAACCTTGCCGAGTAACAAAACCCTGTGGGAAAAAGCAACCTCGGTGAAGGAAAATAGTTCAACACACTATTAGATGCTCCCCCTGATGTCAGACAATTTTTATTAGTCTACTGCAGTTAGAAGAAGTTTATCACACTTTACTTTGGTGACTTGAATGTTTATATGACCTTGTTGTTGTATCTGGAAGTTACGTTGCTTAACAACTATCGCATTTCATTTCTTTGATTCAGATATTTTCAGTAATATCAACGAGATCTTTATGTCTTCAACGTTCAACATAGTTGATGATTTTAATGTTGTCTCGCTAAAAACCTTGTCGAGTAACAAAACCCTTTGGGAAAAACTATTCTCGATCGAAGGGAAAAAGAGTACAACACAACTTCAAGTTCGAAGTGAAATATGTCGACATCATATCCTTGGATCCTCCCCCTGATGTCGGCATCTCCCTTGATTACTTTCGAGTTGTTCCGCATACCCCTTTAGTCATGTACTTTTTGAAACTGAATATCGGTAATGACTTAGAAAATAGTCTACCATATCTCCCCCTGATTACTTTCGTTGGAGAATAGATTATTGTTCCTTCATAATCAACAACCTTTGGATTGCAGTAACTTTAACATTCCTTTTTATGTCTTTGCAGGGATAAAACAAACTCATGCCAATGGTTACTTTTAAGTGCATGATTACATTCATTGTACCATTCCAATGACGTTGCATTGGCGCTGAGCTATATCTAGCTAAAAAGTTCTCCGAGGATGTAAAATTTAATCGAGTATATTACTATACTAAGTACAACAATGTGTATATTTTACTTAGTGTTGATGGTGGTTTTTAAACAAGGGGTAAAATCGTAAAACCCCATGACCTAGTGCTACCCGCAACACATTAACTAAGAGCATTTAACTCATGTGTAAATAATTAATAGGGTATTTTTTCAAAATACCAGATTAGGTTTTCGACACACAACCCTAATTCCAAAACCAAGCCGCATATCGCGCACCATGGCAACAATGCCAAACCAAGCCGCATCATCAAGCGACCATGGCAACAATGCCAAACCAAGCCGCATATCGCGCACCATGGCAACAATGCTAAACCAAGCCGCATATCAAGGCGCACCATGGCAACAATGCCAAACTAAGCCGCATATCATGCGCACCACGGCAACAATGCCAAACCAAGCCGTGATATCACAGACCACTGGAATAATGCCAAACCAAGCCGCATATCACGCACCAAGAATAATGCCAAACCAAGCCGCATATCACGCACCATGGCAACAATGCCAAACCAAGCCGCATACTCGCGCACCATGGCAACAATACCAAACCAAGCCGCACCCAGCGCACCATGGCCACAATGCCAAGCCAAGCCGCACCCTGCGCACCATGGCAACAAGGCCACATTTCCAAGCAGCTATGCCTTTGGCCCACGCCAAATATAGCGCCCTAGGCTTGCAAGACTTGCAACTAGGTCAACATGGCCGTACGTGCCATTGGCACATGCCAACACGTATCGCAGCCATATTTCCAAGCCGCTATGCCTTTGGCCCACGCCAAATATAGCGCCCTAGGCTTGCAAGACTTGCAACTAGGTCAACATGGCCGTACGTGCCATTGGCACATGCCAACACGTATCGCAGGCCATATTTCCAAGCCGCTATGCCTTTAGCCCACGCCAAATATAGCGCCCTAGGCTTGCAAGACTTGCAACTAGGTCAACATGGCCGTACGTGCCATTGGCACATGCCAACACGTATCGCAGCCATATTTCCAAGCCGCTATGCCTTTGGCCCACGCCAAATATAGCGCCCTAGGCTTGCAAGACTTGCAACTAGGTCAACATGGCCGTACGTGCCATTGGCACATGCCAACACGTATCGCAGCCATATTTCCAAGCCGCTATGCCTTTGGCCCACGCCAAATATAGCGTCCTAGGCTTGCAAGACTTGCAACTAGGTCAACATGGCCGTCGTGCCATTGGCACATGCCAACACGTATCGCAGCCATATTTCCAAGCCGCTATGCCTTGGGCCCACGCCAAATATAGCGCCCCTAGGCTTGCAAGACTTGCAAATAGGTCAACATGGCCGTACGTGCCATTGGCACATGCCAACACGTATCGCAGCCATATTTCCAAGCCGCTATGCCTTTGGCCCACGCCAAATATAGCGCCCTAGGCTTGCAAGACTTGCAACTAGTCAACATGGCCGTACGTGCCATTGGCACATGCCAACACGTATCGCAGCCATATTTCCAAGCCGCTATGCCTTGGGCCCACGCCAAATATAGCGCCCTAGGCTTGCAAGACTTGCAACTAGGTCAACATGGCCGTACGTGCCATTGGCACATGCCAACACGTATCGCAGCCATATTTCCAAGCCGCTATGCCTTGGGCCCACGCCAAATAGAGCGCCCTAGGCTTGCAAGACTTGCAACTAGGTCAACATGGCCGTACATGTCATTGGCACATGCCAAACACACACGCCGGTAGCCCAACTTGCAAACCGTGCAACCTACCAACAAGGCATTCCGCACATGCCATTGGCACATGCCAAACACACACGCCGGGTAGCCCAACTTGCAAACCGTGCAACCTACCAACAAGGCATTCCGCACATGCCATTGGCACATGCCAAACACTCACGCTGGTAGCCTAACTTGCAAACCGTGCAACCTACCACCAAGGCATTCCGCACATGCCGTTGGCACATGCCACACACGCCACTAGCAGCTCTGGCATTACCACTTATGCTCGAGGTGCAACTCGCAACGAAGGCATTCCGCACATGCCACATGCGTCCCTAGCAGGACCACTTGCACGCAAGATGCAACCAACACTCGAGACATCAACACAAACCGGGGATGCTTTCTAGGGTTTTGGTTTGGCGGTCACAAAGATGCAGCGTACACTACGCTCACATTAAGAAAGCGTGAAAAGGAATAAAGCGGTCAAATAAATGAGGAAATAATGGTGAAAACGTTTTCACCCATTAACACCATGCGGTTACCACCTCCTCCCATTATTTCACCCTTTACTCTCTTCCTTCATGAGGCCAGTGGTACGTTTCAATCTCGACTTGTATAAATAGGTCTTACCTATTTCCACCAGAGAACAAGTCTCGGTCAGGAGAAAAATACTACACTCTCAGAAAAGGCAACTTTGCAAGCTCTCCCAAAAAGCTTTCATCTCTTGCAAGCTTCCCAAGCTTTTACTTTCGATACAAGTCGAGATACTACTCTCCCGTAACTATTCCGGTCTCAACACCTTTCTTTGCTTCCTCCCCAAATCAACCCTTCTCCTCCACTTTGTGACCAAGCAAGTCCGGAACGACCATTTCTTGGTTTAGGCCGGACTTGCACAGATTGATCTCTCGAATCTATAAAGTGCTCACGTGCAAGACATTTGTTTAGGGTTTGAATCAGCTTTCTCACTCACCTACCGAATTTACCGAAATCGGAAACGATTTTTACCCATAAACAATTGGCGACCACAACTGGAGGATTGATCTATCGGCTACAATGTCGATCTGTCGATCTCGTTCTTCACCCGCATGTCAAGATGGTAGGGGAAGGCGACTCGATCCGACTCAACTACCGCACGACCGGCACAATTGAAAAACTACACTTGAAAACCTGGGACTCGTTAAAGATGCTACCAAAGAATTGGGGACTTGTGACTCGGTCCGACTCAACTCGCAGACAACCCGGTTATCGAAATACGCTACCAAGAATTGGGGACTAATCGGCGATGCTACCAAGAAGGCCGCCTTTACACTGAGAGGGGCGTGTTCAAAAAACCTATGAAGTGAGTAAATTTAGACCGCACAAGATATACGATCTATTTCTAGGTCCTTAGTAAAACCGTCATACTACTCGAGTCTTGTGCCTATTGCTAGCATACACTTTCATAAAAGCAATATTCCTTTCCCAAAACATAATCGAGTCATATTATCAAAACCATTCATCCTAAATAATCCAATACCCTAAAAAGCTACCAAATGTCTATCAAAGGTCAAGTTTTGAACCGGACGTCCAATATGTCTTTCAAAAAAAAAAAAACCTAAATGAAAGTTTAACGGAGAAACGTTCAAGGAAAATCATCCAACATAAGTCCGCTTTTTGGAGAAAGTCAACTTCGCATCTTCAAGAGCCGCTCTCTTCATAGTCAACATCTTGGAAAGCTTTTCGAGTTCCATCTCCTCGTCGTGCAATCTCCTCGGCGGAAAGGCTTTTGATTGTCGCATCTTTCAACTTTTGGATCTCGGCAAGGCCTTCGACAAACCACGAAGTGTTGAACTCCTTTTCTACGCACACGCCGCGATGGTGCTCCCACGGCAATAACGTCTTCGTAAACTGGTGACCAAATCACCTCACACATGTCCTCAATGGAAGATAAAGCCTCTTCCACACGCTTAACCAGCGAAATCGACTAGTGATTTTCTTGGTTGTGGCCATATGTCCGTGCTTCTCCCGTTAATTCTCGTGTACAACGCCTCATGCTTAGTCGGCACGCCAAGCCGCCAACCAAAGACATGACCCGGATAAGGAACCAAGTACGGATCAAAATGGCGCCCGCACCGCCTCACTACTCGCAGAGGGTCTTCTTCCATGTCTACGACAAAGAACCATCGTGAGAATCATCCACCGCTTGAACCACATCCGTGCCCGGCAATTGGCTAACGCTCATCTCCAAGTCACCATCGGTGGTCACCAAAGGCAAGTTTTCATGCGGCTCTACCCCAGAATCATCCTCCGAACCGGATTCCTCCTGCGAACTTGAGTCAATATTTCCCAAAAGAGGAAACAAAAGAAGAAAGAAAAGAAGTGCGAAACTCACCGAACCACTTCCCGAAACAACTTGATCTTTGAGGAATCACTCTCACTTGTTGAACCTTCTTCTCTCTCGACTCATCATCGCTATGAGAAGGCTCAATGCTTCTGGAGTTCTTTGAAGAAATTGCCGCCTCCGGCAACGTGCAAGAGCAACGAAAGCATTAACACTACCGAAGCCCCGAAGGAAACAAGACACATATTCTCACCGAAATTCACGTGTTTTGAGACAAACCAATGAAGAGGCGACACATACCGGTTATTGGAAGAACCGAAAGACACAAGGGCCGTGGGAGGATCTTGTGAAACCGTCCGGAACCCGCCAAAGACGATTCTTCGTTCTCCGTTCCTTGGCCCGGGGCTTTCCGAATTGCTAGGCAACTTTCGCTTGGGATCTCTCAACATTGGATACTCCTTCAATCGCTGAGAAGGTTTGCAACGAACGTTTTCCACCACGTTATTCACAAAATCTCGGATCATAGTAAACTCGTCGCACCAAAACTCATTATAGCCGAAGGTCGTCGGGTTACTCTTCCCATTTGAAAGAAGGAAAGACGGATACCCGGCTTAAGGGCATCAAGGCCAAGGGCGACACGCAATGAATCCTTAGGGATCACCGGCCGGTAAACAAGAGGCACCCCTTGATCGAAACCCATGTGACGAGCAAAGACGGCCAATATTGTAAGCACTATCCGGAAAGACCCCACGAAGAAAGACGGCATATAACCGGCAAGCAAACTTTGAATGAACAGCCACCAACGCTCAAAGCGTCATCGAAGACAAAGACATGAGCGGAGCGAAGCAAAAGTGTCAATTTGAGTCACCGACTTATGGACCGGCCCCCATGGACGAAAATTGATTTCATGCAACTTATCAAGAAAACTAACCAAGCTCACGCCAACTCTTGGACGCCCGTTCACCCATCGAAGAATTCGGAGCCACCCCAACTCACGGAAGCGAAGGCAGCGGTTTCTGAGCATACTTCTCAAAGTGCTCCCATAGCCGTTGCGTAAAAGCAACGTGCACATATGAATCCACTTTCATGAAACCATTCGAAACTTGCATGTTCGCAACTAGGTGATCCAGATGCACATACAGGGAACCAAGGAACAAACTTGCCAATGGGAAGAACTTCACCCTTTGCCAACTTCACAAAGAATCGCTAACAACTCCTATCTTATTCCTTTCTTGCCGAACCGTCATCAAAAATGTCTCTGACAACCAGAGAGCCAAAATACGGCGACATGAAGATCACCGCTTCTGCTCGTGCTCCAACTCGTCCGAAACCATTGAGATATCCACCAACCGTAAGGGCACCTTTCATCCTCTTTCCTAAATCCTTCGACTTCGCAATGGAGTCTTTCCGAGCAAAATCCCCCAACTTAGCGGCCAGTCATCCCGCATCTTCACCTCACTTTCGAGATAATTGATTTTAAGATTCCCTATTCACCTAAGATTCAAAGAAGAGAGCCACACTCTCCAAGGAGAAAGTTATCTCGCCCCATCTACATATGATTGTATGGGTGTCCGAACACCATCTGGAGATGAAAGCAACCAAGCCCGGGATATCCTTCCTAACTGGAGATTTACATCAAGTCTTGACAGATCAATGACCGCGCCGAGTCAAGTTGGTATTTATATGCTCCTTGCTCACCATGAACTCAACCCATCTATCAAAAGAACGCAATGGGCTTTGACACATCCTGAAGTCAATGTTGGAAGAAGAATACACCCCTTTATGAAGACAGAACCGAATGGTGCTCTCTGGGCAAACCGAACGTGTCTTCCTTTCATCCTCACCACCGGTTAGCAAAATTGGCACGAAACCTGGGTGATTCTTCCGAGCGGGGGCGAGGGCTCTAGTGAAGAATTCATCATCTGTGTTCGGTTTGGAATTATGAGCATCCTTCGACGAAGTGAAATTTGATTCAGGTAACATCTTATCGAATTCCTTCATAACAATTTGGTAATAAGATATCTGCACAAAACAAACGGAGAAAGACGAAGTTATCTCCCTGACACATAATCGTACCCAACAAAAAAAAAAAGAAGAAAGGGGAAGGAGGACGTATTTTATTCGCGTTCAAGACTATATACACAGTATTTTATTCGCGTTCAAGACTATATACACAGTATTTTATTCGGGTTCAAGACTATATACACAGTATTTTATTCGGGTTCAAGACTATACACGCAGTATTTTCTTCTGCCCGAGACTATATACGCCGCATTCTATACGGGTACAAGTATGTCTACAGATCTTTCTTCTGTTCGAATTATATACGGAGCATCCTCTACGGGTTCAAAATACACACGCAAAGATTTTCTTCAAGGTTCAAATATTTCTTTCAGACCGAAAATTCATATATGCAATATTTCCTACGGTTCAAACAATATATGCAAGATTTCCTTGGTTGCATACATACAATATTTTCTACAAGAGGCACGCCAAGAAATCATATGCAAGGATTGTGGGAGCGCTACTCTTAAGGTTTACACCTACGTGAAAAGAAAGAAAAAAAAGAGAGAAAAGTACTCAAGACATACCGAAGCTTCTGTTTCTCTTTGCCGCTAGTATGAAAAGAGGAAAGAATAAAGCGCAGGATGGGGAGAAAGGGGCTTTATATATATATATATATATATATATATATATATATATGCGTGAAGACTTTGAAATAGGGAAGGATTTCACTTTTACCAAAATCACGCGTGCAAGAAACGGGCCCACAAAGGGTGCGACTTCCCAATGTCGCCCAAGTCACGCCCGGCAAGCACGGTTTCCAAGCCGCACCGCCCCCACCAATTGCGCCGACTCCGCAAGCACGCACGGCTTCTACACTTTGCGCCGGTCCCACCAGCTAGCACACTCGCCTCCCAACTCACGCCAACTTCCCAACGTCGCCCAAGCCGCGCCGGGCCCACCAATTGTGCCAGCCTCCCGATTTGTGCAAAACTACCAGAGGCAAGGATTCCAAATCCTATTTATAGAAGGTCAGACAAGCCTCCTTCAATTTTCTTTACGGTTTGCTGTTAATAGTTTGTCACCATCTTATGCTTACCTCGCAACAAAGCCCATGTTCCGAGCTAAGCAGGGGACTTAATGTTGATGGTGGTTTTTAAACAAGGGGTAAAATCGTAAAACCCCATGACCTAGTGCTACCCGCAACACATTAACTAAGAGCGTTTAACTCGTGTGTAAATAATTAATAGGGGTATTTTTTTCAAAATACCGATTAGGTTTTCGACACACAACCCTAATTCCAAAACCAAGCCGCATATCAAAACCATGGCAACAATGCCAAACCAAGCCGCATATCGCGCACCATGGCAACAATGCCAAACCAAGCCGCATATCTGCGCACCATGGCAACAATGCCAAACCAAGC
This sequence comes from Papaver armeniacum, assembly GCA_023531295.1. NCBI lineage: Eukaryota > Viridiplantae > Streptophyta > Magnoliopsida > Ranunculales > Papaveraceae > Papaver > Papaver armeniacum. The sequence goes on along the minus strand of JAJJWW010001301.1, from coordinate 219,378 downwards.
CGCATATCACAAGCGCACCATGGCAACAATGCCAAACCAAGCCGCATACTGCGCACCATGGCAACAATGCCAAACCAAGCCGCATACTGCGCACCACGGCAACAATGCCAAACCAAGCCGCATACTGCGCACCACGGCAACAATGCCAAACCAAGCCGCATACTGCGCACCATGGCAACAATGCCAAACCAAGCCGCATACTGCGCACCATGGCAACAATGCCAAACCAAGCCGCATACTGCGCACCATGGCAACAATACCAAACCAACCATGGCACCCCAAGCATGCACCATGGCAACAATGCCAAACCAAGCCGCACCACTCGCGCACCATGGCAACAAGGCCATATTTCCAAGCCGCTATGCCTTGGGCCCACGCCAAATATAGCGCCCTAGGCTTGCAAGACTTGCAACTAGGTCAACATGGCCGTCGATGCCATTGGCACATGCCAACACGTATCGCAGCCATATTTCCAAGCCGCTATGCCTTTGGCCCACGCCAAATATAGCGCCCTAGGCTTGCAAGACTTGCAACTAGGTCAACATGGCCGTACGTGCCATTGGCACATGCCAACACGTATCGCAGCCATATTTCCAAGCCGCTATGCCTTTGGCCCACGCCAAATATAGCGCCCTAGGCTTGCAAGACTTGCAACTAGGTCAACATGGCCGTACGTGCCATTGGCACATGCCAACACGTATCGCAGCCATATTTCCAAGCCGCTATGCCTTTGGCCCACGCCAAATATAGCGCCTAGGCTTGCAAGACTTGCAACTAGGTCAACATGGCCGACACGTGCCATTGGCACATGCCAACACGTATCGCAGCCATATTTCCAAGCCGCTATACCTTGGGCCCACGCCAAATATAGCACCCTAGGCTTGCAAGACTTGCAACTAGGTCAACATGGCCGTACGTGCCATTGGCACATGCCAACACGTATCGCAGCCATATTTCCAAGCCGATATATGCCTTTGGCCCACGCCAAATATAGCGCCCTAGGCTTGCAAGACTTGCAACTAGGTCAACATGGCCGTACGTGCCATTGGCACATGCCAACACGTAACGCAGCCCATATTTCCAAGCCGCTATGCCTTGGGCCCACGCCAAATATAGCGCCCTAGGCTTGCAAGACTTCCAACTAGGTCAACATGGCCGTACGTGCCATTGGCACATGCCAACACGTATCGCAGGCCATATTTCCAAGCCGCTATGCCTTTGGCCCACGCCAAATATAGCGCCCTAGGCTTGCAAGACTTGCAACTAGGTCAACATGGCCGTACATGTCATTGGCACATGCTAAACACACACGCTGGTAGCCCTACTTCCAAACCGTGCAACCTACCAACAAGGCATTCCGCACATGCCATTGGCACATGCCAAACACACACGCTGGTAGCCCAACTTGCAAACCGTGCAACCTACCACCAAGGCATTCCGCACATGCCGTTGGCACATGCCACACACGCCACTAGCAACCTCCGCATTACCACTTACGCCGAGGTGCAACTCGCAACGAAGGCATTCCGCACATGCCACATGCGTCCCTAGCAGCACCACTTGCACGCAAGATGCAACCAACACTCGAGACATCAACACAAACCGGGGATGCTTTCTAGGGTTTTGGTTTGGCGGTCACAAAGATGCAGCCGCACACTACGCTCACATTAAGAAAGCGTGAAAAGGAATAAAGCGGTCAAATAAATGTGGAAATAATGGTGAAAACGTTTTCACCCATTAACACCATGCGGTTACCACCTCCTCCCATTATTTCACCCTTTAATCTCTTCCTTCATGAGGCTGTGGTACGTTTCAATCTCGACTTGTATAAATAGGTCTTACCTATTTCCACCGAGAACAAGTCTCGGCCAGAGAAAAATACTACACTCTCGTAAAAGGCAACTTTGCAAGCTCTCCCAAAAAGCTTTCATCTCTTGCAAGCTTCCCAAGCTTTTACTTTCCGATACAAGTCGAGATACTACTCTCCCGTAACTATTCTGGTCTCAACACCTTTCTTTGCTTCCTCCCCAAATCAACCCTTCTCCTCCACTTTGTGACCGAAGCAAGTCCGGAACGGCCATTTCTTGGTTTAGGCCGACTTGTACATATTGATCTCTCGAATCTATAAAGTGCTCACGTGCAGACATTTGTTTAGGGTTTGAATCAGTTTCTCACTCACCTACCGAATTTACCGAAATCGGCATAAACGATTTTTACCCATAAACACTTAGATATAGGAATTTCATACCCAACACATCTTCATCATCTTCCTTTAGACGAAATGGTCACTTACTTACATTTGAACCTCGACTAATCATGGGAGTGCTATCAGGATGCATGTCTTTATTAAGTTTCCTGACAACTTTAGACATATACAAACTGGTGGAATGATATACCACAAGCTCAGTATTCGGTCGATCTTTCCCCAGATTTTTAATCTCAAATTCGGATTTCAAATAGCTTTTAAGGTCTCTTATTACATCAAGAGTACCCATCATGTCTGTACCATCGACATAGGTAGCTACAATTCCAAATCAGAAACTTTCTTGTGAATACGCAAGGAAAAATAACTTACTTATCTATCCCCTCCAAATCAAATAGCCACTTAGACGGGTATACCACATCCGCCCGATTGCTTTTATCTATAAGTGAGTGTTCTATCTAACTGTAAACGCGCTATGTGGTTTAAAGTCACTTGATTTGGGTAACAAAAGGCTGTCAAGTACTTTTGTAAATATCTTCTATCTCTTGATTCTTTCAGAGATACATAACAACTACATACATATGCTGCATTTCAAGTCCTTTTGAAATTACCAAGGTAACTGAGTAGCTGAACACTATGAAGTTCATTACAAAAAAATTACAGGGCTTTGTGAGAAACCTCGCGCCACAAGGCGAGTCTTTATACTTTAAGACTTCTTTCTTCTCATTATGCTTTGTGACAAATTAATCATGTATGTCCAATAGGTATTACACTTGGTTGGTTAGCACTACCACACCAAATACCTATATATTTTTCAAAGAACCAAGTTCTACCTGGATTGTATAGGCCAAATATGCTATTCGTTGACATTAAGCAACAAGGAGCACGGTTCGATCTCATCTTACTCTATTTCCTTACGCAAGTGTATATGAAATTAACCATCCATATGCTCGCATGATATTTCCATTGACTAGTACGCATTCTCATAATCCACTTGGGATGTCATTGTTCTATGGAATCATTAAACTTCGGAGTGTCCTCCAGTTTGATTCATGGACATATTCAGAGACAATCTTATAAGATGATTTTTGATGATATAAGTAAGTTGTGCCTTCCTCACCCACTTCCTTTCTAGGTGAGGATTGATCGAACCAAGTGGTCTCTCCAACTTCCTTTATGGAGCCACAGCCTCAACCACACTTCCACTAAGTGAAGTTGCAACACCTTAGTCTATGGTGTATATCCCTTATTGAGGATTTGTAACCTTGCAGGTAAGTTTGCAGCTGGTATGTGTGATCTCATCACTTTAGCGACATCAATGTACATTCTAGAAATCGATTATTCTTTCACTTCACATTTACATTTGTGAAGTACAAGAATCAATATGAGACACAGTGGGAACACACCACGACAATTCTTTCCGTTTTCTTATAAAATACTTTTTCTTATCTCCCCCCAACGACGGGAAGATTGTGTCATTAAAGTGATCACCCGCAAATCTAGCGGTAAGAGATCTCCTACCAAAGGTTTTAAAATGCGGATAATTGTTGGAAATTCTTGTCCAACATAGTCACTTAATTATTTTGATGACCCACCATAGTACGATGTGGAGTCGTAAGGGCACATATATAGTGAACCCAAAAATGCGTAAGAACACAAAATGTCAGGCGTATATCCAGTTACAAACTGGTACGCAAAGAATGGTTGACCAATTGTGGGTCTAAAACAAATAAGTGAAGATGCGTGTAATATTGCATATTCCCCAAGTAGTTAAAGGTAGGTTTGTACGCATAACCATGCCTTAGGCACCATATGTAACCTTTGATGATAGTCTTTGCGAGACCATAGGGTATAGGATGCTCTACATTGATCCTATTAAACAAGCAATAACCATCAAGTCCTTTTGATGTATAGTCTTTAGATTTTACAATGGGTGGTGAGTCCTTACATGTATAATATGTGCTAGTAGTTTTCTAAATGCAACATTACTTGGGAACTATAACTAGTACAAAATGTCAAAAAATCCACGAGAGCCATAAGTCACTTTAATGGTCCGCATTCTGCATGGATATTTTTCTAAATATCACCTCGTTTTCTTTGTAATACGGATTGTTTACCATTTGCATCTTAGGATAGTCTCGATCCTGTTTTACTAAAGGCTTTGTGAATGCTCTCTAACTTAAAAGCATAATGGGAAGGGGGGTTGTGCATCTAGTTCTTTAGAGAACACTTATTGAGAGATACGTTGTCATTTCGCATTCTGTCAATCTTTCTCCCGTTTTTGTTCACTCAAATAAAGTGGTGTTCGTATGAGTCCTTTCAACACGATCATCATGTCACAACCAAAGTTGCTCTATGGTTATGCCCAAATCATGTATGAGTCAATTCCCAACATTTCATCGTCGGAGTCTATATGGATTCAATAATCCAAATACTATAGTGATTTACATTTCACTAGATTGACTCATTAGTTTTTCTTAAATATATTTCCTTCCAAATATATTAGAGACTATAAAAGATGCAATCAATTACATTCTCATCATTGTGAGGTTCCATATGATATCCATTTTCATGGGTTTCTTTGGAATTTAACAAGGTGTGATTATCTCTCGGTACATGTAGAGATTTTGTGACGTCTTTGTTCTGTCTTGAAAACAAATTTTGAGCAGTGCTTCGCTCGATGATCCAATCATCATAGTCACATTATAAAGAATTAGTTCAAAAATTAGTGTATGTTCCTTAAATTAGTGGGAGAAAAATCAAAATCAGTTAGACATTGAGTCTTGAGAGATTTAATAAGTGGTGTGGCCTTATTGCGTAAAAAAAAGTAGGATTTAACTCAAGTAATTTAGAGTGAATATATGTTACGTTTCAGGGGGATGATATATTTTTCATCCAAATATATCTCAAGTGCATTAGAAAATTTATGTCTCGTAGGAATGATGTACTTTTCATTCCATAAGCGTAGACATTGGATCTAGTTCAATTAAATAATCAATTGGCCAGGCAAAGTTCTTTTTGTCATTAAAGTTGATGTCTAAAGTATTACCTTCCTATGGAAAGTGGTTGCTACTATGGTACCCACATTACATTGCTTGTACCAATACCCGTAAGAAGATTCATTCCCAACTCTTTGGTGAGAGCTAGAATTACATCTTAGCTTCATCCAATGTTCAATTGATACATGTACTTTAGTGTCATTACTGCTGGGAAAAAAATACATCTTTGGCTCATGATATATATGTCCCTTTTCACATGCTTTATATAAGTCGGTACGTCTAACCCTCATTAATTCGGGTTCTTTCCATTTTCAATTTTGCTACATTTAGCTTAATTTGATAAATTTCTTTATCTCAACAGGCCAAGAGAATGTCACTACACATGTAAACCACTTACTTTAGGTTGAGTAGAAAAGGTAGTTCTCTTGTTGTCATATTTCAACATATACTGTTTCGTTAGTATCATCGATGAAGTAGATAAAGGGGAATTTTCTGACTCATATCACCTTTTGTGAGTTCTTCCACGAAAAATTGGAATAAATGTGATTTTATTTGCAATGTATCTTTTGAAAACTACCGACTCTTTAACAGTCAAGCAAGTAGATTACATCCCATAGAATTCAAATTTGGGGAGAAAATATCAAGTATGCAATAATGGTGCTCAAATACTTCTAAACCCCAAATGAATACAGTATAATAGAGTTGGAACAACCAATTGAATAAATGACATCATTCAACTATAACCAATATCATATTCAAGATTGAAATTGACCCTTTATATAATATGGACTTATCTAAGACAAAAGAATGTTCTAAAAACAAATAAGCCCAATTTATGTTTCATTAGTTACATACCTCAAGCTTTGGTTCCCGCCGTACATAGACGGAACCGGAACAGCCTTAGTCACGCACCCTCCAAAACCGGAACATCACAAGATATAGGCTGAACAGGCGGCAGATCAAACATGATGGATCGGATCGGACCGGACTTGCTGATTGGACCAGTTGGTTGACTGACCTGATCAAGTTGATCGGACCGAATCGAATTGGACCGAACTGAATTTGGGAATTGGAACGGAGATTTTTTTTTCTCCACGAACAGGCAGGTAGTTCTTCTTCATTCTTGACAGAAACTTTGGGGTTAAATCAATCGGTCATTCCCAATCAAAACATGATCAAATAAATACTATAAAACATGATCAAATAAACATGATCCCAATCAAAACATGATCAAATAATTATTATAAAACATGATCATTATAATAATATAAGGCAGAACCCAAGATGAAATCAAAAAACATGTAAGATTCCAAAAATGAAATCACAAAACAGGGAAGAGAAGAAAAAAATATATGACAAAACAAATCCAACTTATCTGATTTGATTCCAGCGGTTTCAACATTAGCTTTATGATAATTACATAATGGTGTTGATGTAAATCGTCCATGTAGCTCTGCGTCATAGCATCGTGAATGATAACGTATTGCAGTGGAAATGTAGGGAAAGCGAATAGGCAGAGAGTAGTTTCCATTCATTAGAATAAAATAGGGTTATATGAACAATATCTTTTATATGCATGTAGAAGGGAAACAATAGATATCTAGCTGGGCCGCACATCTATGGGCCATAGGCCCTACAACAATATATTAATTATAAACAATATAATACACAAGGTCTATAATTTCATTTTTTATCAAAAACATTAGAAATAATGCTTTCTTTTTGTACTTGCTATTGCAAATGCTTTGACATGTGTTGTAGTCTTCTGATTCTTGCTTCTTTAGCCACTGAGTCTGCTGCTGCATTGTGAACTTTGTTTATAAAGCTTACCTTAGCTTGTGGTAAATTTCCTAGAATAAATATATTTTCTTATATAGTATTCTCTGTTGTCCAAGAAGCATTTGATCCTTTTTTGTTAATTGGATCCGCCAGCACTTTACAATCTGTAACAATAAAACGCTGGAGAGAAGATTGTCTTTTAGCCAAATTAACGCTTTTAGTAAAGCTTTTCTTCTGCGTGCAAAGCCGAAGAATCCCAATCTGAACCTGCTGATATATGCATAAAATCTTTTTGTTCGACCGAATACAGGATGAAAGCATATCCCATAAATAAGTTCTCTTTATTGAACGATGCATCTTTGAATATTACCCAATCCGCGTTTAAGTTGTTCCAATAATGTTTAGACAAACTCTTTTTTTGGGTATCTTTGTTTTTGTCCTGTTTATTGTATGGTGAAGATTGGATGAACTTCTTAATTTGTTGAATCTGGAAAGATTTTGTTAAACACCACCTCACATCTATATTTCTAAATAAACCATAGGAGTGTTGCAATCTGCACACAATATTGCGAAAATCTTGGATCCGATAACCAAATTTCAACCCACTTGCTAATAGAGTCTGCGTTAATTTGCGAATTAAAGGCATCCATAGAGCAACCAAACCAAATCGATTTAGCAAAATGACACTTTCTAAATAGATGATCTTATGTTTCTGTCGATTGGTTATTACACAAAGGGCATTCATCAGAGATTTCTGAGTTATGAGCTACCAGTCTACTAATGGTTAGAAGCGTTTTTTAAACTAGTTTCCAAATGAATAGTCTAATCCGAGGGATTGCTTCCAGCTTACATAATTTATTCCAAGGAAAATCAATATTCTCCTCACTATCTGTATTTTGACTGATGAGGTAGTTGTAGATGTTTTTAGTCGTGAAAGTCCCAGATCTATGGAGATCTATGGTGTTTCCATTTGATCATGTCTCTCTTATCTTTATTTGGGGTAACAGCTAAAAAATACTCCTTTATTTCTGGCGAGAAATATTCATCTCGTTTCCCAGTGTCCCAGGACCCTTCAGTACTTAATAGCTCTTGAACTTTTCGTGGTAATAGATCTATTTTGTCTGCCTTAGGTATCCAATTGTCTTCCCAAATCTTCTTTTATCTCCATTTTTCACTTGCCATATAAAATTTTCTCTTATAATATTGAGACCCTTTTGAATGCTTGTCCAGATCCAAGAGAGCTCATAGTTTCATGTTGGTTCAAAAGAATTTGAGCCTTGGTAGTATTTCGCTTAGAACAGTTTCACCCACAGTTGTTATTTTTCTGCCATTACTCTGCTTGCTAGCTTCGTTAGAAGGGCTATATTGAAATTATAGGGATTTTGTATTCCCATACTCCCTTGTGATTTTAGTTTACACATGCCTGACCACGCCTTTATATAACCACCTTTTCCTTTTGACCTATCCTTATTCCACCAAAAATCCCTATGAATTTTATCTAACTTATCTAACGTCTCTTTGGGAAGAGCTATCATTTGCATCTGATATTTCGGGTAAGCTTGGAGAATTGATTGAGTTATAATATTCCATCTTGCTTGAGATAACAACTTTGCTTTCCAACCTTGTAAAGTATTATAGTATCTTTGAAGAAGCGGTTTGTAGTTGTTGATGGTGGTTTTTAAACAAAGGGTAAAATCGAATAACCCCAAATAACCTAATGTCACCGGTGACACATTTATTAGAACATTTAATACATGTAGTCAGTAATTAATAGGGGGTATTTTTTCAAATTAGGGTTACAACGAGCAAAACCCTAATTCACCTCCGTGCCAATGGCAAATCATGCCAGCCACACCTAGCCCAAGCTAGCCGCGCCATGCCAAAACGCACTCTGCCTTGGCCCTAGATATGCTAGTCACACCAAACGCACCAAAGCATGCCAACCATGCAAACCGCACCTCCGTGCCAACGGCAAATCATGCTGGCCACACCTAGCCCAAGCTAGCTGCGCCATGCCAAACGCACTCTGCCTTGGCCCTAGCTATGCTAGTCACACCAAACGCGCCAAAGCATGCCAACCATGCTAGCCACACCTCCGTGCCAATGAAAAATCATGCCAGCCACACCTAGCCCAAGCTAGCCGCGCCATGCCAAACGCACTCTGCCTTGGCCCTAGCTATGCTAGTCACACCAAACGCGCCAAAGCATGCCAACCATGCTAGCCGCACCTCTATGCCAATGGAAAATCATGCCAGCCACACCTAGCCCAAGCTAGCCGCGCCACGCCAAACGCACTCTGCCTTGGCCCTAGCTACACTGGTCACACCACGCCAAGCCAAACACCCTTACCTTGGCCCTAACCGCGCCATGCCAAAGTAGCGCCGCGCCTAGGCTTGCAAACCGTGCAACCTAGGCCAAATTGGCCACGCATGCCATTGGCACATGCCAACACGCATCGCTGGTAGCTTTTCTTACCAGGCCGTGGCCCTAATGGCCGAGCGTGCCATTGGCACATGCCAACACGCTCGCTGGTAGCTTTTCTTACCAAGCCGTGGCCCTAATGGCCAAGCATGCCATTGGCACATGCCAACACGCATCGCTGGTAGCTTTTCTTACCAGGCCGTGGCCCTAATGGCCGAGCGTGCCATTGGCACATGCCAACACGCTCGCTGGTAGCTTTTCTTACCAAGCCGTGGCCCTAATGGCCGAGCGTGCCATTGGCACATGCCAACACGCTCGCTGGTAGCTTTTCTTACCAAGTCGTGGCCCTAATGGCCGAGCGTGCCATTGGCACATGCCAACACGCTCGCTGGTAGCTTTTCTTACCAAGTCGTGGCCCTAATGGCCGAGCATGCCGTTGGCACATGCCAACACGCATCGCTGGTAGCTTTTCTTACCAGGCCATGGCCCTAATGGCCGAGCATGCCATTGGCACATGCCAACACGCTCGCTGGTAGATTTCATTACCTAGCCGTGGCCCGGCCTAATGGCTATGCGTGCCATGGACACATGCCAAACACGCACGCTGGTAGCCTAACTTGCAAGCCGTGCAACCTAGGCCAATTTGGCCATACGTGCCATCGACACATGACAAAACCCACGCCTCTAGCCTAACTTGCAAACCGTGCAACCTACCACCAAGGCATTCCGCACATGCCATTGGCACATGCCACACACGCCACTAGCAGCTCTGGCATTGCCACTTGCACTCAAGGTGCAACCCGCAACAAAGGCATTCCGCCCATGCCATTGGCACATGCCACACGCGCCACTAGCAGCGCCACTTGCACTTAAGGTGCAACCAACACTCGAGACATCAACACAAACTGGGGGATGCTTTATAGGGTTTTGGTTTGGCGGTCACAAAGATGCGGCGTACACTACGCTCACATTAAGAAAGCGTGAATAGGAATAAAGTGGTCAAATAAATGAGGAAATAATGGTGAAAACGTTTTCACCCATAAACACCAGGCGGTTACCACCTCCTCCCATTATTTCACCCTTTACTCTCTTCCTTCATGAGGCCAGGGTACGTTTCAATCTCGACTTGTATAAATAGGTCTTACCTATTTCCACCAGACAACAAGTCTCGGTCAGGATAAAAATACAACACTCTCAGAAAAGGCAACTTTGTAAGCTCTCCAAAAAAGCTTTCATCTCTTGCAAGCTTCCGAAGCTTTCACTTTCTGAAACAAGTTGAGACACTACTCTCCTGCACTATTCTCCGGTCTCAACACCTTTCTTTGCTTCCCTCCCCAAATCAACCCTTGTCCTCCACTTTGTGACTGAAGCAAGTCTGGAAAGGTCATTTCTTGGTTTAGTCCGGACTTGCACAGATTGATCTCTCGAATCTAGAAAGTGCTCACGTGCAACACATTTGTTTAGGGTTTAAACTAGTTTCTCACTCACCTACCGAATTTACCAAAATCGGTGGAAATGATTTTTACCCATAAACAATTGGCGACCACAGCGGGAGGATTGATCTTTCGGTTACAATGTCAAATTCCAGTTTCCGTTCTCAAATTTCGTGCAAGCATGGTCGGTTATCGGGCCATCTCCACAAACATTGATCCTGCTCAAGGTCATGATAACTCGTCAATTTCTGGAAGCAATATGACCAATGAAGAGGTCCCAAGACTGGTTGACCTGATGCAAGCTCAGGAGATCCATGCCAAAAACATGGATCTAATGAAGGATGCGCTTAACAGCATACTCGACTTCCTCATCAGCCTAACATCGGAGCTAAGTGGTTCATGTTCCCCAGGAGATCAAGAGCAGGGGACTAACATCCCGAATGAGCATTCTCAAATCAATGGTTTCGTCATTGACTGGAAGCCAGCGGACCAGGAGGAGACCATGTTAGTAGAAAACTTATGTGAATTGCTACACCTCTCCAAGGACCAGCGAATAAAAACATTCTCTGTTATTAACAGAATAGCACTGAACGCATCACTAGTTCCTGCACCCACGGGGACTCCAAGGATCCCCGGAAGATCCACCAACAATATTGTTTTCATCGATGACGACATGATGGTAGAAGACGGTCACAACCGGGCCTTTGGTAGGCCTCGAAAGATGTTTATATTTGAGCCTACGGGTATACCGCAAGTGCACGGTGTCTTGATTGTAGAACTGGGCACGTACGAGTCGAACCACAGAGACGAGGATGCTCTTGAATGATCTAAGGCTTGCTTAACTGAGTTCTAAGTGAAGGTAATGTAACACGGATGGTTTTGCAGATATTTTTGTGCCGATCTGGCGGTTTGTAGTGAAATAAACCTAAACTAAGGTAAAAGGTAGTGACAAGGGGTTGCTAAGGTATTCAAATTCACCTCTAACTCCTCTTGTGTGCTCACTGAGTTGAGGCATTCTTGCCCTGTGACTGATAAGGGCAGGGTGTCAAACCCACCACCTATCTAAGGGGTTTCTCCAAGTTACACTTCAATACACACTAAGGTGCTAACCCGAGCATTAGTTATCTAATTAAGTATAACTAATCAAAGGAATTAACCTATAACTCTAAGGATTGAGCAGCAAAGATACTAAACATAAGTATAACCTAACTACAATGCATCCATGGCGTTGGTATGCATTGTGAGAGAAAATGTTAGATGCTAGGATTGAAATTATTTTAAAGTTTAAGCATACAAGAATAGTTCAAACACGATTAACATCACAAAGTGGATTTAGGGTTTCATTGAAACCCTAGCACCAAACTAGAACACAAAATACAACTATTGACTGCCCTGGCTAATCCAGGCGTGAGCTTCTACAAACATCCTTCACTGATATTTATACATGCACAGCAAACCCTAAAATTCCCAAACCCTAATTCATTAAAAATTAAAATTAAATGAATAATAATTCAACCCATACTCTGAATCGTTCTCCTCTTGTCAAATCGTGCTCAGAGAACTCCATGCGTCGGTTGTGTCTAACCCTAGCTCTAGCTTTTTCTAAATTAGCTTCTAGGGTTGATAGAGGCTAAGGAAGAAAAACTAGCGCTAGAGAAGTAGAAAGCGGTGTAGCGGTGGTGTGGTTGTGTGTCAGGAGATGGTGGTGGTGAGGGTTGCTGGTCGGGTGAAGGACGGAGGTGGTGTGGTGTCGGAAGAGCAGAGCTCTGCTCTGATGGAGACGGGAGAGAGCAGAGGAGAAGAAAGAGAAGATGGAGTGAAGAATGGTCTGCTCGAGTGGGGGTATAGGGTAGGGTCATTTCGCTGTTGAGCGGGCACAATCGGGTTTGATGAGAAGGGCCTAGCGAGCGTAGGATCTAGCTGGAGAAGATCTGAACGGTCGAGGATGGTAAGCGGTTTTGGAGCGATCTGGTGTTGCACGGAGCATCAAGAGGTGATGTATAGTGATGGAGCGACCGTTGGATGTAGCTGAGGGAGATCTCAATGGCTCAGAGTGAGCGGGCTCGGATCCGGGTCATGGGTAGCTCTAGCCCAAGTCTTCCTCATTGGTTGCAACCGATTTGCGCGCGGGCTTTGGCTATCCGCTCCATAGATGTTTGACTCAATTCTTCGCTCTTTAGCTCCTCGGATTCTCCGAGCTTTATTTATTACCTAAAAACACAAAATTAATTAATACAAATATTTATTCTTGAAAACAAAGAAAACACGAGAATATGGGATAATATCGATTTCTAAGCGCAAAAGATGAGTAAAATGCCAATAAATAGATGTATAAATATGCACTATTTGGCACTCATCAAATACCCCCAAACCTGAATTTTACTTGTCCTCAAGTGAAACAGAAAAATAAGAAATCCTAACTATACCCACCGTCGTGAGGTCTCTCGAATGCATTTAGCGTATGCACTAAGCCTTTAAACCCCTAGGTGTCCCTAGTGGACGAGTTGTAGTCTCGTGAGGGTTTACAAGAGGTGTACCCACAAAACCTTCTCCAACTTCGTAGTGTAAAAGAGTCTCAAGCCTCCAAGAAGCTATGAGGACATAGAGTTTCTGCATGCTAGTAACGAAGTTAGAACTATCGAAGAACGCATTCTCATCCTTAAGTCTTTGAGAAGTAACCATACCATATGAAAGAATTCGGATTCGATTGTGATCATAAGTCTCAACTTCTGCCTCACCATTAAGGTTTTATGATAATTGCACTCAAAAGATCGCTTTTTTAGTCTCTCATGTGTGCAGGCAGGAGTAAAGAGAGAAATCCTGCACACGTTGTAGGTAAGAAGGATAACCTTCCGAAATAAAATCTGGAGACTCCACAAAAGTGTGGACAAAAAGAATCTTTTTCTAATGATCTCTAAGAAGGGAAAATCAACCATTAGTAAGGGGTGGGAGTACTCACTCACTTCTCACCCGATCGGCAATTAATATCACTCTCTCATAAGAAACCATAGAAACGTCTTCAATCTTCGGTCTTCGGTCTTCAAATGTTGATGATGAACTTCTAAACTTCACAAAACTTGACAATTTTTAACTTTTCTACTCAAATTCCTTGTTGTTTGGATTTTTCTTTTTGAATTTTCTTTACCATGGTGGTAGCAAAAATAAACTACAATATTTTTTTTTTTTTTTTTTTTTTTTTTTTTTTTTTTGACTTACAAAAAGTGAAAATAAAATACACATAATGAAACAACTAACTCCATGGACAAAGGACTTTCACTCAATTTTTCCACAACTTGTATTGTCTTGATTTTATAAATTTTATTAATTCTCATCCTATTTTCTTTTCTTTGTTGCACAAAAACCTTGGACTATATCAATTTTTCTTTCCATATTCGATTCTGCTCCGCTTGCTCGACGATGATGTGTTTCTATGGGTCTTGCTGATTGAGAGAGAGAATGATGCTAACTACAAATCGGTATTTAGAAGGAGTTTTCATCTTTAGACGTCACCCTCATGATTGACAAAAACTAGCACTCAAGAGATCAAAAGTAGTGCTGAAAATGGTGCGAAGTTTGGGTAGCTCACCATTCCTACCCTAATTGATGTACGGTGACACACACTCTAACAACTTTTCTAGAAAGTTGCAAAAATTGAAGGTTGGTGCCTCACTTGATGTAAATTGGGTAGTCTCCACTATGGGTGATCACAATTCTACTCACCCCGAATATCTAAACAACACCTAATTCGCCCTCCGGTATGGTTAAATCCAACTTTAACGCTCTAATCAACTAAGGAACCCGATTGCGTTTTCCGGTACTTCCAAGTTCTGTTATTTCGGTCAGATTCTCTATGTAAACATAGCTAAAAGCATGCTAGTGACTCTAAAATCTCTAAAAGTTGGAGGTTTTTTCAAAAAGAGTTTTTTGAATTTTTGAATTTTTTTTTTTTTTTTTTTTTTTTTTTGAAAATAAAAGGTAAAATAAAAGACTAAAAACTCTAAATGCAAAAATATGCAAATGCACCCCCAAACCTAAATCAAACATTGTCCTCAATGTGTCTACATATAGAAAAAATTTAAACAGTCACATACCGAGAGAACTATGCGATAAGAGAAAAGGGAAGAGATTACCTCTGATATCGGCGGAGCACGGTTAGAGCTTCATTCGTTAAGGCTAGAATCCAACATATCATATCGGATTAGCATCATATATGTGCAAGAAGACTCAACCGTTTCAAGAAAAGAAAAATTTTACAAGTCCTACTAGATTATATACAAAAATTTACCATACACTAACAATCTAAAGAGTTGAGGATCAACCCAATAGAAAATATGAACAAACATAAACATTCTTAAAAATGGGCTTTGGTTTGTGTGGGAATTTGGTTTATTGGGCTTCATTTGGTTTATGTGGGAATGCAATTTGGTTTATGTGGGAATGCAGATTGTGTGGGCTTTAGCCCAGGTTATGAAAATGCACAGCCCAGATTATGAAAATGCACAGCCCAGAGTATGAACATGTGCAGCCCAGTTGTGTTGAGTTGGGCTCAGTTCGGTTTGTTTCATTGAGATCGGGTTCGGTGGGCTGGTTTGGTGTAAGCCAGTTCGATTAGCCTAGTGGTTGGGCTTCATGTGTAAGCAGCCCAGTGGGTGGGCTTCAGTGAGACCAGCTGGTCAGTCAGCCCAGCTATGAAGGCTTCAGTTTTGGGTGTGGGCTCTAGGTTATGCTCAGCCCAGGTTGAGGGCTTCAGCTGAGCACACACGCTCACGAGTTTTCACAAAAATTGACACAGACTAAAAATTGACACGACTGA
Organism: Papaver armeniacum; assembly: GCA_023531295.1. Classification (NCBI taxonomy): domain Eukaryota; kingdom Viridiplantae; phylum Streptophyta; class Magnoliopsida; order Ranunculales; family Papaveraceae; genus Papaver; species Papaver armeniacum. The sequence goes on along the minus strand of JAJJWW010001301.1, from coordinate 203,730 downwards.
GCCTGGTTATGTGCGGCTTAGTTTATGCACGGTCTAGTGAGGCACAATTCACAACACAAATCACACACAATTTCTGCGCACTCGGGGGTGCTTTGCACATCACGACTTAGGATGGCAAAGAGCAACACAACACACAACTCACAGCAAGTTGGCAGATCACAACACAAAGCACGGCTATAGCTCAACTCACGGCTTGGGGCTGGATTGAGCACGGGGTAAACATGCATAGAGGTACGAGCAATTATAGATGGGCTTTGTGATCACACACAACATTCGAGTTAGGCCCTCATGGTAATTTGCCAATGAAGAGCAACAATTCAACAAATCTATCTAAATTATCACGGGAATGAGCAAACTACAAGGATTCAAATGAGCAATGTTGGTTGTGGGGGCTGATCATGCGAAGGGGTTGTCGCACTTGGCTCAACAGACTTCAGGGGCTGTCACGGTTTGGCTTAACAGGCTCAACAAGCTAGTTGACCAGTGCATCAGCGGGGTTGTATCATGCAATCATGCCAATAACTTTAAGGTTCACAAGGTCATGTCAACTGGGTTACAATGGTTATGCGGCTAGCTTCAGGGTTGACAAAGGTTATGCGGCTACACTAACCTAGGCTAACCAGGTAGCACAAGCTCAACAGCTTCAGGGGCTGGAGCTGTGCACAATTCACAGCTGAACTACAGCTCAATTCACCCAAAACACAGATTTCATGTATATTTGCACAAACAATTGAATTATCAGGCAAGCAAGGTGGTTACTCTGTCATGCAATGCAATGGGTCTATCAGGCATTCATGGGATGGTTATAGCTCAAACTCACAGGCTAGTTCACACAAGCTTATGCTCAGGTCTCAGGGTTACACACAACACAAGTCAACGAGTCTCTACAAGGTTTGCAGGTGAGGCTCAACAAGCTTGGGGGGGCTGGAGCTCGAGGGTTTTCTCAAAGCACGAAGTGGCCGACAATGGCTCAAAGGGGAAGTTTAGGCTTACCTCAAGAACTGGGCTTTTCCCTTGGGTTGGCTCAGCTTTGCCACTTGCACCTGCTAACTCAACAAGCAAATTTTAGTACCCAGACTTGCTCAACAGAATCATTACAAAGTCAGCTAACCTAGAATGAAGGGTTTAACAATGATCACTCGAAAGTCACAATGAAGCTGGGTTGTTGACAGCTCAAGCCAGTTAAGTGCTAGTGCTAGTCACTGTTCTTTGAACTGACTGGGGTCAAAAATGACAAGTGATACTAAGCTGCAGCCACAGATGCTTATAGCTCAGATCAAACAGCCAAGATGCAGATGAGATTAATCAAATGCAAGAATACATGGATTATACTAAGCTACAAATGTAAATAAGTGACACTACTAGTTAAGTACACTATAAGTTATACTAAGCTAAAGCTAAGTTACACTATGATGCATATATACAGGGGAAGTAGAAAAACAGTGAAGATGTAAACAATAGAGAATAACTACATTACACTAATACAGGGTTAAAGATGACAATGCACGGTGAGTATGTACAGGGGATAGAATGAAATTTCAGTAAAGCAAGCAATGAATCACAGGGCACACGCCAAGTCCCCGGCAACGGCGCCAAAAACTTGGTAGGCCTCGAAAGATGTTTATATTTGAGCCTACGGGTATACCGCAAGTGCACGGTGTCTTGATTGTAGAACTGGGCACGTACGAGTCGAACCACGGGAGACGAGGGATGCTCTTGAATGATCTAAGGCTGCTTAACTGAGTTCTAAGTGAAGGTAATGTAACACAGATGGTTTTGCAGATATTTTTGTGCCGATACGGCAGTTTTGTAGTGAAATAAACCTAAACTAAGGTAAAAGGTAGTGACAAGGGGTTGCTAAGGTATTCAAATTCACCTCTAACTCCTCTTGTGTGCTCACTGAGTTGAGGCATTCTTGCCCTGTGACTGATAAGGGCAGGGTGTCAAACCCACCACCTATCTAAGGGGTTTCTCCATGTTACACTTCAATACACAGCTAAGGTGCTAACCCAGAGCATTAGTTATCTAATTAAGTATAACTAATCAAAGGAATTAACCTATAACTCTAAGGATTGAGCTGCAGCATACTAAACATAAGTATAACCTAACTACAATGCATCCATGGCGTTGGTATGCATTGTGAGAGAAGAATGTTAGATGCTAGGATTGAAATTATTTTAAAGTTTAAGCATACAAGAATAGTTCAAACACAGTTAACATCACAAAGTGGATTTAGGGTTTCATTGAAACCCTAGCACCAAACTAGAACATAAATTAACACAAAATACAACTATTGACTGCTCTGGCTAATCCAGGCCTATCTTCTACACTCATCCTTCAACGATATTTATACATGCACAGCAAACCTAAAATTCCCAAACCCTAATTCATTAAAAATTAAAATTAAATGAATAATAATTCAACCCATGCTCCGAATCGTTCTCCTCTTGTCAAATCGTGCTCGAGAGAACTCCATGCGTCGGTTGTGGCTAACCCTAGCTCTAGCTTTTTCTAAATTAGCTTCTAGGGTTGATAGAGGCTAAGGAAGAAAAAACTAGCGCTAGAGAAGTAGAGCGGTAGCGGTGGTGTGGTTGTGTGTCGGGGAGATGGTGGTGGTGAGGGTTCTTTGGTCGGGTGAAGGACGGAGGTGGTGTGGTGTCGGAAGAGCAGAGCTCTGCTCTGATGGAGACGGGAGAGAGCAGAGGAGAAGAAAGAGAAGATGGAGTGAAGAATGGTCTGCTCGAGTGGGGGTATAGGGTAGGGTCATTTCGCTGTTGAGCGGGCACAGCGGGGTTTGATGAGAAGGGCCTAGCGGCGTAGGATCTAGCTGGAGAAGATCTGAACTACGAGGATGGTAAGCGGTTTTGGAGCGATCTGGTGTTGCACGAGCATCAAGAGGTGATGTATAGTGATGGAGCGACCGTTGGATGTAGGCGAGGGAGATCTCAATGGCTCCCCGAGTGAGCGGGCTCGGATCCTGGGTCATGGGTAGCTCTAGCCCAAGTCTTCCTTGCTTGGGTTGCAATCGATTGCGCGCGGGCTTTGGCTATCCGCTCCATAGATGTTTGACTCCAATTCTTCGCTCTTTAGCTCCTCAGATTCTCCGAGCTTTATTTATTACCTAAAAACACAAAATTAATTAATACAAATATTTATTCTTGAAAACAAAGAAAACACAGAATATGGGATAATATCTGATTTCTAAGTGCAAAAGATGAGTAAAATGCCAATAAATAGATGTATAAATATGCACTATTTGGCACTCATCATCTTTGCATGTTACGGCTCTCGTCAGGAACATAGAGTTTCGAAGAGCGCTCATTGACACGGGCGCATCTTCCAATGTCATCACTCTCAAGACACTTAAAGCTGCCAGGGTGCGACCTAACGAGATCGTACGACAACCCACTACGATGATAGATTTCGAAGGCAACCAAACTAGCACATACGGCTACATCAACTTGGAGCTGGCAGTAGGGCCAATTCAATCAAGCGTGAAGTTTGAAGTGATTGAAAAAGATCCAGACTACCACATGATACTGGGAAGGCCATGGCTGCACAATCTCAAAATTATTCCTTCAACATACCACCAATGCCTGAAAATAGTACTGAACAGAGAAGTTGTCCGCATCCCCGCGTCACTGTCCCCCTATGCACCCATCATCGCGTAGAAGCACATGGGCCGAAGGAGGGTTCAAAAGGCGTGACGACCAAGATTCACAGTTTTCTGCTACCAAAATGGACATCGCTCAGAGATAGAGACAAACTGGAGATACTCCACAGAGGAGACCGCCCTCCCACCGTCTTCTCAGAAGGAAGACCCGCCAGTCTCCCACCATCGGGCGTAACCCGTGCCCGCACCAAGTGAGAGTGCACCCTTACCGCAGGACGAAGCAAAAATGGAAAACTCACACATTGCCACCGCTGTTAGCAATTAGCAGGGGAGACCATGACCCGGTCTCTCCGCCCGAAAGAATGTTTTCACAATAACCAGGAGGAAGTTCCAGACGCCCCTCAGAAGCTGCAAGACGAGACCGACTTAACCACAGACGAACTCGAAACTGTCAATATAGGGAATGAGGAATTCCCGCGACCCATTCTGATCAGTTCGACTCTACATTCTGCAAAACGCTCAAATCTAGTCGACCTACTCAAATAATACCAGAACGTGTTCGCATGGACTTACGAAGAAATGCCTGGCCTGGATGAAAAACTGGTCACCCACCATCTGCACGTGATACCGGATCCAAACCAGGTCAAGCGACCTCCAAGATAATTCCATATCGACGTAGAAGAACAAATCAAGGCGGAGGTCCAGAAATTACTAGCCGCTGGTTTTGTCAAACCTATTCACCATCCCACCTGTTGGCCAATATCGTTCCCGTTAAAAAGAAGAATGGTCAGATCAGATCTTGTGTCGATTTCAGAGATCTGAACAAGTGCTTCCCTAAAGAAGATTTCCCGCTCCCTAACATCGACATGTTGGTAGAAGCTACCAGTGGACATGGTATGTTCTCTTTCATGGATGGATATAGCGGCTACAACTAGATAAAGATGTATGAGCACGACGCGAGTAAGACTGCTTTCCGAACCCCTATCGGAAACTTCTATTACACCCTAATGCCTTTCGGTCTGAAGAACGCTGGCGCTACTTACCAACGCGCCATGACTACCATCTTCCACGATATGATGCACAAGCAAGTTGAAGATTACATAGATGATGTGGTGGTTAAATCGAAGACTCGAGCGGATCATCCGGAAACGCTATGACAAGTGTTCGAAAGATTCCGCGAATACAAGTTGAAGATGAATCCTTTGAAATGCGCCTTTGGTGTCTCTTCGTGAAAGTTCTTAGGATTCCAAGTAACGGCCGCAGGAATAAAAGTTGACCCAGTCAAAACGCAAGCTATCCTCACGATGCCACCACCACAAACCGTAAAAGATCTCCAGAGTTTCATGGGCATAGTAAACTACATTCGTCGCTTCATACCGGGGTTGGCACAGACTCATTCTGCGTTTACCCCTCTCTTGAAAAAGGAGCGAATTTCACATGGACTACGTCTCAACAAGAAGCGTATCAGAAGATCCAAGAACGCTGTCCTCCCCAACCGTCATGAAGCCTCCTACGCAAGGGAGACCACTATGTCTTTACACATCCTTTAGCGATACTGCCATTGGAGCCCTCCTCGCTCAAGAAGACGACGGAGGAATTGAATATCCCATATACTACTTCATTCGAACGTTAAGAGACGTTGAACTCAGATACCCCAAAGCGGAAAAGGCGTGTTTAGCATTAATTTATTCCGTACAGAAGTTCAGGCACTACCTCCTCTCCAACAAGGTGGTGTTAATATCCAGATCAGACCTTGTAAATTTTCTCCTCTCGAAACCTGCCCTGATAGGGAGGCCGGCTAAATGGCTCCTGCAGCTGTCAGAGTTCGACATAACGTGCGCTTCCCCGAGGGCCATAAAAGGACAGGCTGTTGCAGACCTGTTAGCAGCATTCCCAGGAGAAAACACCGCGGAGTTACGAGAAGATCTCCCGGGAGACCTTCCGGATATCTTCTTAGTCAAAGAAGAGGCATGGCTGCTGTTCTTCGACGGCTCTTCCACCCCCAACACTAATACCGGAGGAGCGGGTGTGGTACTAGTATCTCCTGCTGGAGAAGTCTTCTCGCACTCTTTCAAGCTAAACTTTCCATGCACCAATAACTCAGCTACGAAGCCTTCCTCATAGGACTATCACTAGCTAAACAAGCCGGGGCCACGCGTTTGGAGATAAGAGGATATTCCAAATTACTCATCAACCGGGTAAACGAGATTTACGCATTGAAAGAACTGACGCTGGCACCATACAGGGGTGAAGCACAAAAACTATTAAATTATTTCGCCGATGCAACCATCACACACGTCCCGTAATAAAGAATAAAGCATCTTGACCGCCTAGCTACAGATTCGAAGGATCCGAGAAACCACGAAAGTAAACGGAGAACCATAGCTTCAACATGGCTTTCACAACCCGAGAAAGCCGAAGACGATGACTGGAGAACTCCTATCATTCAAGAACTCAACAACTCACTTTTCCAAGGGAAGGTCGACCTCAAGACTTTGCGGAATTTCTTTATGCTTCAGGATGTTCTCAGATCATCGAAACCTGCATGACTCTGTCCGGGTATCTCGGAAAAGAGGAAGCACAACAACAACTTGAACATGTCCATGCCGAAGTCTGTGGAATAACATCGGTAAGTAACCCTCACCATCGTTTACAACGACTTGGATACTATTGGCCGGAGATGGAAGCCCAATCTCGATTACTCCAGAAGGCGTGTCCCAATTGCCAGGCACCCCCATGTCAGACAGAAGTCCTCAACATCAGTCACACCGGGGACTAGCGGGAGCCGTACATCGGCTTCCTTCGCGACGGCATTCTCCCTACTGACAAAGAGGATGCGTCCAAGCTAAAACAAAAGTCCAAAAGATTCGTGTTCCATGATGGGGTTTTATATCGCAAAAGTTTCGGAGGAAGTCTACTGCGGTGTTTGGGCGATACAGAAATCCCAGTTATGTTAAGCGAAATGCACGAAGGCGAACACCAAGGGAAAAAAAAATGTTCCTGCAGATACACGAGAGGTACTACTGGCCGACCATGGAAGACGACGCGGCTACTTTCGTTCAGAAATGCCTAGAATGCCAGATTCACGGAAACCTAATCCACGCACCTCCAACACCCCTACACTCGATAAGTAGCCCGTGGCCCTTTTATAGCTGGGGACTCGACATCATTGGGAAGATCAACCCGCCATCCTCAAAACAGCATGAATACATAATAACCGCGACCGAGTACTTTACCAAGTGGGTTGAAGCTGTCCCGTTGAAAGGAACCACTGGAGCCACGATCGCGGCGTTCTTCAAGGAGCACATCATCTGTCGTTTTGGCGTACCTAAACACGTCATCACCGACAACGACATGCCTTTTTCTAACAAGCAAGTACGTGAAATACTTGAGAGGTACGGCATTAAACAAGTCTTCTCTACCATCTACTATCCCCAGGGAAATGGGCAATCCGAAAGTACCAACAAGACTCTGATCCGAATCCTCACCAACAAGACACGACAATCCCAGGACCTGGCACGAGAAATTGCCAATGGCTCTCTGGGCGTACAGAGCATCTCCTAGAAGCTCCACCGGCATGTCTCCCTACTTCCTCGTCTACGGTACAGACGCGATCCTCCCGGCGGAAATCAAGATCCCGTCTTCCAGAATCGCCGCAACAAGTGGACCTCAGTGGAATGAAATCGAAACACTCAATGCCAGAATCGCGGAACTAGATACTATAGACTCCAGAAGATCCCGGGCGGAGGAACATGCACAAGCATACAGAAATAGGATTTCCAGGGCGTACAACAGCCATGTAAAATCCAGGGTTTTTAAGGAAGGAGATTTGGTGTTAAAAACCGCCAAACACATCCAGCAAGATGCATCGGCACCGAAGTTTTCTCCCAAATGGGAAAGGTCGTACATAATCACTAAAGCGTATGACAGTGGTTACTACAAGATTATCAAAGAAGATGGGGGAAAGCTAGAGGCAGTCATCAACGGAAAGTGGCTTAAGGCATACTACGCCTAATCACTTCCCCGCAACATGCTACATCAAAAATGTGAACGTCCATACACCCTCTCTGCTTTTACTTTTCTTTCTTACCAATTATCAAATTTCAATACAATCCAACAGATTAATGGAATTTCTTTATTTCTTCAAAAAAAAAGAGAGGAGCCTTCAAACCTCGTGATACAAGTCAGAAAAGCCCATCTAGTAAACTATAATCCCTACAAAATATCATCTTCAATCGACCATGATATCTTTCAGTCTTACTCTTCAAGTCTCGAGTTAACTCTTCAATCCTCTGAGACTCCAAGACCAAATCTTTCTCCTCTTCCAGCATGGCTTTTGTGGCAGGAATCACACCAGCAAGAATACCAGCTCACCGACTTTCACAATATTGAGACGATGCCGCAACCAGCTGATATTAAACTCCAAGGATTCACAGGTGGACACCATGTTCTCCCACCTTTGAATGGATGACTCTGCAGTAGCACGGATGGACATATTCTCCATCTCAGCAATCATTGGCAAAAGACAGTTCACTACGGAAACCAAGGCGGACGAACATCACTTCACTACGCTCCTGGTAGCGATATGGCCGTATGTCTTCCATATCCTCATATAAAGGACCACGAATTCTTTCCGCACCAGGAAACCACCAACATTCCGATAATTGGAGGAGAGACACCTCATACGAGTCCCAAACGACAAACCTGCATAGGGGTATTCATGACAAGAGATCCCTTAATCAGCGTTCTCCAAGTCTGCAGTAGTCAACAAGGTTGGATTTGAAGGGAGGGGAACGACTAGGTCATCCTCGTCGATAACAGTAATGCATGCTCCAACGGGATATCTCTGCACAAAGGGAAATTTTCCATTCATCAAACAAGCGGTAAAGCGTACGTCAGTCCACCAAAGAAGAAGAAAACATACCGGTATGATTTTCTTAACCCGAATAACCCTTGTTGGGATGCTCCTACAAGAATCAGACCTCGCGCCTTCACCTGGAGAATTTGGCTGGTTAGAAGATGATTCGTCTCTATGCGACATGACACAGAGAGAAATTCAACAAGAAGAACCCTTTCTCAAACAAGGGAGGCGGTACAATTGCGTTGAGTATGAATACGGAACCTTAAAAAAGGAAAGGAAGCAATGAGGGACATAACGCTTACAGATTTTAGCATGGATAATGCCCTGATTGAAGCCGCGCATGAAGGAAGGCAAAATAAGGAAACTTTGCTATATGTAGAAACACCTACTCCCTCCTTGTTTACACCGGTCCCATCAAGCTCGCACCAGTTTCCCAATCTCCCAAGCCATACCGGTCCCACCAATTGCGCCAACTTCCCAATGACTGCCCAAGTCGCGCCAGCTAGCACGATCAGCTTCCCCACCTTGCGCCGGTCCCACCAGCTAGCACGCTCAGTTTCCCAACTCGCGTCAACTTCTCAATGCCGCCCAACTTCCTGTCTCTCAATAATGTTGACTTCCCAATCGTGCCAGCCTCCCGATTTGTGAAAAACTGCCAGAGGCAAGGATTTCAAATCCTATTCATAAAAAAGGTCAGACAAGCCTCCTCAATTCTCTTTACGATTTACTGCTGATAGTTTGTCACCATCTTATGCTTACCTCGCAACAAAGCTCTGTTCCCGAGCTAAGCGGGGGACTTAATGTTGATGGTGGTTTTTAAACAAAGGGTAAAATCGTAAAACCCCAAATAACCTAATGTCACCGGTGACACATTTATTAGAACATTTAATACATGTAGTCAGTAATTAATAGGGGGTAGTTTTTCAAATTAGGGTTACAAAGAGCAAAACCCTAATTCACCTTCGTGCCAATGGCAAATCATGCCAGCCACACCTAGCCCAAGCTAGCCGCGTTATGCCAAAACGCACTCTGCCTTGGCCCTAGCTATGCTAGTCACACCAAACGCGCCAAAGCATACCAACCATGCTAGACGCACCTCCGTGCCAATGGCAAATCATGCCATCCACACCTAACCCAAGCTAGCCGCGCTATGCAAAAACGCACTCTGCCTTGGCCCTAGCTATGCTAGTCACACCAAACGCGCCAAAGCATGCCAACCATGCTAGCCGCACCTCCGTGCCAATAGAAAATCATGCCAGCCACACCTAGCCCAAGCTAGCCGCGCCATGCCAAACGCACTCTGCCTTGGCCCTAGCTATGCTAGTCACACCAAACGCGCCAAAGCATGCCAACCATGCTAGCCGCACCTCCGTGCCAATGGCAAATCATGCCAGCCACACCTAGCCCAAGCTAGGCGCGCCATGCCACACGCACTCTGCCTTGGACCTAGCTATGCTAGTCACACCAAACGCGCCAAAGCATGCCAACCATGCTAGCCGCACCTCCGTGCCAATGGCAAATCATGCCAGCCACACCTAGCCCAAGCTAGCCTCGCCACGCCAAACGCACTCTACCTTGGCCCTAGCTACGTTGGTCATACCACTCCAAGCCAAACACCCTTACCTTGGCCCTAACCGCGCCATGCCAAAGTAGCGCCCGCGCCTAGGCTTGGAAACCGTGCAACCTAGGCCAAATTGGCTACGCATGCCATTGGCACATGCCAACACGCATCGCTGGTAGCTTTTCTTACCAGGCCGTGGCCCTAATGGCCGAGCGTGCCATTGGCACATGCCAACACGCTCGCTGGTAGCTTTTCTTACCAAGTCGTGGCCCTAATGGCCAAGCATGCCATTGGCACATGCCAACACGCATCGCTGGTAGCTTTTCTTACCAGGCCGTGGCCCTAATGGCCGAGCGTTCCATTGGCACATGCCAACACGCTCGCTGGTAGCTTTTCTTACTAAGTTGTGGCCCTAATGGCCGAGCGTGCCATTGGCACATGCCAACACGCTCGCTGGTAGATTTTCTTACCAAGTCGTGGCCCTAATGGCCGAGCGTGCCATTGGCACATGCCAACACGCTCGCTGGTAGCTTTTCTTACCAAGTTGTGGCCCTAATGGCCGAGCATGCCATTGGCACATGCTAACACGCATCACTGGTAGATTTTCTTACCAGGCCATGGCCCTAATGGCCGAGCATGCCATTGGCACATGCCAACACGCTCGCTGATAGCTTTCATTACCTAGTCGTGGCCATAATGGCCATGCGTTCCATGGACACATGCCAAACACGCACGCTGGTAGCCTAACTTGCAAGCCGTGCAGCCTAGGCCAACTTGGCCGTACGTGCCATCGGCACATGACAAAACCCACGTTGGTAGCCTAACTTGCAAACCGTGCAACCTACCATCAAGGCATTCCGCACATGCCACACACGCCACTAGCACTCGGCATTGCCACTTGCACTCAAGGTGCAACCCGCAACAAAGGCATTCCGCACATGCCATTGGCACATGCCACACGCGCCAGCCACTTGCACTCAAGGTGCAACCAACACTCGAGACATCAACACAAACTGGGGGATGCTTTCCAGGGTTTTGTTTTGGCGGTCACAGCATGCAGCGTACACTACGCTCACATTAACAAAGCGTGATTAGGAGTAAAGCGGTCAAATAAATGAGGAAATAATGGTGAAAACGTTTTCACCCATAAACACTATGCGGTTACCACCTCCTCCCATTATTTCACCCTTTACTCTCTTCCTTCATGAGGCAAGGGTACGTTTCAATCTCGACTTGTATAAATAGGTCTTACCTATTTCCACCAAACAACAAGTCTCGGTCAGGAGAAAAATACAACACTCTCAGAAAAGGCAACTTTGCAAGCTCTCCAAAAAAGGTTTCATCTCTTGCAAACTTCCGAAGCTTTCACTTTCTGATACAAGTCGAGACACTACTCTCCCAGAATTATTCTGGTCTCAACACCTTTCTTTGCTTCCCTCCCCAAATCAACCCTTCTCCTCCACTTTGTGACCGAAGCAAGTCTGGAACGGCCATTTCTTAGTTTAGGCCGGACTTATACAGATTGATATCTCGAATCTAGAAAGTGCTCACGTGCAGCACATTTGTTTAGGGTTTAAACCAGTTTCTCACTCACCTACTAAATTTACCAAAATCGGTGGAAACGATTTTTACCCATAAACAGTAGTGTATTGAGGTACAACTACAAGATGAATCAATGGGATAATTAGCAGCAAGCTTCTTTCTCTTTGTAAGAAGAGCCTAACCTTCAAGAACTGAAAGCAAAATTGATTTTCACTAACTGAATTCACCTGAGTACAATAATTGTTTCTTAAAGGACCAATCCTGATAACTACATCCAACAGTTAGGAGTGCATCAAACATAAACACTGGTTTCTAGAAATAACTCAAATAACCTAATGTTAATTCCACCCCTGACTGACTCAAGTTGCCCCCCCACAGTAAAAAATGAATTCAAATTACAGTTTAAGGTGAATAAACTTGTAGGATCATGACATTTCCCCTCCCATTTAGAGATCCTTGTCCTCAAGGATAAAATCTGGAAACTGAGCATGTATGTGAGCAACATCCTCCCATGTAGCATCCTCAGGTGGATAATTACACCATTGGACTAAGATCTGCGTAATAATAGAAGAGTCTCTGAGTGTAGTTCTAGTGTTGAGGACAGCAACAGGATCCACTACAAACTGACCTGCATGATCCACCAATGGCAACTGAGGAGATAAAACTGCATGTAATCCCAACTTCATTTTCAGTTGTGATACATGAAAAACTGGATGTATCCTAGATCCTACAGAGAGTTTCAGCTTGTAAGCAACAACACCAACTCTTTGGATGACTTCAAAAGGCCCAAAATATTTGGCAGAGAGCTTTAAATTTTGTCTCACATCAACTGAAGTTTGTCTGTAAGGTTGGAGCTTTAAGAAGACTAGATCACCCACTGCAAATTCTCTATCAGTCCTCTTTTGATCTGCAAAGAACTTCATTCTGTGTTGAGCTTTAGAGAGTTCATCCTTTAGCAGTTGAAGCATGGGGTCTCTCTCCTGCAAATAGTTCTCCACAGTTGCAACAGAAGTGGAAGTAGGGATAGGAAAAACCAAGTGAGGAGGAGCATAGCCATATAAAACTTGAAAAGGTGACATCTTCAAGCTGGTGTGGTAGTTAGTGTTGAACCACCATTCAGCAAGAGCTAACCATTGGACCCATTGTTTAGGATGAGAGCTTGTCATGCACCTCAAATATTGTTCAACACAAGCATTGGTTCTTTTTGTTTGACCATCAGTTTGAGGATGGTAAGCAGTACTGAGCTTCAGTGTTGTGCCAAGGGACTTGAACACAGCTTGCCAGAATTGGCTAATGAAAATCTTGTCTCTGTCACTAACAATGGAGGTAGGTAGACCATGAAGCTTGAATACATGGGAAAGGAACTCTTTTGCAACTGTGATAGTAGTGAATGGGTGGCCAAGAGAAATAAAGTGACTGTATTTAGTCATTCTATCTACAACCACTAAAACGACATTCTTCTTATAAGACAATGGCATACCTTCAATGAAGTCAAGGGATATGTGTTGCCATGCAGTGTCAGGTATAGGAAGAGGTTGTAAGAGACCACCTGGAAATGAATTTTCTCCTTTGTGGCATTGGCAGATACCTTGACTGATAGTGCTATCACCATTAGCAATTGTGACAAGCATTTTCCCAATAAGATATACATGAAGACCCAATTTGGAAGTCAAAGCTGCATCAATGAAACTGTGTGTACTCCCTATATCTATAAGAACAATTATAAAATGCTTGTTAAGATGGCCAGAAATTCTAATAGTGTCATGAACAATATTCCCTGTAAGGCATGTAGGGAAATCTCAATTGGAGAATCAGATGTCGAAGGAGATGCATCAGAGATTTCTTCAGTAGATAAAGATTCATGTTCTTCTATATCTTCATCAGCAATTAGCATGAACAACTGCTCAGTTTTACATTTGTGACCCTGTCTGTAAAACTCATCACAGTTATAGAAAAGTCCCTTATCCTTCTTAACCTTCATTTGTGCATGAGTGAGTCTCTTAATAGGAGGAAGAGAATTGTCTGGTGAGGTTTTAGTAGGTGTAGTACGGTGAGTCACAATGGGAGCTGATGAAGAAGCATTGTGCTTAGTAAGAGTGGAGGATTGAGAGAAAAAAGGCTTGATAGTAGATGGTGGGTGGGAAACAGAAAGTGGTGAAGGTGCAAATGGTCTAGAGAATGATTTAGTTGGTTTAGGATGGTGATGCATAGAAGCCTGCTGCAGCCTAGCCAAATAAAAAGTTGTGGAAGTACTCTCAGGTTTGAACATTTGCACAACTGTACGGATCTCCTCTTTTAACCCACTAATGAAGCTCAATGTGTAAAAACTCTAAGGTAGATAAGGATTGTTAGCCACCATAAAGCCTTTATAATGTTCCCAGAGATCATAGTCATCCTCTACAGTGGTAGTTTGGGTCAGTTTATTGAAACTACCAACATAATTATCCTGAGCAATATCTTCAAATCTAGCACATAAATCATGTTTAAAGTTATCCCATGAAATAAATTCTTTACCCTGCTGGTAATTTAAAAACCATGAATCTACGGAAGAATCGAAATGAATTGCAGCCATATCAACACGTTCATCATCAGGAAATTTATGTAAATTAAAATACCGGTCACATTTAAGAGCCCAACCAAGAGGATTAGTACCATTAAAACGAGGAAAATCAACCTTGGGGGTACGAGTGAACTTACGAGATTCAGTATTGGAGAAATTATGAATCACCTGATGAAGATCTGTAAATGGGTTACCCGGATTTGGTGGATGATTCTCCGATCCAGAAGCCTCAGGTTGATGAGATTGTGCCGATTGAATTAATAAGAAGATTCATCTTATCACCCAAAGATTGAATCTCAGTTTTCATCTCAGAGATTGAATCGGTGTGTTGAGTAACGATAGTTGAGATTTCCTGAAGTTTTTCCTTGGTGGCCATGGTTACAGGTTACAGTATGGAGTCTGAATTCAAGAACTGAAAGCAAAATTGATTTTCATTAACTGAATTCACTTGAGTACAATAATTGGTTCTTAAAGGACCAATCCACGATAACTACATCCAACAGTTAGGAGTGCATCAAACATAAACACTGGTTTCTAGGAAATAACTCAAATAACCTAATGCTAATTCCACCCCTGACTGACTCAAGTTGACCCCCCACAGTAAAAATAAATTCAAATTACAGTTTAAGGTGAAGTAACTTGTAGGATCATGACATGGTTCAAAATTCTCTTTTCTGTTTCTATAAAAAAAAGAGGTGTTCCGAGGTATCTGTCCTTTTTAGTCATCAACGGCACTTTTAGGATTTTTGCGATAATTTTCCATGTTTGGGATGTATTTTAGGGCTGAAATAGATACCTGATTTTCGCAATTTACCATTTGCCCCGTGATTTTCCCAAAAATATATAAGATATATCCAATAAACTTTTTGCTTCCCCTAGGTCCGCTTTGTTGAACAGAAAACAGTCATCGGCGAAAAAAAAAAGGTGGGAGATAGTAGGGGCGTGTTTATTTATTTTAAGCCCTATATCTTATTTTCTTTTGTAGCTTTTTCGGGAACCTTGAGAGAATCTCCATGCAAATTAGAAATAAATACGGAGATAGAGGGTCACCCTGTCTTAAACCCATTGAGTTAGAGAATTTTGGGCCCGAAGATCCATTTATAAGAATGGAAAAAGAAGTAGTGAAAATGCATTGAGAAATGAGGTTTACCCAATCATCGCTAAACCCAAAAGAATATAATATTTTTTTAATAAAAGGTCACTCAATTCTATCAAAAGCTTTGGATATATCAATCTTGAGAGCTAGGAAACCCTTTTTTTTCTTAGGTTTTCATCAAGTGAAGCATTTCATGTGCTATGATAATATTATCTGAAATTTGCCTCCTTTGTAAAAAAACAGATTTATTTGGGGATATCAACCTATTTAAAATGGGTTTTAATCTGTTGGCTAGGATTTTTGAGATGAGTTTATAAATTGTATTGCTGAGGCTGATAGGTCTAAAATCCGCCAGAGTTTGTGGAGTTGATATTTTTGGGATGAGAGTAATGAACGAGTGGTTGTAATGAACGAGAGTAAAGAAATCTTGCGTTTCCTTTATTATATCCGGACCTAATATATCCCAATTAGATTTGAAAGTTGTCATCCTCTCGCAAGAACAAAAGAACAAAAACAACCTTTACCATAGAAAGGTTGAATCGATTTTAACTAATGCAAATAGCAAAAGTTGAAAACCCTAAACACATATGCTTTTATGTTAAACAAAAATTCAACATATTGTGACTTTTTCACATATGAGTTTCAATCGGAACACCTTATGATCCTTTGATAAAGCCTACCAACCTTGGCTAGAACTTAATCCCGCTAAATCAAAAAGCCACACAAACCATAAGGGTTCACACATCATATGAGATCGAATATTAAGGTTAAGAAACCGAAATCAAACATCCCATACAAATACCAATAATATAAAGCATTCAAGCACAGGCTATGTAATCGAAAAAATATCACAAGAAAAATTATAAAATAATAATTTTATTCATAAATAAGATATAGTTTTATTCAGAAATAGACCTTACACAATAATTGAAAGAAATCAAAAATTGTTGTCTATTTTGTTGCAACTTAGTCCTTCATATCAGAGGTAGAGGAAGGCAGATATTATTTTCAGTCTTCAGCTTGTGAATTTCTTCAAGTTGATAACCTTGTTGCTTGACCAGTATTTATTGCAATTGAGAAGTTTTTGTGAAGGATTCTGCAAGAACATGTAATTTTGTCTTTGATTGAACACAGAAGTGTGTCAATGCTTCAATACACTGATCTTTCTTCAGCATATTCTCTCTTCCCTTCTTGCTAAGCCAATCTCTCTTTTTGATTTTTCTCTTTGAATTCTCAATATCAAGAGAAGGTACAAACGTATTCTTAGAGTGATCTTTATAATATAATATTATTTTTATAATATAATATTTATCCTGACTCATAGTTCGGACAAGAAATGACCAAAGAATGAGAAGGATCTTTATACATTTTTCATACTTCCGAAAATATAATATTCCTAGCTTCAAAAGTGTCGTTGTCATCCATTCGAAGGTTCTCCCAATCAGACGTAAGAATTTGAAGTCTAGCTTCTTTCTCTGATGTATTTCCTTCGAATACGATCTAAAGATTATCCCAAGCTTCCTTTGAAGTTTGGCATGTTGATACATGATGTTGTAGATCACGACTTACAACATGTATAATAACATTCAAACCATCTGAATTCTGCATTGCAAAAGCCCTTTCTTCGTTAGAATAATCTACTAAGCGTTTAAACTCAGTTTCCGAATTTTCGATTTTCGAGCGATTATAACCATCAACAACT
Source organism: Papaver armeniacum (assembly GCA_023531295.1). Taxonomy (NCBI): domain Eukaryota; kingdom Viridiplantae; phylum Streptophyta; class Magnoliopsida; order Ranunculales; family Papaveraceae; genus Papaver; species Papaver armeniacum. The sequence goes on along the minus strand of JAJJWW010001301.1, from coordinate 186,795 downwards.
AATAGCCAAGTATTAAAGTCTCTTGATTGAAGAAAAGATCTCATAACATATTTCCACCATATTTAGTTTGTTCCGTCAAATCTTGGCGGTACGTTAACTGAAATCGATTCATGTGAACTCGAGTTCATTTCTTATATGGATCGCACCAAACGCAGGTTGTTATATCTTTTCGTGTTTGCCTGCTATGATACCAATTGAAAAGACGAGGGTACCCAAATATACCACAATCTTAAACTTTTCCACCTATAATTCCTCTTACCGAAAGTGATTATCTATGGACGAAGTCGAGACAATACAACGAATTGGTATTCACACTTTGTGTGATCGTCTATGGATACGATATCGAGACAATACAACAATAAAAGTGTGATTACTTGATAATAGGTTCGGACTTAACCAAACTCTATAAGATCACTATCAAGTAATACAGAGTTAACATTTGTGTGATTTTACTTTAAATTATAATAACAACAATTATAATTGGGAAAACAAAAGTAAATAACACAACAAGATTTTGTTAACGAGGAAACCGCAAATGCAGAAAAACCCCGGGACCTAGTTCAAAATTGAATACTCTCATAATTAAGCCGCTATACAAAATCAAACCAACTTCGTATAGTTGAGACCAAGTAACTAAACCTATAGTTCACCTAGTTTCTTCAGTATCCCTGCGCTTCCGTTATTCAATAAGTGCACACACTCGAACAATTCCTTTAGTTCGTATTCCAAACAGTAAAGGAACAACAAATCTGTTCGGTCAAAACGTTTTTCAATCTCAATGATATGAGTTAGACAAAGGCTCTTATGTTTAATCCAATAAACTCCTTTGTCGGGTTTAGATCTATCTATCTAACAACTACCAAGGTAGTCGAGTTTAGATTTTGCAATAAAAAATAGGATCTACCAAGATACTATATAATGATGCCGAACTAAACAACTAATCAATCAAGTTTATCAAAGATAAACCGATAATATTTGGATCCCAGCCGATCAAGTTTTGTGCACACCAAAGATTATGAACCCAAATAAGAAATCTTCTTCGTCTTCAAATCTTCTTAAATCTTCAATAAACACCTGCACACAAAAACTTGAATCTCTTGTGATCAATCACGCACAGAACGGAGTCTATTAACAATGGATTACCACAAGACGTCTTTATATCTACAAACAGTTCTAAAGATCTTGTCAACACTTCCATCTAGTTTGAGTGAATCTTACATCAGAAGAGAAGATTCTCAAGAATAAACAAACTAGGTGCAATCAAAGTTCAACAACCGTTAGTCAATCAAATCAATCGAAAACTAAAATAAACTGCAAGTTATCTAGTTTCCCACCAACGGTACTCGTAGAGCTTCTTGATCCCACAAAAGTCTTTAAAATGAGCGTTCGTAAGAGATTTCGCCTAATTAGAGTACTTTCCTCTCCGAATAGACGGCTCCACCAGTAACAACACAACAAGGTAGTTTTGATGGCTCTTAAGATAGTTTTGCTCAAAATGCAAACTTGGGTATTTATAGACCAAGGAAGTTTGGACACCAAGGAATTTCCAAAACCAAAATATTATTAAGATAGGCAATAAATGTCCAAATCAGTTTTCATAATTCCTGGAAATACTCTGTCCAAAATTAACAGAAAATCCTACTAGAAAATCTCCAATTAGTAAATGGACATTACCAATTTTTATTTTCCAGAGATATGCATTTTAATTGCTGGTAATTAAAAGCATATGAAATTAACAACCTTAATCAAAAGATTCTCAACTTATTTCGGTCCGGGATCTCCTTGAGTTATTAAGAAAAATCTTTGAACAATAAAAGATAAGAGTTACTGAACATGTTCAAAGTATGTCGATATCTTATTTCTTTGTAAATCCTTCATATTTACAAGATTGGAACCGATTATACCACACTTCCAAACAAGTTTAGAACTGGTTCATCTGATTTCCAAGAACTATTTGATTGATAAAATCAACACACTAATCATGGGTTTACGATTCTACCAAACACAAGGATCGGTTCGATCTTAATATGGTTACTGGGACCGGTTACATCAGTTACCAAATTGGTTACATCAATTACCAGGACCGGTTACCATATTCTCATGGTATTACTTGTGATCGGTCACACCAGTTACCAGGATCGGTTACACCAATTACCAGGACCGGTTGCACCAATTATAAGGATCGATCACACCAATTACTAGGATCGGTTACACCAATTACTAGGATCGGTCACACCAATTACAAATATTGATCATACTATCTTAGGTGACTAATTAGGATCGGTTATACTAATAAAAGTCATACCAATACATAAGTCAGGCATTGTGACTAGTTTTACCAAGATACATAACAAGTTATGATTGGTTCTACTAACTCACACATATTGGTAATCCAAACATATGCAATGAATAACAATACCAATAAGCCTAACGATTTCCCTTTCGATTCATAAAACAAGTTCATGAATGTACTTCCTTTAAACGAATGTAAAACATTGTTTCCTAGGACGAAATCTTCACCCATACCCATACACATAATCATAATAGCATTCATACGATTATGTCGATGTCTTACATACGAAGTTCAAAAGATAAGCGTTATACTTTGTATTGTAATTCCTTAACACCATGTCTACTAGAATATAATCATTCACAGCTTCGCAGTTATGTTTTCAATATATCACGACTTGAAAGATACGTTGGGAATGAAATAGTTCAAGTCAAAATATTACTAACCTCAAAAGGAAGGATGATGTCGTCGATGTAGCTTGTTACTTCTTCACATTCTTCAAGTCTTCGAGTAATACTTGTATGTCTCATTATCCTAATCTTTCTAGCCTAACCTATACGAAGTTGTCTCTAGTACATAATCAAGCGACTCTTTAATTGAGTTTTGATTCAAATATGACAACCAAACTTGACATACAAACGATTGGTGGGTTCAACTGAGCTATGCTCTAACACAAACGGTATCATGCAACGAACATGAGCATCCCGCAAATATCATCCTTGCAACTCTCAAGTTAGATACAAAGATGAAATTATCTAGAACTAGGTAGCAGAGTGAGATGTAATCCCATACGAATATTGAGGGAAGATTTGTAAGTACCTTCTAAGTGTTTGTACCTCGTATTCCTTACCTTTCTTCGGTTATATCTTATTCCAGAAGAATTAGACATAAACATTTTTGAATATCCATCAGAAGGATTTTTCTGAGGATTAAGTCTATGACTTCTTGAGATCCGTTCCAAAGAATAAAAATTGCGAGAATCCTATCTGTTAGGTTTAAACCAACCAGAATTTTTCTCATAATCACTGGGAATATGTACATAATGGGGTGAATGGAGTTGCACCATTTTGACGAACACGATTCCGGTAAAGAGTTTTAGATGAGTGATCCTTGGAAATCCTTTTTATGAGACTTCTGGTTCTCTGCAGGAATGCTATCCATTGTAGATGTCGTCAGACAATTTACTCTGTCGACTGTAAAAAGAAGCAGATTCTGAAGATCAGAAATTTGTTTCTTTCGAGCAAAATAATGTAGAACATTATGATTCCTTTTCCCGCAAAATGAACAGATTCGTGGATAAGGAACATTGGAAGAATCTCGTTTTAGACTCATATCCTTTTTGGAAAACTGTAAGTCACGTAACCGTTTCTTAGCCGGTAATTCCTTAGAAGTAATTTTCTCCATGCTAGGTAATACCACATAAGTATTAGAGATAGGCACTGAGGAAGACTTACTTACTAAAACAAAGTTTTCCCTTTTCAAGGAGTTGCACTGTTCCTAGGCTAATAAAAGAGATGCAACAAGTTTCTCTTTTCAACACGACAGTTGCTCAATTCTGATGAATGAGCCTCGATTAAACGTTTTTATGTAATTGAGTCTTATTTAACAGTATCTTCAAGAATACTAATATTTTCACGTTGTAGAGTAGCTTCTTGAACAAGGTTTACGATATTGTTAGAAAAAGACTCAACAATACTATAGAGTTCCCGTTCTCTATCAAGAGACTTCTCAAGTTCATCAGCGAGATGAGCATATTTTTCTTCAAGCAATCTGATTTAAGAGACTTGAACATCAATAATCTCAGCAGATTTTTTTAAAGTTCTGGTGAGCTCCATTTCAGATTCTGACATAGTGTCAACTATCACTTTAGAGGGAATGTTATCAGAATCTGATAACAAAAATTTTCTACCTTGGGATTCGGAAAAATCAGATAAGGAGTAATCCTTTGAGGTAAGCCCAAGACATTTTGCATAATCAAAACTTTAGAAGGCATCTCTATGTGCGTAAAACGGGATAAACTTCTATCCACATACATCAGATTGCTACAAACACAGACTTATGAGGTCTTAACGAGTTTGCCTGCTCTGATACCAATTGAAAAAGCGGGGTTATAACAACCACACCCAATAATTCATTCGGAAATTTGCATGGACTAAATCCAATATTTTTCCGAGAGCACCAGCTTATAAAGCGAGCTCGGCCAACAAAGATATCAAAGAGTTATATCTCTTTTTCTCAAATCAATCAGCAAATCAAACAGATAGAAATATATGAGCCTGATTGATGTGAGTACTTGGACGGTACCAAAGACCAGTGTCCAAGTGTCAATTAATATATATCCAACAAACAAAGGTTGGATTTACCAATTGATTGAACTACGCACAACCTGTGATATTTCAATTATATAAACAAATATAATGCGGAAAAGAAATAACACACACCAGAAATTTTGTTAACGGGAAAACCGCAAATGCAGAAAACCCCAGGGACCTAGTCCAGATTGGAACACCATATTGTATTAATCCGTTACAGACACTAGCCTACTATAAATTAACTTTGGCCTGGAACGTAGTTGAGCCCTAACCAAGTTTCACACGGATTAAGGTACAACCGCGTTCTTTACGCCTCTAGAACCACGCCGGATTCTGCGCACTTGATTCCCTTAGTTGATCCCACCCATAATTAAGAGTTGATATGACTTAAAATCGAAGAGTTATAAACAAATTTGTTACCCACAGATAAGTCTATTCTGATAGATAAATCTGTCTCCCACAGAAGCACCTACGAAGTTTTCTTCCGTCTTATGATAAATCAAGGTGAAAGGAAAGTCTAGTTCCGTATTATGATAAATCTCCCTCTCTCCTAACATGAGGTAGTTTGATCGCACCATCTTGAATCCAGACTTCCAATAGCTCGATCACCTCTTCAATGGGGAAAGGAAAATCTAGTTCTTCCTGGTCATTCTATTGACGCTGAGTCGGTGCTTGTGCATTTTGAGCTTGGTTGTCCTTCCTTGATGCTTTTGTAGGATGAGACGTTGGAGGAAAGTTCTTATGCTGTTGCGCTTCGGCTTTCCTCTTGCTTCCTTCAGCAACATTCATGGAAGATTGGATATTGGACTGCTTGTTGATCAGGCGCCTGGAATTTCCTCGAGTTTCTCGACTTTTGTAGCTCTTGTTCTTTCCACTAAGGTCGGAGCAGTAGTTGCTGAACGCTTGGCTGTTTCATGAAGTTCTGAGAAAGTATGGACTCAGAGATTTTCCAGCAAGGCTTTGTAGGCCAGGATCATCTCATTGATGCACAAGTCCACCAGTTGTTGTTCAGTAACATTCGGGTCATAACAATCCAGAGCTTTGACTCTGAACTTTTCACATAGTCGTTCGGATGTTCATTGTTCTTCTAAGACATTCTTCCTAAATTAGATAGAGTAATCTGCTCTAAGACGAAGAAGTATTTACGGTAAAAAAATTAACGATTTCTCCCCAACTAGTGATGCTCCCTGGCGCGATGTTGTTGTACCATGTATATGCTCGACCTGTCAGAGACTTTGAGAACTCCTTCAAACAGACGACATGGTTGTGTTCATGTTCTCCTAATGCTTCCAGGAATCGATAAACATGTTCTTGGGCATTCCGTTTTCCATTCTAGAGTGTGAACATTGGGTAAGTATAGCCTTTTGGAAGAAGAATCCTTTGTGTAGCAGCAGGATATGGAGGTTGGTGACGATGGACAGATGATGCCTTGTCTTTTCCTCGAGCCTCCAGAAAGCGTTATAGGTCTTCACGAGTGATGAAACCTGTAAACTCCTTTGGTGATGGGTCATCTGCAACTTTGCGGACTTCATCAACATCTACCACGTGGATTGGAGAGATTTCGGGATCAGCAGCCGGATATGTTTCTTTGGCTTTTCCTTTCTCCTGAGCTTTCTCTGACATCTTGTATGTGAGAGTTTTGAGATAAGTGCATAACTCCTTCTGAGTGGTAGCCATATCAGTCTGATTTTTGGTGAGAGTCTCTTGCACCTTCATGAAATCAGCTATGATAGGCGGATTTTCTCTGATTTCCTCAGGAGACCGGCCGAAGAGAGGATTTCTTCCGATGTTGGTTTGAGGAGGAGTGGTACGGCCAGTACCGTTGTTGGAAGCGGGAGTAGTTTCTGGAGTACCACCACTATTGCTAGTGCTAGCATTGTTTGGGTTAGGATTTGTAACTGAACATGACCTAAGATCAACCATTTTGTGAAAGTTTGAGATTGCAACCGAGAGATTAATCTCCCACTGTGGTTGCCAATCTGTTGATGGGGAAAACGATTTGCTGGTTTTTCAGGAAATGGAGAGATGATCGTGCGAACGGGGACTCCTCAATCGAGCAAACTTCCTAACCTCAAACAGATGCACTGCACGGGACTGCTTTGAGTTCGAGAGATCAATCTGTTGGACTCCGGCCTAAACCAAGAAATGGTCGTTCATAGTCAATTCGGTCGCAAAGAGGGAAGAGGGTTGATCTGTGTGAGGGAAGCTGAGAAGTGTGTGAGATCAATGATGATCGTGAATGTGTTGTAGGTTTCTGAAAATGAACTAATAAGTTTGAATTCTGCTCAATTGAGAGATTGCTGCTCACACGATGATTCTTGGTTAGACGATAGATGTTGTCTGTCCGACCAATCTTGTTCTCAATCGTGAATTCAGAAACTTATATATATTGCTAGAATGTAGACACATTGATCTCCAGTAAGTGTGACGGTTGCTCGAGTGAAAGAGTGGGAAATCGTGGGAAATCGTGGTTTAACCAGTTCCAGGTTGCGCGGAGACTTGGTTGATTGTCCACACACTACTTTGCTAACTCCCTCAACTGCTTGCACGACTTACTCACATTTCTCATCGTGGATGAACACACGTGTCGTAGGCCACCATACCAAAACCCTAATTAACATCCCCCATATGACGTGATTGATGTCTCACGAACGTGGAGTCTGCAGGGCAGACATTATTTTATTAGTCAGTCGTTGACTTGATTAGACGATGAGTCTAAGTATTGTTCAGTCGAGCATGACTGTTGAATGCTCTAGAATTCATGGATTGAACATGTCTGCTGGGACGCATAGTTCTCAAATGAATGATGTTGATAATTGATCAACATAATGAATATTGATAGTCTGAGCAAATATTGCTCATTTGATGAATTGTTGAATTACTGAATATTGATAGTTGAATCAACATTCCTCGTCTGAGCAAATATTGCTCGTTTGATGAATTGTTGAATATTGATAGTTGAATCAATATTCGAGCAAATATTGCTCGTCTGATCAAATATTGCTCATTTGATGAATTACTGAATATTGATAGTTGAATCAATATTCCTCGTCTAAGCAAATATTGCTCATTTGACGAATTATTAGTAGCATGACCAAATAAAATATTAATTAAAATATTGGTAGTTGGACTGAATATTATATAATCAATCAAGATGTTGATTGCTGGATCAACATAAAATTATTAGTGTTTGGTCTTGCTCAGAATTACGATTTACAGAGCATTCAGTTCGAAACCCTAATTTTGATCGATTGTTGATCAATTGATGATTTAGGAAAAATAAGTCACTGAGTGAAGGAGGGACCGGATACATGTGATGATGGCCGACCATGTAGCGCCCAGGTGCTCGAGTGAGCATGCACCAAAGTCCTTTGTTGACCAATTGGTGAAAGGATGATCAAATGCTGATTTAATCATTTATCAAAATAGTGCTCGTGTTAGCGTTAGGTAATAAAACCTAATTATGGAGAGATGATGGACCGACCAAGGGGCCATGGTACCGGCTCTTGGTGGTCTTGGGACCAGTTGATGGTCGATTGAGCAAATTCTAAGTTGTTTGGAAAGAGTTTGGACCCAATAGGAACTGTTGAGAGCTAATTAGGTCAAAATTATGAAAGAGTGTGGGACCGAGTCCTTGCAAACCTAAGGGCCGACCTTGGTCGGTCAAGGTGGCATGCCCGTGTCACCATAATGTCTGTGTCTCAGTCCTGAGAGTTTTGGTATTTTGTGGTGCACGTTTGAGCAATATTTTGAATTTTCAGAAAAGTTTGATCTTGACTGAAACTCTCGATTTTGCTCAAATGAGCAAGCAGAACTTTGCTCGTGCGACCAATATTTTGAGAATATTAAGATAATTATATTTTAATTTTTGACTTGAGATGCCTAGTCGGTCATGTAACCATTTGAATTTTTGGCCTTTTCATGGTTTGAGCAATTTTTGAGAAAATATTGAAAAACTAGGGTTTTTGCTCAAACGATGGAGTTTCATGAGACGAAGGAAATAATATTATGAGAAAATAAGGAATTGTAAGTTGTGGGACAGGTCACGGTTAGGGCATGGCCGGCCGGCTAGGTGGTGGCCCAGTCCCGTGACACATTTTCCTATTTTTTACTATTTTTTCATCGTTTGAAGGAAAACATGGAGAAACTAAGAGTTTTGCTCAAACGAGGGAGTTTGCTCAAATGAAGGAGTCTTCATGAGATGAGGAAAAATAACAAAATAATATAAAATAATGGAAAGAGGTGCGGGACTAGCCACGACAGCATGACCAGCCGTCCGGTGGGCCCGTTCCTCTTAGGCGCCTCTTTATTATTTTATTGATATTATTTTCCTCCCTATTTTGCACAGGTTTCCTCGTTTGTCCATATTTTCTAATGCTCGTTCGTGCGTTTGGGTGCTCGTTTGTGCATTATTTGCTATGTACATTCGCACCATTTTCTCGGGGCTTACTCGGTGGTGGCCCAGATACCCGATCCGTGAATATTTATTACTAATTCATGAAATTCAGCTGAGAATAATTCATGAAACAGAGTAATAAAAATTATTTGAGTATTTATTACTAATTCATGAAATTCAGCTGAGAATAATTCATGAAATGGAGTGATAAAATAAGTTGAGTATCTATTACTAATCCATGGAATCCAGCTGAGGATCAGCCATGGAACAGAGTAATGAGATAGAATAGATTATTTTCTAGGAATTCAGTTGATGAATGACACATTAGAATTAACCTATTTGCAGAATTGAGATATGAGATAATTGAAGCATCATACTCGTTCTGAGGGGGTGTATAGTCAGGGAACAACGAATAGCGTGACATCCTGAAGGCGTTAGGATCTATACTAGCACACAATATGTCTAGGATCCGCCCAATCATTTAGAGATTCTATACACGGTCTCTCTACGTAGTCAGGGAACAACGAGTAGCGTGACGTTCTGAAGGCGTTAGGCTTTATACTAGCATGCAATATGTCTAGGAGCCGCCCAATCATTTTGATTCTATGTAGAGGTGATGATGAAATGTGTGAAGCATCGAAAGCTCAGCTGAGACGCCTTTCGAGAAACATATTCATCATAGCTCTGAGAGGAAGTTCGCTTAGTCAGAGATCGCGGATCATAAAATATGAATTGTCACATACATTCCTGAAGACGGGCCAGAAACATGCGGTATCATGATTTTACGATTTTATCCTTTGTCGAAAATCCACCATCAACAATTGGTAAAATGCTTTTTGATTAGTTGAGCTATTTTATTATCGTTCATAGCTAAACTATTGTCTACAGATTGCTTTGCCAAGTACTGTCTTGTTTCGAATATTTAAATTTTTAATCTTAAAAAAGTTTTTTTTTTTTAAATTTGTGAGCTACATTTGTGCTCTAAATTTTTTCTCATATGAGAATATAAAATTTATTGAGCCAAAAATTGTGAAAGAAAATTTTCATGTAGCAAAAGTTTGTTGTGCTCTTTTGAAAATAGGATCTTTACAGTTTTTGTTCTGGGGACCATATTGGTTTCGTATGGGTATCTGACTTATGTTAAATGCATATTTTGCATATATTTAGTGTCGAATCCATGCTACTAATTGCTATATATTCTTGCGAATTATTGTATATGACTCTTGTTTTCTCTTATTTATGTTTTGATAGGTGAATCGTCCAAAATAAGTGAATTTGCACGTAATTGTGCAATAAAAGAAGTTAGCTACAAGTGGAGAAGGGCCAAAGACCAAGTAGAGCTCGTTCATATCTAGGAGTCCTTGATATCATCTCGAAAAGGACGAAAAGACGAAGCCAGCGGAGAAAGAATGGGTCAATCTGATATCGTATGGAGAAGTTATGGGCGAAACAAGAGTTAACATTGTCGATTCTCCAAAACTGATAGTTAAACTGGAGGTGTTAAAGGCAGTTGCTGGAACTACTAGGGGGCAGCTGGAATTCTCGTATTTATTATGCCTTCAGATCTGCTAAGGGAACCAGCGGAGTTGCTAAGGGCAGGGAACAGTGATTGGTGGAAGAAGTCTGGAGTTTGGAGCTGTTGACAACCAACCATAGGAGATGATGACATTCATGGGTTGCTGGTTGCGATGTCACTAAAAGTGACGAGTGATTCAGGATGATGGCAGTGATGGCGATATGGAAGAGCACGGCAGTGATAAGAAAGATCGATGATGCTGGTTGTGTTAATGGCATAAATGGGAGAAGCTTGGAGATTGAGAAGGACATTGAATGAGTTGTTGTTGTTGCCATTGGCAGTGAGGATGGTCGATGAGTATTGAGCTGCTGTCATTATCGATCGGCAGTAGATGAAGGAAGATTTGAGATCGAGAAGAAGTCAAAGACGAGAAGTAATTCCGCTGGGGTTAATGGCGTGTTGTTGATAGTAGGTGAGAATGATGGTGGCAGCGTGTTGATCATGAGCTCGGAGACTTGCAGATGAGAAGAGATCGAGTTTGAATATGAAAGCTGCTGTGCTGTAGATGGGCAGTGATAATGGTGACGAGATATTGGCAGTTGAGCTCGAGTAATGGCAGTGAAGAGTAGAAGCTCGTAATGGTGATGATTCAGGGAGACAGATGGATGGTAGACAGAGTTGTTCATGCCGATAAAGACAGATGGATGTTATCATTTCTGATCAGGTTGATGGTAGCTGAGGGAGACTGAACTCGTGGGATTGACGCTGGCAGAAACGAGATGGAGAATACAGGGCAGTACGGAAGAAAATGGTTGCTGCCATTAATGGCTGCTGTCACTTCCGGTGTTGGCAAATGATGGTGCTATTGATTGTCGATGGCTGTAACTCGAGAGATGGCAATTAGGATTGTCGAGGAAGTCAGCTGGAAGTGATGAAGCAGCAGAGATGATGGAAAGGGCAGTAATGATGACGTTCATCGAGGCAATGGATATTGGCAGCAATGGAGAGACTGGTGGTTGATGATACGATCGGTGATGGAAGGCAGTGGTGTTGTGGTGCTATCGTTGATGATGGCAGTTGAACGGTGATGGGATTTTAATGGTGCTGGTTATTCTCATGAGAAGATCAGTAGCTCGAGTTTGGGATGCTGGCAACATGGTGTGTGATGGAGGATAATTTAAACTGCAGTTAGTTACGGCTCGAGCCATTTACGGCAATAGTGATGATGATGCTCGGTAATGAAGAGTTGGATCTCGAGTTCAGCTGAGGAGTGTTGGAAGAGATGAAGCTCGAAAATGGACAGTTTGGAAGATAACAGTGAGATGGAGAAGATCTCAAAGGATCAGACATGGGTTGATCATTGTGCTGATAATGGAGCTCGACAGTAATCAATGGGAGGACTTGGAGTCTCTAGGAGTTGCTGTGGCTGTTGGAATGTACGGAGCTCGAAGTAAAAACAGAAGAAGCAAGCACAAATTAAGGTGATGTGATGTTATGAACCAGTGCTTCTGTGGTTGGAGTCGTGTACATGCAAACTCTTAGGATGGGTTTTGTTACTGATGGAATTTTTAGCCGTAAAAATAAGAGAAAATAAGATAAAGATACAGGAGAAGATACGGCTGGGAGGTTCTAGCCGCAAAACGGTAGAGAAAAGATACAGGAGAAGTTACAGACGGATAGTCTTGGCCGCAAGAAGAGAAGGAGAAAATAAGTTGTCAGTTCCACGGAACTGACAAGCCAATGCTAGATCAATCAAGTAAGTGGGCCGGGCTTCTTAGCCTTATGCGCAGTCCAATATCTAATGTCCGCGGCCAGACTTTGGCAGAGACTTATTTTGGGAATTTTTGGCGAGATTTGGCAACCAGTTTACACGGGATTCGAGCACGGGCGCCGCTACAACTTGGAGACTATTTAAGAGAGATCTTAACCTAAATATCACATATCTCTATATCTCATAATACACTTTTGTTCTTCATAAAATATTTTAGGGTTTACCCCTTTTGGGGGAAACCGGGAAACGGTGTAAACATGAGAGGCTAAACTTTATTGATTAAGGATGAATTCAATGTTCTAGCGTGAAGCTTTATTATTATACAAGTTTGTTATGAGTTTTAATCATCTTATCGTTTGTTTTCACTACATCTAATGTTTATGAGTGATTCTTAGATTGATTTGAGATGCATACTAGATTAGTCTATTAATCATCTTGTTAGTATTCATACACAAGTGGAAATCGCGAGACCTTGCAGAGGGATTATGTGGAGCAATTGCGAGTGATGATAACATCAGAAAGTGAACCTTGAGCTAAGAGTTTAACTACTAGGATCAACCTAATTCACAAATCCTAAAACGTTCGATTGGATTACACCTTGAGTGAGCTATTACTTGGTGGTTCGGTTGAATAGAATCTGATATTGGAGAGCTTCTGTATCCGTGGTAAAAGGAATTTTTTGGATAGCACTGAGCTAGCTGCTATTCTACGGTTGGTAATGAATGGTTCTAACGAAGATAGATAAGTATACTAATCCAGTTATCGCTTGTTAACGGCGAAGGATTCATTGATCATATCTTTCTTTTATTCGTTATTCTTTTTATTTTACTTTAAACCAATCCCCCTTTGTTTTATCTTATTTTGCTATCTAAATAACATATCAATCACATAGCTCTCTGTGGGAATGATCCTTACTACTGCTATATTACCAGTTAATTAGTGGGAAATATCTTGATTAATTTGTTGTGGTTACGACACGCATCAACTTATCACGAACCAATATTTAGAAACCCTAAAGTTATTCCCTAAGAAACCTTTTAAATACCAATCCTATTGAGTCACGTACACGTACTCTAGGTTATTTTCATTTTGTTAATGTAGATGGTGGATTTTTGATAAAGGGTAAAATTGTAAAACCATAATCTTACATATTCCTGATCCAGCAATCAGATGAGTATTGAGACTCATGTTTCTCATCGAACCATGAAACATCATGCCACAAGAGTCTCTGACTAAGTATATTGTCTCTCAAAGCATACGTGAATATGCAGTCTCTCAGCTGAGGCAACGCCACATTTCACGAATACTGAGCAATTTCAGTAATTACTTATATATAGAATCGAACGATTGGACGGCTCCTACACAGCTTGCCTGCTAGTATAGAGCAATAACATCTTCAGGATGTAACAATGTTTTCCCTGACTATATAAAAGAAATATGACGCTTCAACAAGCTCATATCGCTCAATTCTTGAATAATTAATGCTCATAAACGATCGTGTTAGCATAGAGCCATCAATTAATTATTTCTAAATCATTAGATTCATTAACTAAATCCCTAGAAAATATTCTACGTTCTTCATAATATTTCATTACTTCAATTCATGGTTCTTCCCAACAGAATTCCATGGGTTAGTGATGAATATTCAACGCACGACATCTGAGCCGCTATCGAGTAAGCCACAACCAAAATGGTGCAAGTGTACTCAGAAATAATGCACTAACGAGCACTTGAATGCACGAACAATCATTCAAAAATACGAAGGAACGATGAACCTATGCAAAATAGGAAGAAAATAATAATAATAAAATATTTGCTAAGGCGCTAGGGGACTGGGCCCACCGGATGGCCAGTCATGCCGTAGCCGATCTCACGCCTAGTTCTTTATTTTATTATATTTTATTATTTTCCTTGATCCCATGAAAATTCCTTCATTTGAACAAAACTCCTTCGTTTTAAGGAAACTCCTCAGTTTCAAGGTGTTTCCTTTGTATCAAGGAAATAATATAAAATTAGGAAAAGTGTCACGGGACCGGGTTCACTAGTTGGCCGGTCATGCCCTAGTTGTGTTCGGTCCCACACCTTGCGTTCCTTATTATTGTATTATTATTATTTCCTTCATCCCATGAAATTCCCTAATTTCATGATATTTCCTTCACACCAAGGAAGGGATATAAAATTAGGGAGGTTCACGGGACCGGGCCACTAGCCGGCCGACCATGCCCTAGCCATGACCGGTCCCACATGCCCCTTATTTTATTATTATTATTATTATTATTATTTTATTATTATTTTTATTATAAAAAGGATCCACGGGGGGCATTTTATTAGAAAATAAATTGAGTTTACATCACATCATTAGGTACATCAATGGGTGGGAGTCGGGCGACGATCTGTGCTCCAACCCCTTTCTGGATTGTTAAGCCTACCCTGTGAAAGAGAGAGCCGCCGACTTTGCTGTTAACATCGTAGTTAGCCAAACAGTTCTTCAATCTTCTTAGAAAAACAACCATGTCCTCGCCTAATTCGCCAAGAGTAGTGAATGCCACGACACCAAAGCTGTAGCCGTGAGATGTGCATAAGTCCAAATATTTGTTGCGTTTGCGGCTGACGGCAGAAGTAATAGCATGTCCGGGAGTGAAGCTGCGACCCCCTCCACCAGAAAACGGCGATACATCGGTGACATCGAAGCAAGTACTCAATCCATTCTCCCAATTATACACCAGAATATCCGCAAGCTTTCGATCGGAAGCAAGTGTCCGTCGAAAAGCCTAAGGAGGCCTCTTTCCTGGCAGCAACACCAGCTCTAAAACATATATCAAGGATGACATCTCGAACCAAGTCGTGACGGAATTTTAGGCCTACTTCGCTCGCACAATGGAGGGCGTGATCTCCGAAAATGTCCATGGTCCGGTCGCAGCAGGGGCATATGCTATCCTCGGGGAATATAGGTATACCAAAGCGATATTGGGTGATTGCTCTAAACTGCCTGGAACCGATAGATTGGTTTAACCATGGGATGGGGATAGCCTTCAGATAGTCCATAGCATGGTTGGACTGATTAATCTGCCACAAAATTGCGTCTCTTGTGGACAAGGTGAACTTGGAAGAAACCTCTCTCTTCACGGCATCGAAATACTGAACTGCCAGTTTTTTCATAGGCTGCGGGGCAGTAGAAGTAACATCGAATGACAATGGAGTAAGGCTGCAGGCCTGCATGAACTTGGAGAGAGCATGTTGATAGCTAGAGCTTGGGGTAGAAATATCGACGGAGTGCGGATGGTACGTTGTAATTGCTGCGTCTCGAATACTGGGAAGCCGGGGAAGCAAGTAGTGGCCGGGTGTCGTGCATCGTATACACTCCGAGACCTCCATCTTTCATAGGCAGGGTTGTTAACCTTTGTTGAAGAGGACCGAAACCTGCGCCATCGCCAGTGACTAGGTGTTGTAAGAATTGAACCAAGTGTTGATCAAAGTGTGTTATGGCAGGCTGCAGAACTTGAGGGTCCGTCGTGCGGAGGGTGAAGTAGAGTTTTGACACTCCAGCGCAATTACGCAACAACAAAAGCTCACATTGAGGATCCTTCAAGCTTTTAACACAGTCCATGAGTTTTACTATTTTTTCCGCCCTTTGCATAACCATCTGACTGCAAAATTGCGAGTCTTGGCTCACTGGTCCCCCTAGTAGCTTCACACCACCAGTGGGTCTGCCGATATTGGATGGAAAAACATCCTTAGCAAGGAACCTTGGATCAGTAGTAGGCCAGAATATTTCGGTCTTCCTTATGTTTAAGTGCAGCCCTTTCGCAGCACCTTCGTTTTGTATAATTGAAAGAGCTTTGGACACCTCCATTGTGTCTCCAATGATGGTGCCGTCGTCTAAGTACCACGCATGAAGGTCCAGAGAACATTGTGAAGCAATCATGCGAACGAGAGGGTGTAAGACCAAGGCGAAGAGCAAAGGACCTAACGGATCCCCTTGTTGCACACCCTGGGTTGAGGCCAATATGGAATCATTATAGTACAACCGGGCTGGTTGTGCATAGCAAAATTCAACCCAGCGCGACATACTGGGGCATTTGGCTCGAACCTCTTGGATGAGTGTCGATCTGTCTACCAAGTTAAACGCATTTGTGAAGTCGATGAGCATCATAGTGAGGTTACTGTGTGTACCTTTGAGGTCGAGCAGCCTGTTCGCAGAGTGTAAGATGCTTTCGCCTCCACAAGGGATGCCGACACCAAATTGATGGTCACCTAGATATTTGGCCATATCCTTGCAAACAGTGGAAGCCGCCAGCTTTGAGCACAACCGCCGCCAAATGGTACCGATAGCAATTGGTCGTAAGCCTCCGTCTGGCTTTAGGAGTGGCGTTAATGGGGCGCTGGCTATGTATTCTCCAAGGGAGGGAGGACATTGGCCTGACAACCACAGATTAATTACACCTGCCATGGACTTTAGAAGTTCATCCGAGACAGCAGCAGCTGCACCACTTAATGCATCTAAGAGGTGTTGTGCACGGAGTCCGTCTCTACCGCACGATGTTCCCTTCGGAAAACTCTGAATGGCACGCAGTAACGCTTGGTTGTCGATTGAAATTGGCACAGCGTCAACAATAGATGAAGGAATGACCGGAGGGGAAGTGTAAGGATGTTTCTGTCGTAGCTCAGCAAGGGTGTCGTCAGTGTCAGGCGCAACACCATTGGAAGAGAGGATGCGAATGGCAGCGGTATAGTGACCTTGGCTAAGCTTCTTCTTGCAGGCCTGGGCATTAGTTTTCCGTGGCTTCTTAGAGTTTTTCCTGCACTTTTGAAGTTCCTTGTTAGTTTCTAGGATCTGGTGGAGTAGAGCAGCACAACCCTGAGGTTCCTTCCATTTGTCCAGGGCAAGGTTGATGGTGTTGGTCTGGATTTTCTTCCTGGCACCGGACCGTTCTTCCATTGCATTTTAAGGAATATAGAGACTAAGCGTGCAGATGGGAAGAAGCAGCAAATGAAGCCATGGCCCTAACTCAGATGGATGTGATATAACCTTGTCAAGTGCGATTTTAAGGTTCGAGAGAAATTTAATCTACACTGTGAAGGGATATTGGAAGTCGTTGTAATTTGCTTCCGAAATAGCAAGTTGAGCGTCTCAATAGACAGCCCTGAAAGTTCATCAGCAGCAACGACCTCTGCACATCGTTATTATTATTATTATTATTGTTTCCTTCATCTCATGGAAACTCCTTCACTTTAAGGAAACTCCTTTATTTCAACAAACTCCCTTGATTTCATGATATTTCCTTCAAATCATGAAAATAATATAAAATTAGGAAAAGTGCCATGGGACCGGGCTTATTGGCCGGACGGTCATGCCTTAGCCATATCCGGTCCCACACTTCATGATTCCTTATTTTATTATTATTATTTCCTTCATCTTATGAAGTTTCCCCAGTTTGAGCAAAAACCTTGATTTCTTCATATTTTCTCAAATGTTGCTCATCAGAAAATATCAAAATTCTCAGGACTGAGACACGAACACTTTGTTGACATGTGCATATTACCTTGACCGACCAAGGTTGGCCCTTTGGCTTGCAAGAAGGCGGTCCCACATATTTTCATAATTTGACCTAATTTGTTCATATTAGGTTCAAACTCTTCCAAACAACTTGGAATTTCATCAAATGATCGTCATTCGATCCGTGACCAACCAGGGCCAATTCCATGACTTCTTGGCCAGTCCCTCATGCCGCCATAATTAGGTTTTATCACCTAAGGCTCAGACGAGCACTATTTTAATAAATGATTAAACCAGCATTTAATCATCGTTTCACCAAGTCTTCAAGAGACTTTGGTATTTGCTCACTCAAGCATTTGGGCGCTACATGGTCGACCCATCATCCCACGTAGCCGATCCCTCCTTCACTCCATGGTTGATTTTCAATTGATCAACAATTGATCGAAATTAGGGTTTCGAATCCATGGTTAATAATTCCAGATTCAAGCACTAATAATTTTATGTTGATCCCGTAATTAACACTTAAATTAATATACTCGGTTCAGTTGCCAGTATTTTAAATTAATAATTCATCAGACGAGCAACATTTGCTCAGATGAGCAATATTTGCTCAGACTAAGGAATATTGGTTCAACTATCAATATTTAACAATTCATCAAATGAACAATATTTTTTCACCTTAACTATCAAGATTTATTCGACAATTGTACCTCTGTCTCAACAGACACGTTTAATCCTAGAACATTTACAAATCATGTTCAACTCAGCAATACAAAGACTCATCGTCTCATCAAGTCAACAACTGACTAACTAAAATCACGAGACATCAATCGTGTCACATGGGGTGATATCAACTAGGGTTTTGGTCTGGTGGTCTATGGCACGTGTGTTTATACACACGATGAGAATGTGAGCAAGTCGTGCAAGCAGTTACAGGAGTTAGTAAACTAGTGGGTGGAAAATCAACCAAGTCTCCGCACGATGAGCAACTGGTTTTAACACGATTCCCACTTCCCTACTCTTTGACTCCAGCAACTATCACACTTCATTGGATCAAGGTGTCTACAATTCTTGCAGTATAAATAAGTTTCTGAATCATGATTGAAACAACAGACAACAAGAGAACAAAAACTCAGCGTCTGAGCAATTACTCTCAACAGAGAAAATTCAATCAATCATAACTTATCTTATTTCTTCACGCAGAATACACAACACACCTACAATCTTCGATCACCATTGATCTCACACATTTCTCAGCTTCCCTCCTACATATCGACCCATCCTCTCTTGTGACCGAATTGACTCTGGAGCGACCATTGTCTTGGTTTAGGCCGGAGTCCTACAGATTGATCTCTCGAATTCAAAGCACTCCCTTTTTGCAGTGCATGTGTGTGAGGTTAGACAGTTCGCTCGGTTCAAGAAGTTTCCTCCGCACGGTCGTCTCCTCAATTCCCTAAAAACTAGTAACTCGTTTTGCCCCATCTACAGTTAAGAATGTCTTCATCTTATCGCACTTGTGATTTTGCAAGAGGTTTTCTTGATAAAGTTATTGGTTTCGGATCCAAAGGGAAGAAGAAAAGGACCCTAGTAGGAGTTGATGATATCAAGTATCAAAATTCTAATGATTATTATGATATCTCATGCTATGCTTATACTCATCAAGATGTAGAGAATAATGGGATGGTTTCTGCCGAAGTGGTTCATAATTTTCTTAAATACTTTGAGAAAGCAAAACTGCAACTCGTTGATACTATGAAGGGTCTAGATGTATTAAGAACTGAGTTGAAAAAGGTTAACTCTGACCTTGTTCTCATGAAGACATATGTTAAAGATCTTCTCAATGAGGATATCTTCTCTGCATAAGCAGTGGATGTTGTCAATCACAAGCTCAAAGGTCTCAAGACTCGTGAGGGTTCCGGAAGAGCTCTTTGATTTCAGTTCATGATCGGTTTTGCCGGTTTAGGAGTCCTTTATTTTTAGCTTGTTTATTTTTGTTTTGTAGGAAACTTCTTAAGAGAATTTATTCTTGTGTTTTAAGAAGGATAACTAGGGTTTGGAATAACATATATTGTGATTACACATAACTATTGCCAACGATTTTCATCTTGCAATGTTTTTAGAATTATTTATTTAAATTCTAAGTTATTTGGAAGATGATTTTGCAGTATTAATCTTCATTGGTTTTATATATTGCATAAAGTGCTATGGGATATGTGTTTACGTCCGTGAACTATGATCGTCCCATATATGTCAAAAGTTAAGTTTATTATGTCATTATGCAAATATTGATGAAAGATAGAATGAACTTTTGAATATTCCGTAGTATTGATCTTTCCCCGATCCACTTCTATTTGAAAGTATTGTACATCTCCGTAAGCTTTCTTATGTTGAGAATTTCCAATTAAATTAATCATTAAGGTTCCTTTGCGGTCAATTTAATTGAGTTTTCTGGATACAAATCATGTTTCATGTGATTTGTTAATGTCCAAAGAAAACCTTCTTTTCTTGTAAAAGTAAGTTCGCTCTTGTTGTTCTTTCGGGAATGACATTTTATGGGGGAGAGTTCTTAATTGAACTTGTGCTTAATTTCCAAATCTTTGTGGGGAGTGCGGATGTGGAATATTGTATGAGTTATCTTGTATCTTTATAAACTCCTTGATTAATACACTAAGTTTCGACTATGTGAAATCATCGAAACAAAGTTGATATGTTCTCTTTTAGTCATGAAGTATCTCTTTGAGAATTATGATCATGCTAGTTTTCGTACCTTTGATATGTTTTTTTTAAGTGATTTGGTGGGACACTAGTACTGCCATGGTGTTGTAGCAAGGATATAATCATTGGTTGAGTATATAAAAACCCCATAGATAATTGTATTACAATCAGAAGACTGGGCCAAAAATAAAAATACATAGGTTTGTCTTCATATATCGACATATATTAACAATACAAAGAGAAGGTTCTCCATGTCTCTATCGCCTAAACAAGCGTGGAATGAAGGATCCATGGGAGCTAATCATGTAGTCGATGAAATGAGTGAAACCTATCATCATGACATAGCAAGTCTAAAAGAATCGATGAGGTTCTCGACACTTGGATAGCAATATGTGTGTGTTTTCCCGGTCTCCGTCGGTTAAACAAGCGTGGAATGCAGGATCCATAGGAACTATCACATATTTCCTTGGAATTCATGTGGTATATTATTGCAGCTAAAGAACTTACGCAGACTAATTATTTGGCTTTATGCTTTGCGTCTATCCTTAGTGGTTCTTCCAAGGCTAGACGAGTAAGTTTTATGGGATACCTCTTGTAAACCATCACGAGACTATAATTCGTCCACTAGGGACACCTGGGGGTGTAAAGGCATGTTGCATTAGCTAAGTGTAACCGCATTCTCAACGAAAGTGAGCTGTTGTATAGTTTAGTTTAGTTTGCTTGAGGATTACCAAAAGCTAAGTGTGGGGAAATTTGATAAGTGCATAATTCATACTCCCTCCATTCCATTTTAGATGATGTTTTTGGAGTTTTCACGCAGATTAAGAAATGGAGAGAGATAGGAAGATTTTCCATCTATACCCTTGAGAAAAGTCTTCAAGCATTAATTACTATTAGTGCATTTAAAAATGAACTTATAGTTCCAAGACAAAATGTTAGGGTGTTATTGGAAGTTTTGTGGAAAAATATGAAAACCTTCAAGTATTATGGAACAAAAAAATAACCCTAAAACGTCATCTAAAACGGAACGGAGGGAGTATAATTTCAGTGTCCATTCCGTACTTGTTTAAGCTATTATTCTTGCATATTTTCGTATTATTACTCTTGTTTTCTTTTTTCTTTTACTTGTTTCTATTAGGTGAATCATCTCAAAATTAACTAAAAGTTTCTAAAAATCTAAGAAAAGAAGTACTCCAAGTATCCAAGTGCCCAAGCCAAAGAGAAGTGGAAGAAGTGCAACGAAAAGAAGCAGAAGTGCTCAAAATCAAGAGACGAGCCAAAAACCAAGATTGACTCATTCAAATTCAGGATTTCTTATCACTATCTTGAAGAGAATTCAATTACAAAAATAATGCAAAAGGAATGAGGTCATTCTGAGTTCGGACGAAGAAGTTATGGGGAAAACAAGTTTATCGAATACCGACGATAATTTAAATTTCGTGAAAAAGAGGGTATGCATACCTGGTACACATGCTATAAAGTTCATGGACTATAATTTAAAGGAGGGTACACATACCTAGCTAGTACGTGTACCATGAAGGCCAAAGTCCACAAATCGATTTTAGGTATTTATTTACTACTTTTTAGGTCGGTTTCCAGAACCGACTAGGGTACTTGAAGGCCAAGCATTGTAAACCTATATAAATAGGTATTAGGCCTTGCAAAGAATATCAATTCGATCCACCACTACTCATCTTATTTGTAATATGAGTCGCTAAATCCTTTGTTATTAAGGATGAATTCAATGATTTAAGTGTGAAGCTTTATTCTTGATACAATCTATTCAGAGTTTTTATCATCATCGTTTGTTTTTAGCATATCTAGGGTTTATAAGTGATTCTTAAATTGATTTGGAGTGCATTCTAGATTGATTTATTGATTGTTCTATTGCTAGTAGAGGTTAGGAGATAAGTAATCGTTGAATAACTCTATACACAAGCAGAAATCGCGAGACCTTGCAGAGGGATTATGTGGAGCAATTGTGATTGAAAACAACACCAGCAAGTAAACCTTGAGCTAAGAGTTTAACTACTGGGATTAACCTAATTCACAAAGCTTAAAGCGTTCAGTTGGATTACACCTTGATAGAGCTACTACTTGGTGGTTTGGTTGAATAGAATCTAATATTGGAGAGCTTCTGTATCCGTGGTAAAAGGATTTTTGGGGATATCACTGAGCTAGATGTTATTCTACGGTTGGTGATGAATGGTTTTTACGAAAAATATATAGTATACTAATCCAGCTATCGCTTGGTAACGACGAAGGATTCATTGATCATCTCTTTTCTTTCCTATTGTCTTTTTATTTATCTTATAACCAATCCCCCCTTTGTTATTTATTTTATTTTGCTAATACAATAACCTATCAATAACGCAGCTCTCTGTAGGAACGATCCTTACTACCGTTATATTATATTACTAGTTAATTAGTGGGAAATATTGATTAGTTTGTTGCACTTACGACACACATCGGTTAATGATTTGGAGAGGAAACAAATGTCTCTCGATTTAGGGTTAGGTTATGAGTTGGGTAGGGTTTAGACACCCACCGATTTAGACAAGGGCACCGCAGTAACATGCCCTAAGTACTTATCTGGGTGTTTTAACATCGTTCTAGACTTTATCTAGTTTCCCTTAACCTTGGTTCGACTCCTGATAGTGTTTGCCTAGTGAAATGACAATTTTTATTTTCCGGCTCAAATTGAATGATTTCTTTTTCTTTCCTCCGTAAGACTCCAAAGCATCTATAAAACTCAAAGCACGCATGAAATACATAATTTACAAGAAAAATAGCAAAGAAAGCATAAACAATAGATAATAAATAGGGTGTATTCTACACCTATCACTCCCCCTTTGTCAATTTTAGTGACAAAACTATTCAATACATAAGGATTCAAAATAAAATAATCTTTCAACTCAAAATCCATTATGCTTGATTACCTTGGTTCTTCAACAACATCTTGAATTCTTCGTACTTCAAGTTCTTTTATGGTTTTGCATGTGTTCGTTCATCACCTTTGTTGTTGAGGATTCAGAGCAATAAAAACTTATGAGAATACTCCAGAAGAGCTTTATTATAATGAAAAATCACTCTACTCAATAGTTGTTATACAAAAACATAGTATTGTTATCTTCTTCAAAGTTCAATTGCACCACAATATTGAAACAATACTACGGTGATATGTTCTCCCCATTAGTCAATACTTACTGCTTTTGTAAAATAGTTAAAACCTATAGTTCATAATCTACTTACCCTTACATAAAGATCCGAAAAACAATATGTTGTAGTAAGATACTACATAATAATTCTTCCCCTTTTTACCAAGACTAGAGAACACATACCAACTTTTAGTTTAGACGATTTTACCAAGTAAACTTGGCGTTTTCATCAAGGAGATATATAGGTACACGCATTTTATACGTTTCCACATCCGCTATCCCTACGTAGAGACCCTCGGGCTTGAAAATCTTTAAATAGAGAGAATCAATAAACTGAGAAATTCAATCCTTGACTTGTATATCCTAGTTGTTTGGTAGAGCCTCTATGAACTTAGGTTTCCTCGAGAAACATAATTGGGTTTACGACTTAAAGACTGCACTTAGGGATTCGTGAATCCAGGTCCGATTATATATTTCGTTTATCCTATTCTTGTTTATTATGTTATCAAGGTTTTAGTAATCTCTTTTGGGAACGAGATACGTAGAAATCGCAAAGTTATCTTCGCCTCAGACTTTGTGATTCCTCAAGATAGATATTTAAAACTTTTTTTAATTGGTTGGCTTAAGGTTGTTCTTGAGACATGGTTAAGAATCCAGGATTCTCATCTGACTGAATGTAAGTAATCCAGATTTATGAGGTTTGCTAGATTTGTCTATTGCAAACAGATTTCCAAGCCTTGATCTATTCGATCTAAAGGGAAATCAAATAGGCTTATGTGTTAGAGGAAGATTGGTATCAAAAGTAAGATTAGTATCAAAAGTCTTTACTTAGGCTAAATGAACTCTTAGGCTATAAAGAACGTCAGCTATGAGAATTAATTACGTAGATCCTTCTGAGGTTCAAGAGACGTAAGGAGCACGACTGCAACTTAATTTCTTTGAGGGTGAACTCGGTCTTAACTACATTCTGGTCTGAAGTATGATAGTAGGCTAGTGTCTGTAGCGGCTTAATATAGTTCGGTGTTCAAATCTAGACGAGGTCCCGGGGTTTTTCTACAGGTGCAGTTTACCTCGTTAAAAAAACTTATAGTGTCTTGTGTGTTTTCCTTTTCCGCATTATATTGTTTATCTTTATAATATGAATAACACAAGTAGTATGTAATCAGTTATAGTAGATAAGTCCATATTAACTGTGATCGATTACGGGACTCGTTCTTGTAGAATTCGTATCTCGAAAGATATATAACAATTTTCATACTTGGTAGAATTCAGATTCCATTATTTGGATACGACTAGATTGATCTTGGATATTAATTTTTGAGATTTTCCAAGTACTTCTTCTATACAATCAGGTTCACGGACTTTGTTGTCTTAAGTTTCTAGTTGTGAAGAGGTAGAGATATGAACTCTATATACAAATTTTCAAGGATCATTAAGTTGGTCTACTTTTAATTATATTAGGTTATATCCATACAGGTTGCCGAATGAAAAGGTTGGTGGTGTACTTGGTACCCTCTCTTTTTCAAGTGGTGTCTAAGGCATAGGATATGCATATTAACCTTCCTATAACTGCTTGTAGGATGCACAATATTATAAGCACCTTTACTTATTCGTATTAGAACCTACAATTAATCAACCAATTCTTCTTTCCAGTTGGTAACTGGATATAAGATGACATTTTTATTCTAACGCATTTTTTGTTGTGCTATATATGTGCCATTACGACTCCACATTTTACTATGGTTGGTCATCAAAATGATTAAGTCGTTATGATGGATATGAATTTCTAATAATTATCCGCATTTTGACACCTACGACAGGAGATCTCTTAACCGCTAAATTTATGGACTATAACTTTGATGAGACAATCTTCCTGTTGCCGGGGGGAGATAAGAAAAAGGATTTTATAAGGGAATAACATCAATTGGCGTGGTTTATTTCCACTCTGTCTCATATCGATTCTTGTGCTCCACAAACGCAATTGTGAAGTGAAAAAGAATTGTCGATTTCAGAATGTGAACTGATATGGCTAAAGTGACAAGATTACACATACCAGTTGCAAATGTACTTGCAAAGTAAGAAATCCTCAATAATGGATATACACCATAGACTAAGGTGTTGCAACTACACCTGGTGGAAGTGTAGTTAAGGTCATAGCTCCATAAAGGAAGATTAAGAGACCATCAGGTTCGATCAATGCTCACTTAGAAAGGAAGTAGGTAAAGAAGGCACGACCTAATTTATATATATCTTTAATGAAATCATCTCATTAGATTGTCTCTAATTATGTCCATGAATCAATACTGGAGGACGCTCAGAAGTTTAATGATTCCAGAGAACAACAAAATCCTAAGGAATTATGAGTATACAAACGAGTCAACGGAAATATCATGTGAGCATACTAGTGGTTATTAGTTTGATATACAATTTTTCAAGGAAATAGAGCACGATGGGATTGATTGGTGCTTCTTATTTTTGAATATCAAGAAACAACATATTTGGCCTACACAATCCAGGTAGAATTGGTCCCTGACAAATATACAAGTATTTGATATAGTAGTTCTCAACCAGTGTAAATCTTATGGGACATACATTATTATTTGTCACAAAGCGCATAGAGAATAATTAAGTCTTAAAGTATAAAGACTCGCCTTGTGAGACGAGGTTTCTCACAACGCCCTTGAATTGTTTAATCTCTTGTAATGAATGTTATGGTGTTTTGCTACGTAGTTAACTTGATAGTTTCAAAAGGACTTGAAGTGCAACATTTTTATTTGGTTATTACTTATCTTTGTAAGGATTAAGAGATAAACATATTTACAAAAGTTTATGATAGCCATTTGTCCCCCAAATCAAATGACTCTAAATCATGGTGTGCAATTGCAAATAGATTGGAACGTTCACTTATGAATTGAAACAACCAGGCGGATGTGGCATACCCGTTTAAGTGACTATATGATTGGGAAGGGATAAAAAAGTAAGGTATTGTATCATGCACACTCACAAAAAAAAGTTCCTGATTTGGAATTGTAGCTATTTATGTTGATGGTATGAACATGATATGTACTCCTGATGAAATAATAGATTTCACAAGATGCTTGAAATCTGAATTTGAGATGAAAAATCCAGGAAAAGCTCGATCGAACACCGAACTTGTGATATGTCATTCCACCAGTTCGCATATGTACACAGTTGTTAGGATATTTAACAAGGACATGCATCCCGCCAGCACTCCCATAATTAGTTGAGGTTCAAATGTAAGTAAACGATAATTTCGTCTAAAGGAAGATGACGAAGATGTACTGGGAGATGAAATTCCCTTGTATAAGTGCAATGGACTCATTGTTGTAATTATCATAATGTACTCAACCAACTATTTCATCTCCAGTGACCTTGTTAGCTAGACATAGCTCAACACCGATGCCTCCTCCTTGGAACGGTATAATGAATATAATCATATACTTAAAAGGAACCATTAATATGAATTTGGTTTATCCTTACTAAGATATAAAGAGGACTGCTAAAGGAAGTGCAATTTAAAATTTGTTGAGTATGAAGGTACAATAATATTTTCTCCCGCAAAATTAATCAGGGGAGACATGAATGACTTATTTACTAATTCATTGCCTATATTCACTTCAGGAAAGTACATGACTGAAGGAACTGTTCGGAAACTCCTTTGATAGAATCAGGGGGGGGATGCCGACATTAGGGAAAGGATCCAAGGATATGATGTCGATATATTTAACTCAGAATTATGAAGCCGTGTTGTATTATTTTTCCCTTCGATCACGTTTTTTTTTTTCCAACGGAGTTTTTGTTGCTCGACTATTGAGATAATCTTAATTACATCGACTACACGATAAATATTGAAGACCTGAAGATCGCATCGGTATTGTTAAACAACATCATAACCAAAGAAATGAAACTCTATAGTTTTTCAAGTGAAACCACTGTCAGAATCAGCACAAGAAAGCAAGGATTGCATCACAATAATTTTCGACATAATTTAACTAGTAGTACTAATATTACTACTGCGTATCAATACCGGATGTTCATCAATCATCTATATGTTCATATAAAGGATGTTATGTATGGGTATTCGGCAAAGGCATACTTCCGGACTTCTCGCGTTGTACTCTTTTCCTTTCGTCAAGGTTTTATCCCACTGCGTTTTCCCTTGTCGAGGCTTTAATGAGGCAACATATGCGAGTCCAAATATGTTCTAAGGATTCTTAATATTGTATTTTTTTCTTCCTTAGTTCAGGTTTGTCCCTCTGGGTTTTCCTGGCGAAGTTTTAACGAGACAATAGACTTAGATACAGTGGTCATCAAGGAGAGAAACTAGACGTGGAGAACTTTATGTAAAACACTATATCTGAAGCACTATATGTGGAGCACTACATATGAATCAACTATTATTGGACCGCACAAGGAGAAGTGTTGTAGGGCCTTTAGCTCAAGTGTGCAGTCCATCTATATGTAACCAGGGTTTACACCCTAGTCTATAAATAAAAGTTTATTCACACGTAAGAGCATCTCCAATAGCAGGTGAATTTTTTTGTTTTTCATGACACGTAAGATTTTAGACCCTCAATTAAAAAAAATCCATCTTCAATGATTGGATCCTACAAACTAGGAGGGATCGGAAAACAAAATATGAAGGTGTTAGAGAAAGTCTTATTTACACATTCGATTGCACCTCCACGTCATATTTACAATTAATTTATTTTTTTAATAATTTTTTTTTAATTAAATTTCAGTTAAAATAATTTTAATAATTAGTTAAAATAAAAATAAACAGTTAAGATTTTATCATATAAAATATTCCGAGAATTAAATCATTTACTATCAGAGATACTTTTTTAACTATGGAGTCTTATATTTACTATACCTAAAACTTCGATAAATTAATAACATTGGGACCAAAGAAAATTATTATTTTAGCGTTGTTATTAATTTATCGAGTTTAAATTTAGCTTATCCAAGCCTAGTTGGGACCAAATAATTTTATTATTTTAGCAAAGTAATTAATTTATCGAGGTTCTACTGTAGTGTAAAATCTCCTAAATAAAAATCTTAATAAAACTTCCACGTATGATTTTTTACACCCACTGTTGGAGATGCTCTAATATGAATATATATATATATATATATTCTCCTTCTTGTGCACA
Organism: Papaver armeniacum; assembly: GCA_023531295.1. Taxonomy (NCBI): domain Eukaryota; kingdom Viridiplantae; phylum Streptophyta; class Magnoliopsida; order Ranunculales; family Papaveraceae; genus Papaver; species Papaver armeniacum. The sequence goes on along the minus strand of JAJJWW010001301.1, from coordinate 157,966 downwards.
ACAGGTCGGAGATTAAATTTTTGTAAGGATAAGAAAACAACCACATTGACGGGAAGCTCTTAGTATGAGCCCGTATCGGCCGATAGGCAACAAGGCAACAATGCGTAGGACAAACTAGTGGTACTGCTGTAATTAGAATACCATTCCTGGGCTAATTTTACGTGATAATTCCTTGTCTACTCGAGTCTGGTTGAGAATTAGAGATCGAACTCACTCGTTGGAGAGAAGAAGAAGAAGAAGAAGAAGAAGAAGAAGGGGAAAGAGAGAAGATGACAGTATTTCACTTCTTCAATTGTGCAGTACTGACATTTGGTCCTCACGCTGTTTACTACTCGGCAACACCATTGTAAGTAACCTGTATTTCATCCTTGTTTTTGTACAGACTTTTCCATCGCGTTCAATCTTGACCCAGATTCCCAAATCTACCGAAAACTATAGTTCGATTATGATCAATTTCATATGAATGGATCAAAAACCGGATTAAAACTCTGCTGGAGATTTTTTTATGTTCTAATCGTCTAATTTAAAACTTGGATCTTAGCTTAATGTTGCCGATTTTGTTAATTATTATATGAATGAGTGCAGATCGGAATATGATACACTTGGTACTTCTGTCAAAGCCGCTGTTGTTTATCTTGGTACTGCTTTAATAAAGGTTAGTAGTTTAATGTCATCTTTGTATATATGAATTTTGTGGTACTAATTTGTCTAATGAGCTTCCATAATATGCTCCTTTGCTGGAATTCAACTCTTTGAGACGTTAGGTTTATAGATGTCACGGATAAACACTTAAACTCTGACGTAGTGTTTCGTAGTACTACAGATGTCTATTGACCTTAAGCATTGTTGCCATTGAAACAGTAGTTAGGTCATCTTACTTTGTCCTTGGAACCCAATTCTGAGTACCTTTTGAGTTGTCACTCTTTGTTTATCTATCAAATATCCCCAGTTGTGTAAGGTATGAAGGAAAGAGTGACGGGCCAGAGGTAATTATATGAATTGAGAAAACTGGGAGGTACATTTGATCATTCCCGATGCATGTTAATTTAAACTGACATAGGATTAGATATCACCAAATATATGTCCATTATTGTACTTTTATTTAGTTAATCAGTTCTGTCTAACTCAGTTTTCGGAAGTTAGACTTTAAATTTCCTAACATGTTTTTCCTTGTTCGTCATTGCAGCTTGTTTGTCTCGCGACGTTTCTAAAAGTACCTGAAAATGATATGTTCGACCCATATCAGGTATTTCCCTTATTTCATAATTGCTTGAAGTGAACTACTTATTCTTTATACGAGGGCTGGGGTTCGTTATTCTTTCGGGGACTCTAGTTGACTTTGAAAAACTATTTAAAAAACGAGATTTGCTTTTAAATTCTCTGTGGAAGTTTGAGCACGTTCTCGATGGGTGATCTAGCAAAGATGATTCTTCTATAGCTGGCAGAGTCTTCTAGTATCGCTAACACTTTGTTTGCTTGTTTGCCTCAGGAAATATTGAAAGCTTTAATCGGGTTTGTAGATGTCGCTGGGATATATTTTGCATTGACGCAGTTGACTCATAGAAATATCTCTCAGCACCATAAGTTCCAAGCTGTTGGACTTGGTGAGTTAACCTTGATATCATTTTTTCACATTTGGAAAATAATTTCATTCTTAAATGTGCATGCTTACTTTGTAAGTAGAACTACCCTATCTCCAGACTGTTTGAGTTTTCTGAGTTGCTTACCCACTTATTTGATCTTTAATAAACGAAAAATCTCCTCTTGTTTCTAGGATGGGCTTTTGCTGATTCTGTCCTACACAGACTCGCACCTCTTTGGGTTGGTGCTAGAGGATTGGAGTTCACGTGGGAATACGTTCTGCAAGGTCTTGAATCAAATGCAAATTTGGTATGAAAATGACTCTGCATTCCTTTTTTCTTGGATATGAGCTTACCAAGCGTTTAGAGGAAGCATTGCTCAGGATGCTTCTAGACTCAAAAATGTTTTTCCCTATGTTACGACGACACGCCTAAAAAAATTTCAGCCGTGTCAATACGTATTTACACGGACACGCGTATTAATACTCCAATACTTCAAGATACAACTCAGTCAGAAAACTTTGACAAAATTATTAGATATCAACAGCTGTCAAGATAAATCGATACCTTAATATTTGGAAACTTAGTAACAAAATATTAGTTCCAAATTTGTTCACTGATCTTGCTCTAGACTTTCTCCCTTCTTATCCCGACTTCTTCTCTCCAGTGAAGTATATGTAATGCCTTTTGGATTAATCATGCATATTATACGCATATATCTTGCAAATTCACTACCTTATGTAGTTATATATCTATGTTAAACTACTAAATTCAATGATATTTATATTGTGTGTACCGTGTGCACGTATTTTAGTTTTTTAAATTGTCGTGTCGAAATAGTTAATAGCGTATTGGATACAAGACACCGACACCGTGTCCATGTCGTTGTAACACAGGTTTTTACAAGACACCGACGCCATGTCTGTGTCGTTGTAACACAGGTTTTTCCACTTTAGATTGCATCTTTTCTAACGGATATGTCTTTCACATAGATTCCTTGATTTTGTTCTTCACATGTGCTAAAAACCTTCTACTTCAGTATAAAGACTACTTTTGTGGTGACCTTTATTTTTAATGTGGGTTCAGGTGTTGACTGTATCACTTGCTGCAATGGGATCTTTGATTTGGCTCCGAAAGAATAAGCCAAGGACTCTTATTCCCATCATTTACTTGTGTGCATTTATCCTTGCAACAATGCCAACTACCACAAGGTCCTCAAACTCTGCATAACTTAATTTCAAATTCCGTGTAGTTTAGTGCTCTGCAAAATCTTTTCCTCGCATCCTCTTTCAGTTGCTTTTCTTTATCATAATATATTTTCTGATACTCGTGCAGCTATCTAAAGCGAGGTTTGGGGTGGCAACTACCAAACGTGGTTAGCTTTGAACTATTTACATCATTGGTGATGGCTTTTATCAGTTGGCAACTCTTTTCTGCCTGTCAGAGACCTTCAGTTTGAGAGGTTCAGATTGCTGTGGTAATTTTTGTTTGTTGAAGGCTGTTAAAATGGTCAACTATTTCTTGAAGAAGATCTCTTCCACATCAGTCTTGCTACAAAAGCTGATGCTCTTCGTGATTAATCTTGACAAATATTTGTAGAGTAAAAGAAACCTGAGTTAAGTCTGTCAGCGACAAGATTAAATGTTGTCAAATTTGGATATGTAGTTTCTGCTTCTTTTAGATTTTATGGAAGAGATTGAAGTAGGATTAATGAAAGTTATTGATAAATTTTTTTAACTTGCCTAGAATTTCGATGCTGCAATATGTGTAGGGTGTTTATCGATTTTCCGACGATTAACTGAATGTTGTCCAGTTAACACTGAATGATGATTTAGTACTCAATTTCCAGTGCTTCTATTGAATTAATTGCCGCAAAGCTGAAAGAATACGAAATTTTGTTTAGCAAGTGCTTTCTCAAATATATAATTGTTCTCTCCGAAGTAAATTTCAAGTTATTCAATACAACCAATTACCGCCTTTTACAGGCAAATTAAATAAATGTAGTATTACAACATGAAGAAGAAAACAGTGATGATAATGAATAACGGCATTTCTGCCTTCTGAATTTTCTCTATTCAGCTTCCTCAACAAAGGCTTCCACTCGAAGAAGAACGAATCCTACTGCCACACCGACTAGAGTCAAACCGCACATGACGGAAGAAATTTGAAATATTTCAGCTGCTGCGTTGCAGGTAGAAGAAAGTGCTCCTCCTTTTCCTTTGGATCCTGTTTTCAGCGAACTCACAACATTTGCAAATGACTTCTCAGTGCACACTGGAAGCCCTAATGAAGCTACACTGTTGTGTGCTTTCAACCCTCCAAAGGAATTCAAACCTTCTACTTTTACCACATTTCTCTTTCTTCCCTGGCGACCAGCGGTCACAACGGATGATGCATTGGTGAATGTAGCAGATGACATAGCTATGGAAGTTGCTGCCATTTCTGCTAAAACCGAAAGTCTGAGAGAAAAAAAAAACACAGAGTTCAAGAATGAAAAATAAGCAATAGGAGGAAAGTACTTTCAGAAAAATATGAAATGTAGGATTAAGAATGCAAGGCAGTATAAAATCATGAACTCACCTTGATGAAGAAGATGTTGAGGAATTTTCGGGCGCGTGGTATGGAATTTCAGAGTAGAAGTGAGGAAGAAAATCTTACTTTGTATGGTTCTGGATTTACACTTGGATAAGATTGGGTATGAAGATGGTTGGTTGACAAAGAGATTGCATATTAAAATATAGTCACAATTTACAACTTTAAATGTAAGCCAGGAAAAATGAGGCACTTGTTTTTGTTTGTTTTCAGGTACAAGAATGAGGCTAAACTGGGACCTGAACAAGTTGGTTCTGGTAAGAAGAAATAAGTAAAACTAAAACCTGGTTAGTCACTTTTAGTTCAATCAGATCTCAGTTGTTCCAAGTCTAATATAGGCGTCGTTGTTGATTATTAAAAGTAACCCAACCCAACCAAGACCCTCAACTTTATGTTATCTGAATATCTTACAACTTACGGACAGAGAGAGCATTGTAAACCTTTTTAAAACTGAGAAAAATATAGTAACAAGTCACAAGTTTCACAACAATAGTCTCCTTTCATTTCCATGATAGTAATAAGGAATGGGATGATAGATTGATGAACAATGAACCTATGATGATAAAGGTTTAGTGTTGTTCTTCAGTTTTGTACAGCCCACTTGGTATTTACAAAATAATTACTTGCTGGCCTTTAACTTGAAGAATTACTTTAATATATGGTACCTTAATCTCATAGGAGAATGGAGAGACACCTAAAACTTTTCCATAGACGCCTCTTCACTAACATTGCAAGAGTTACCACATCTTTTCCAAGTGTGTCTATTAAGTCATAAAAAGAAGTTTTTCAAGGTCTGCAATCTAAAGAGATAATAAAAATAATAATACAGTCATCCATCATCCTATTGAAACAACAAAAAAAGACCTGCCTTACAGAAATAACAAAGTCGGATCATAGACTTTTTACCACAAGTTCATGAGGAATTGGTTTCTTCCCAGCTTAATCACCTGTGTATGGTACAGAAATTGATATGCATATCAAAATCAGATTAGCACACATGGTTATTTTTTAAGTAACTTACAATCTGCGTTGTTTCTGATATCACGTTCCCTTCTCAATGGTGTGATCTCTTCTACAACCCTGAAAATATGCAATTTGAACTCCTTTGGTGTTACGAGTTCCAAGATACAAACATCACTAGCTTCAATGTTGTTCGTGAAGGAAATCTTACGCCACCCTTCAGTTAATTGTGCAATCTGGCGATTTTGGTTCACGTAAAACCTTACATCCCATCTTTTTCCACGAGGATCCCTCAAAGTCATACCTTGACTGCAATGAGGAAGATGCACCTTCCAGAATGAGGATGGCAATGGCTGCATTAACAAATAAATCGATGGTGAAGATGAAAACAGGTCAGAAATCAATAATAATCGTATATTTAGACTCCCCAATAAAGTCATAATTATCTTTTACCACGTAACACATTATGAAAGCTCAAAAGTACTTGAAGGCTGAGACAGCCGACCATTTGTCACCGTAAGGTATCTGTTGAGTGATATCAAAACTAGAGGTGTCTAAAGGGCTTCATGGTAATCATAAACGGGATACTAGTATCACATTCACTTACCTCAGACTGACACTCTAATATTTTCATCAGATTCAGCTGACCAAATTCACTTCATAAAGGAAAGATCTTGCGTTGATACATAAGTATTTTAGGTATACTAGCCATCTACCTTTCGTCTCTAGCTAACCAAATACACATTTATGACCAAATCAGTCGTCAAGATGCTAAATGGCTTGATGAGAAATGTTTTGTGGAAAAGTACATAAGAAGAGAAGAAATATGCTCTTGAGTTGAGATATTTAACGAAGTGATTCACTGCACTTGGGTGATAGAATCGAATCAGACTTTGGCAAGCTCATTGAGCAGGTAAGGGGCCATGGGAGATATAATCTCCTAACCTTCTCAATATTTCATGAAAACAAGCTCATTAGGTATGTCATTCTACCATATTAATTTGGATGATCCAAGGCTACATTGAGATAGAACAAGCTGCCTCGCTCATCTCACTTTCGGCTTTGGTCAACATTAGTGGGCAGTCAGGACTCTCAGAAGTGGAAGACTGGAAGTGGAGCAAAAGTGGAATTTTAATAGTGAGTTACAGGTACATCAAATGGGGTGATGGTTATGGTGATTTCCCAAGGATGTGGTATGGAATTATAATGTACGAACAAAAGTATGCTTCTTTACATGGTTGTTACAGCATGATTCCATACTAAAAGACAGTTTGAAGGTGCTATATATGCAAGGAAAAACTTGGAACAATCAACAACTTCCTACTGCACTGTCTAAAGGCTATACTCATTTGGCAATACTTCTTACAGAGAGTTTAGGACTTACATGATTCTTAAAGAGGGAGGTCACAGAGGTGCTTAAAAAGTCTACGAAAGAATACTTGGGAAAAAAATGGAGGACACCAGAAACTCAATTTAACACTTACTCTTTAATCATTTATACTATATATATACTTTTGCTGATAAAAAAAGGAGTCAAGGAAACTAGAAACTCACCAAACAAAATCCAGTATAAACATGGGAAACTCGCATAGTGATCATTGTATGGGGGTTTTTAGAAACAAATTCCCCTGCTGCATCCAACGCCATCATTTCTTCTTCATACGTGATGTCACGTCTTTGGGATATAAAACGTCCTCCAAGTCTCTCAGCTATACCAAGCAGATTCAATCATATGCAAATATGCTAATAGAAATCGACACATAAACCATGAAAACAGAAAGAAGATAAACTTAGAAAAAAATTAAGAGCTTTGAAATTTAGGAAAATTACATTGACTCTTCACTGCCTTTTTCCCCTTATGACTAGCAGAAAAATTAGTTGTGCATGGTTGACTGCAATTGGCTTGAAATGCAGATTCTTTTTCGCATGAGTTTCCGTCAAATATTTGCACAAGGAAACATAACTTGTCGACATATTTAAAAACACAGAAATCTCCATCGCTCATGTAATTATCAATCACAAAGTCTTGCCATCCTTCTTCAAAGTAATAGCCATCATCCATCTTAAGTAAATGCACTCTCCAAACTTTTCCACTTGGGCCGCATAAAGAAAATATTCCAGGAATTTCACGTGTTATTTGAGCTAAGAACTCCACCTGGACTTTCTGCAAAACACCCTTTAGCCACATTAAGAAAGTACTGTGACTTAGATTTCACACATACCGAAAGAAGTAAGTACTATCTAGTTGTATTCAAAAGCTCCATCATACCAAAACTTCATATAAGTAAATTAGCTCACTCATAATTTTCTTTTAAGGAAAAACAACAAACTACTTAACTATAACTGGACTGACTGCATATGACGTGCAAACTAAAAGAGTGTTTCAATTCTCGTGTAACAAAACAAGGTCATTCACTTACTTTCATCATCGGTTTCTAAACAGAGATGTTCATAAATACTCCCTCTGTCCCACTATTAGATGACCTAGTTCAAGTTTGCACAATTCTCAAGGCAAGTATTGGAAATGAGACTTTTTAAGTATTTTTTACAATTATACCCTTACGGGTATAATTTGTAAAATTTAGAAATGATTTCTCTCTCAAACTATACCATGGATTTTCATAAACTTTGTATTATTGAAAAGCATTTTAAAACACCTACGCAACGAGTATAAATATGAATATCAAATTATACATATTTCTTATACTTACGATAATCTTTCAAAAGGATAATTTTAGAAGATTCCCTTGCTTAACGAAATAGGTCAACTAATGATGAGACAAAATTTAAAACTAAGTAGGTCATCTAATGGTGGGGCGGAGGGAGTAACAATTAGAGACAAGAAGCGGGTTTTAAGCTACAAAATCTACTGCTCGACATAGAAGCTTCGATTCTCTCCATTTTTCATATTTGCTCAAGGGAAAGAGTAAAGGATATACTACAAAAGAAGCTACTCAAATATGAACGGAAAAAAAACTGTTATCTACTTGTCTCTAGAGCAAGATTTGCCACTTACAGACAAAGTAAAGGTGATGTCGTAAACACTATACATAGATACATTCCTAACATGGTTTATAATAAAAAGATTAAAAGCTAAAGCCTAAAACTAGTTAAATGAGATCTCTACTATAGAAATCTTTATTTATCTATGAGGAAAGACAAAAACAAAAAATATCTTTTCACAGCTTCTCTACGGAAGTATTATAACTTATAAGAGAAAGATATGATATGCTGTTTACCATTTTGTAAAAGCTCTTGGGGGAGAGAAAAATCTTGAAGAACTCAACAGGACGAACATTAGATACTGATGCTGAATGTAAAGATGAGCCCATCTCAGACCTTCTTGGCCTCACCATATCTTCAGTTGCTAACAAAATCAGGAAGAACCACTTCCACCACTTTCCTTCCTAGACAAAAGAAAAATGGCTTCTTCTCTAAACCTCTCTATCTCTCTACTTGCTCTGTTCTCTATGCTCTAAAAAAAATAAAAAATGAAAAGACTAGTTGCAGGAGGGTAGCCAATCATGGAGGACTAAATGAAGTACGGACCATGGGGCTCATTTAAAACCTTAAACACAACCACCTAAACCATTAAACTTCTTTACCAAATAATATTTGAACTTCCTTCATAGACTTCATTGAATTGAATGATTCTGTTTTGCTTTTCAGAGTGAAATTCAAAACGAATAAGGACAAAGAGATACTTCATTTAAGGTAGAAGTATAACAGTTGCGGACCCTTTAATACTGAAATGACTGAAATGGAATGAAAAGTATAGCAGCAATCAGAAGTTTTTCCATTTCCACATTTGAGTGTGTCACGTGCCTCTGACATGCACTTAATATCTGAGGTGGCAAACCCAAGTCCATTTTATGGGCAGATTGCAAAAACTTGTCACGTAACTCACACGTCTCTTCTTCTCTGGATGAATTTGTCGAACACTTGATGCACAATGTCATCGATAGACAGCAATACGTACCTTCTTCATACACCATAGACGGACAGTCTATAATCTCATCGATTCACGTACATCAACGCTGGATTCCTGATCGAATTAAAGCTATTCTCCCACCATCAGCTGCAACTAAAATCACGAAATGGCTCGTACGCTCACCCACCAGTTCTAGCTCCTGAACAACTTCTAGTATCAATATCCAACACATCATTTCATCTCCCCCAACAACCTTGATACCAAGCAATAAATAGAGATGTCAGCTTGCTGAGTTAACAAGTCTAAAGATGCCTGGAATTTCTTTCTTTAGTCCCCATCTACTGCTATGTCAACAGCATATACACACACCCCATTGCACATCATTACATCTCTGTCTAATGGTAACGGGCAATGCTCTCTACTTAAATAGACCAGCTCTTTCCGTCCGTTCCATGGTTTTTACTCGCTCCAAATTTCAGCACACCATCTCACTCTAGTAGGCCATCCAATCCCATCCTGAATAGCACGGACGCGCCTAAAATGGTGACGTGTCCGCGTCAGATCGCGTCCGACATTTGGATGCGAGCATCTCCTGGACAAACACACCGGTGACATCACATGCATATGTCACACACTATATTAATACTCCGTCAGCTTTTTGAAAAGAGATATTTTCACTTTTTCATTTTAGCTCAAAAATCAATAATGCTACGTCTACCAGGGCTAGAATTCCGTGGGATTTCCCGGAAGAGATAATTTTAAGGGTATATTAACTAAATACCCTTAGATTTGGAACCCTTCAAAAATACCCCTATTACATTATAAATATACCCCTCCTCTTATATATAAATTTTATCCATTTAGAAATAAATTATTTTAGTAATCTATTCCACATGATATTTTTGTTTATTTCAAAAAACAATAATTTTCTATCTCGTTCACTCCGTCACTGCCTCAAACTCCACCGACGATAATTCACCACCACCACCACTCCACAACCATCACCACCGCCACCACCACTTCACAACCATCACCAACATTCCACCATCACAACTCCACCACTTATCGTCACCGCCACCGCCATCGCGACCACCATCGCTTCCAAATTCACTACCATTGCCGCCAAGTTGATAACAAAATTGAAAATTTAGAAATAAGTTAGGTCCATATTTTTGTATCAACAACCAAAGTTGATCCAGATTTTTGTATCAACAACCGAAGTTGACACCAAATTTGATGTCAACAACCCAAGTTCATATCATATCTGGTGTCAACAACCCAAGTTGTTACCAAAATTGAAAACTCAGAAATTTGTTAGGTTAAGATTACGTGTGAACAACCTAAGTTGACACCAAAATCTGGTGTCAACAACAAAAGTTGAACCCAAAATCTCGGTGGCACCACCACCTCCACCGCCGCATCACCACCACCACCACCAAAGATGTGAGATAATAAATAAAATGATTTTCATCTAAATTTTTATTAATATTGAAAAGGTATTTATATGATTTAAAATTAAATGAATTACATTTTAGAAGACAAGGGGTATAATTATTGATGCATAAGGGTATATGTGAAATCCATGAAAAAGAGGGGTATTAATATAATTTCCACTAATTTTAATGGGACCCATGGTGATTTAATGCCCACCCCCTGCAGTTCTCCAGTGGGGCCCACGGGGCTGTCTCTCACGGGATTTTTCCCGGGATACAGCCCCGGTCAACGTAGCATCACTCCTTAAAAATATGCCAAATTGAAAAAGTGAAAGTATTTCTTTTTCAGAAACGAAAGGAGTATAAAATATCTATTAAAAGTGCCTGATTTTTTTGTACATGTGTTATTTTATTAGTATATATTTAAGGGAAATAATCGTTGGGTCCTTTTTTAGGCGGTCCCAAGACTATTAGGTCCAGCGGGAAAAAGCGTTTTTTGTTTGGTCCATAATTATTTGAAAATATAAGACGGACAAAAATGCCCTTCCATACTGTAATTTCCGTACTTTTCTATTCCCATAATTATTCGAGTTTATGCTCTCTGATGAACTCTGAACTTCCTACTTATTTTTGTACAAGAGTTCATTTTATTTGATGAACTATTAGGCGTTGGTCATGATTATGTAGATCTGAGTTCATTTTGTTTGATGAAACAACTTTAAAAAGTGCATAACAAACATGGAATCTTAACTTCATTATATTTAATGAAAATCTTAAGTTTACAATACATAATTGCTGCATAATCAAAAAAAAAAAAATTCATTCTAAATAGTGAACACATAATAAAAGTTGATTATTCAGAAATAAAAAGAAGTTCATTCTCTCAAATGAACACAAAACAAAAACAAAACCAAATTAAAAAAAACATAGTTCATTCTTAAAAATGAACACACAACAAAAACTTCCATTATTATGAATAAAAATAGAGTTCATTATTTTAAATGAACGCCTAATAAAGCTTCATTATTATGACAAAAAAAAATTAGAGTTCATTCTTTCAGATGAACACACAACAAAATACGAAAACATGAGTTCATTCTTGAAAATGAACACACAACAAAACATCCATTATTAAGAATAAAAACAGAGTTCATTATTTCAAATGAACACCTAATAAAAAAGATCTAAAAACAGAGAGAATGAACACACAACAAAAACAGAGTTCATTTTTTCGAATGAACACCTAACAAACAGATCTAAAAACAAAGTTCCTTCTTTAAATGAACACACAACAAAAACCTTACAAAATCAGATCGAAGTACAAAAACATGATAAAAATTTATTGTCTTCATCATCTTCATCGTCTCCATCATCTTCAACAGCATCAGAGAAGAAGATAACACAAAATCTTCGTCGTCTTCATCATCTTCAACAACATCCACAACAACAACGGATACGAAGAAACACAAAATCTTCGTCGTCTTCATTATCTTCATCGTATTCATCATCATCTTCAACATCAGCAACAGTAGCAGAGAAGAAAAATCCCAAAATCTTCATTGTTCATCATCATCTTCATCATGAGCAACAAAAAAAAAATGGAGAGAAAAGAGAAACTAGATCTGAAAACAGAGAGGAGGGAGAAAGTAAATCTGAAAGATAAAATATTTTCTATATATATGGAAACATAAGGATATTTCTGCCAATATTAAAAGATTATGACATCATTAATTGATGACGTCATTCTAGGACCAAACTGTAATATATATACTTAAGAAAAGGACCAAAAAGATAGTTGACTGAGTCAACTGGACCAAATTAACTCTAATATATTATTCTTAGGACTATATGGTATTTTCAATAATTTATTAGCATTATTGAGAAATTACATTCATAATATGTACATTTTAGTGGGAAATATCACTAATTTCATAATGTGTCTGTGTCTTACTTTCTTAATTAAAAATAACGGGGTCAAACAGAATTGCTGACAGTCAACATCCAGTCAAGGTACCATCCCTTAATATTTCAAATATTGGGTACCAAAGCTAGGTGTTGGACATTCGCTGGGTACCAAACGTTAAATAACCCTAAAATCAATACAAAAACTATGTGAATTACCAGTAATATAGATGTCATCTACAAAAACTAAGATAATATCGAGTGAGTTTGTAACCATATTTTTTCATAGTCAAAGAGTTATTAGCATGAAAATACTTAAAGTCACGAGAAACAAGGCGGTAAGAAGTTTATCATACCAGACCCATGGATCCTGCTTCAAACCATATAGAGACTTATGAAGTCTGCAAATAGTATTAGGCTTTGATGTGTTTAATAATCCAAGAGGTTGAGATATATACACTTCTTCAGACAAGTCCTCATGCAAAATGGTGTTGCTGACATCAAGTTGATCAACTACCTAACCAAATTTGACTGCCAAAAATAATAAAACTTCAATTGTTATTGGCTTAGAAACTGGAATAAATATCTCAAAGTAATAAAGTCCTTCTTGTTGATGAAGTCCCTTGCAAGTAGCATCGCTTTATACCCATCAATTGTACCATCAGGCTTATGTTTGACCCTGAAAACCCACTGTTTATGGGTGAAAATTATTTCTGCCGGTTTTGGTAATTTGGGGTGTGTGGATGAGAAATGAGTCTAAACGTTAAACAAATGCACTACACGGGAGTGCTTGTAGATTCGAGAAATCAATCTGTGCAAATCCGGCATAAACCAAGAAATGGCCGTTCCAGACTTGTTTCGGTCACAAAGTAAAGGAGATGGGGTTGATCTTAGGGAGGGAAGCGAAGAAGGTGTTGATATTGTGAAGGTGTTGGCTATGTATGACTTGTATCAGAAAGCTGAACTGGCTTGCAGGATGTAAGCTATTAGTTCCGGTGTTTGAATATGATGGTATCAACACTTGCCTCTGTTGTCTGGACTTGTTCTTGTTGTTTTTGGAAATAGGGAGGAGAACCTATTTATACAAGTCATTTGAGCCTTATTCACGTCTTTCGTGGGAAGTGGAGGAAGTGGAGTGATGGAGTAGTGGAGTTGTGTGTTGGTGTTACACGACCAGTCTTGCCCACTTCTCCTGTCATCTCTAACCGTCCATGACTTCCTGACACGTTCTTGTGATGGCGCGTTGCACGCTGTAAACTGCCAGACCAATACCCCAGTGTGTATCCCCCAGTTTATGACATGATTGATGTCTCTATTGTGTGGATCGTGGGATCCACAGAAAGTAGCATGTAATGCTCGATTAAATAACTAAGTTATTTAGGAAGTCGATACCTGTGAAGTACCGAGTGTATTCTATGCAGGTACTGTATCATGGTGTGGTAGAGTGAGGGGTGGTGATCACCATGATGCCTCACTGACCAATTAACTCCTGACCAGGGTTGTATAACCAAGCCGGTGAAGTTTGACGGACGAGATGATCTTTGAGACACTCATCTGCGACCGTTGATGGAATTAGGGTTTTTGAAGAGGTGCGCAAGCATCAATCTTCAGCTTGGTCGAATCCAAGCTTGGGATACAATTTTGAAAGGGCCGATCGTGCATGTGTGTAGACGACATGACGGTGTAGGCGCCCATATCTCATTGTCTCATGAAAGTGTGATCTAGGCCACTCAATTTGTCCGGCGAAGTTGAGTGGTTGAGATCAATTTGCAACAGAAATTTGGTGCCGCAAAAGCCGCGTGTCATGTCAATTTTGGGCGCGCGTTCCAAGACGACCAAGCTTGGTCGGTCTTGGCCGATCAGCCCGGCGTGCATACGGTGGGATGGTATATATACATGTACTTCATCGTCCCATAGAAACGTGATCTAAGCCACTCAATTTGTCCGGTAAACTTGAGCGGTCGAGATCAGTTTAAGGCCGGGAAGTGTGACCACGCCTAGCTTGGGCGTGTGAATCGAGGTGTACAGCCAAGTTTGGTCTTGGCCGATCAGGTGTGGAGATAGATGGGCCCACGGTGGTCATGTTGATACGTACCAGACCTGCTTAGTCTAATCCTGGACCCTTCATTCGCGCAAGAGAAAATGGACGCTCGTGATCGTTCAAACCCTGATTAGGGTTTCACCGGTCGTGCGTCATGCCTTGTTTGGGCACACGAACTGGAACGACCAACTATAGTTGGTCCTGACCGATTGGTCATGTATGTAGGCGGGCCCACGGTGTTTGTGTTGACATGCTCTGGGCCCTTTGAATCTACATCTACACCCTCCATCTATGCTTGCGAAGATGGACGGTTGAGATTGTTTTGCGATACATGTAATGTGCCGCAAACCCTAATTTAGGGTTTTTGTCCATACTTGCTTTGGCTTGGACGGTTTGGCAAGCTATGCCACCCTTTTGGGGAGACCGACCATGCGGGGCCGCGTTGGGTCGGTGGTGAATATTCCAATACCGCTTGGGGTCATGGATTTAATCTAAGACATCCAATCATCTTTGTGAAGTTGGATGGTCGTGATCGTTTAACGAGACCGATATGGTCACCCGGTTCAAATATGCTCAATCGGGCTAGTATAACACACCGAGAGTTGTAGCTTTGTATGGGTATTTCGTACATGCTTCATTATTAATGCTTGGAGATTCGTGTTGCTCTGTGAGAACAACACTCGGTCGTCATGCCGCACCCGTAATGAATACGGGAAATACAAGGCTAGATATGCATTAATTAATAATCTTTGTAAATTCCGCAGGGTATATGGGATTGTTGATACATGCTCCAACCTGGATGAATTTCGTGTATTTAATTCACGAGAATCATTGGGATTGTTGCCACATGCTCCATTCTAGGTGAATTAGTAAAGTGAAGAAGTATTCATCACTTATTAATGGCTTTATCTTTTGCAAGATGTTAGCGCATAATTTTGGCGTTTACAATTTTAACCTTAAATTAAAGATGGTGACAATTAAAGACAAATCTTATGAGACAAAGTTAGATGTTACCAGGAGAGACGGGTCATCCTGTCCTTGGAGCATGTCACGTTCAAGAGGCGTCCAGGCGAGTGTTCCCCTATCATGATGTCGGTCTTGCATGCTTCGATGGACTGTTACGCCTGTTTCGTTCGTGGGGCTACTGCACCTGCTTGATCGAACGTGGGCTTGATGTGCCTTTTTTGGTTAATCGTAGGTCCGCTGCGTCTGCTTGATCGAACGTGGGACTCGATGTAAGCATGCTTGATTCGAACATGGGCAGATGTGCATGCTTCGATCAAACGCGGGACCACCATGTACATGTTTCAAACGTCGGCCATGTCATGTGCCTACTTTGACCGTACAGTTGATGTACTTGCTCGAGTGTCATCTTGCTACTTCGACCAAACACCGACCCATCTAGCTTGACTAAACACCGGACTTGATGCTTTGACCAAACACCGGCCTTGCTGTTTTCTTTGCTCGAACGTGGGACCCGAAGTGAGCAAGCTTGTTTTTTTTTTTTTTTTTAAAATAAATCTTGTGTGCTCAAATGTAAATGTGGGTCCTGTAGAAAGCGTTGAAGAAGCTTCTGGAGTAGGCCCGGGAGAGCGTTGAAGTGTTGGAGCCAAACGCCTTCTTACGGAAAGAGAGCTTTGATTGGGGACATCGAGTGTCTGCCCCGACCAATCTGGGGCTAGGATCAAGTGGGACCCGCCGCGTTCCTGACTGAACGTCGACCATGTGTTTCGACTGAAAACCGGCCCTGCTGCGTGCGCCTGTTTTATTTGAATACCATCCTTGTGACTTTGATCAATACCGGACTTGAAACTTGAGCAATACCAGACTTGTGACTTGATCAATACCGTACTTGTGACTTGATCAAAACCGAACTTGAAAGTTGAGCAATATCGGACTTGTGACTTGATCAATACCGGACTTGTGACTTGATCAACACCGGACTTGAAACTTGATCAACACCGGACTTGAGACTTGAGCAATACCGGACTTGAAACTTGATCAACACCGGACTTGAGACATGATCAACACCGGACTTGAGACTTGAGCAATACCAGACTTGTGACTTGATCAACACCGTATTTGAAACTTGATCAACACCGGACTTGAGACTTGAGCAATACCGGACTTATGACTTGATCAATACCGGACTTGAGACTTGAGCAATACCGGACTTGTGACTTGATCAACACCGGAATTGAAACTTGATCAACACCGGACTTGAGACTTGAGCAATACCGGACTTGTGACTTGATCAATACCGGACTTGTGACTTGATCAACACCGGACTTGAAACTTGATCAATACCTAGGTGTTTGGACCCAATACCAGCCTTTGTGTACTCCAACGTGAATGAGTATTCTATCGTGTGTGACTACACATCTCACGCGTTTTTATACAAGTCTTGACTCATGTCTTTTATTGTAGAATGAAGAAAAGAACTCCTGTTGAGATGCCTTAAGGGATAATCTTTGGTGCCAAGTCGGGAGGTGTTGACGACTTCAAAGATATGCCGAACATTGATGATGAGTTGTTCACCGCGCCCTTTCAACTATATGAAAATATCCGTTCCACAAGATAACCCTTCTCCTATCGACTTCAAGGTTTTTCATGCTCCGCTGGGACCTCATGAAGGATGGATGAGACATATGTTGAGCAATGAGTACATCAAAGATAACTTGACCAGAGCGCAGATTATTGATGCAACTTGAGTGTTGAAACGACTCGAGAGGATGTTAAAGTGGTTTCTGGTGCGAACGTTGAGGTGGATCCTGGAGAGAGTGTTGAAGAAGGATTCTGAAGCGAACATGAGTCCCGGAGAGAGCGTTGAGGCAGCTCTTGAATAGACCATTGAAGCAGCTTCTACTAGAGGGAGCGTTGAAGTGTTTCCCTCTTCAGTTCGATTTACCCTTGCGAATTCAATGCTTCTTGACTGACCATCTCTCTCATGTTGAAGAATTCCTTGATGACGGTGAAGGAACTTCATGCTGAGCCTCGGTCCCAAGCGTGGTTTACATGGTTTGTTCGTAGTGGTTGTTTTCGAGCCAGATATGGAATATCTTGGACATTGTTTCATCATTGTGGGAGTCGTGCATGTGGTACTGGAGTTGGAGTTGACGGACGCGCAGGATGTTGTATCTCGGTGGTTTTCCTCTTGCTGCTTGGGGAACGCTATGAAGGTGAAGGTTGTATCGCTTGTTGGTGAGATATATGCCCCTACAAACATTATGAGGCTCTTTATTACCGGCATGCCTGGTTCTTTCTATCAGGGCATATGTTGTTGTAGATGAGCGTTCAACAACTCCAAAGTATGACCAAAAGCGCGGATTCTCCAACATAGCATGATAGACATGTACCACTGTCTGATAAAGTGACTCACCCGGATCTTATTCGACCACTGTCTGATAGAGTGACTCGCCCGGATCTTGCTCGATATGACGCGTGGACATCGTTATCTTCTTGGGGCTGCTCCCTTGAGGTATCGGCTCCAGTGGAAGATTGCCGTCATAGAGCGTTGATACGTTGCACCGATATTCTTTAAACCAAATGGCAGTATGGTATAATAAAAATTTCCGAGAGGAGTTCGAAAAGCTATCTTACTTGCATCATGCTCGTACATCCTTATCTGGTTGTAGCCGCTACATCCATCCATGGAGGAGAACATTCCGTGTCCGCTGGTTGCATCTACTAACATGTTGATGTTAGGTAGAGGAGGATCGTTTTTGGAGGAGCACCTGGTCTATCCATTTTCCTCGTGTCTGAACTATAACTATTTAACCGACTTGGATCCAGGTATGACATGTAGATGATGGGTGACCAATTTTCATCTAAATCCGTCATTTTTTCATATCTCCAAGCGAATATGTCCTGGTACTCTTTGAGAAGTTCCACGAGCTTCATGCGTTTATCCGTACACAAGGTTGAGCCGATGGAGATAGGCCTAGGAGATTCCTCAACGATTTCAATCTCATCGGTTGTGGAGTTGGTGCCATCTTGCAGTTGTTGTGGAGCATCTAGCACTTGTTCTTGTGGTTCGTTCTTTGTTGTAGCATTCCATTGGGTAGAGAGACTGGGTAACAGTCTCCCATGCTAATTGATGATGGAAGTGTCGGTATACCATTTTCCCATTCTGGTCACGACTCGCCACAAAAGTTCGTTCCCTGTTCGTGTGAACGTGGGTCGTGGCTTCACGGGGATGGAAAGAATGCTTCGTCGGCAAAGATGCATCGTGGGTTTTAGCCCTCAATGATGCAAGCCGGTCTTCTTCTGAATTGACGCCCACGTGGGGAGTGGGACGCAACGAACTTGTCGATTCTTTCCGCGGAGCTTCTCCGTATGTCTTTGGTTTGGTTTCCCTCGAAGTCCGTCATTGTGGTAGGCTTCCGTACGACCTTGCACGGGAAAACCTTGGATGTCCTGAGAGTCTTGAGAGTAATCACATTCGAAGACGCTCCTGTGTAGATAAGGGTCGTCTTGAACTCTGAATCCTTGATGCGTGCGGTGACATGTAGGGCACGATCGTGACTTTCCTCTCGGTTGATTGCGGCAAAAACGTCTCCATGCGGCTGATTCTAAGAGAGGTGTGAAAGTTCGCATAAACTTTCCACTAGAGAAACCGCTTCCCTATCCACCGGCCTCTGGTTCATAGTGAAACTATTGACTTGAGGAAGATCGTTGTGAGGATCAGTCCCCAGTGTAGGAGTCTCCCTGACAGGATTGCTCATATCTGATGTCGCTTCTTTGATCAGGTCCATGGAGGTCCGCGCCGCAGAAGTACCTTATCCGGTGCGTTGAATGCGTTCCTTTTTTGCTCCAGGGGCTGTCGCGGCTGTTGTGGCAATCTATCAGTTAATATCTTAAGAAAAGTGAGTACCTCTTTCTGAGTTGCGGCCATATCCGTTTGAGTCTTAACAAGAATCTCCTTCTTCTCTATCAAGTCTACAATGGAAATGGGCGGTGGTCCTCTTCTCGTCCCTCCGGCTCCTCGTCCTGATGAAGGAGTGGAAGTTGTTGCTCTGGTGACTACCAGAGGTGTTACACTTGATGAAATGTCGAGATTTGCGGCTGCTCTGCTCTCAGTGATGGGAGGTGTTACACTTGGAACGTCTCTGCTTTCTGCTGGAACCGGTGGTAAAAGTAACGGCTCCATAAGATGTATTGACCACGGTAGATCCACTGACAGGTACATCGACACTGGGAGTGTTATCCACACTAGCTCCATCAGAATTGGTTGTTGATCCAGACCTGAGTTCTACCATCTTGAAATGGATTGATGATTTAATTGGTCCTAATATCTACCCTTTTTGAAATTGATAAAATTGAATCGGATTTTGAAGAAATTAACTTTACAACCGAGAGATTAACCTCCCGCTATGGTCGCCAATTGTTTATGGGTGAAAACTATTTCTGCCGGTTTTGGTAATTTGGGGTGTGTGGATGAGAAATGAGTCTAAACCTTAAATAAATGCACTACACGGAGTGCTTGTAGATTCAGAAATCAATGCATGCAAATCCGGCCTAAACCAAGAAATGGCCGTTCCAGTTTGTTTCGGTCACAAAGTGAAGGAGATGGGGTTGATCTTAGGGAGGGAAGCGAAGAAGGTGTTGAGATTGTGAAGTTGTTGGCTATGTATGACTTGTATCATCGAAATCTAAATCGGCTTGCAGGATGTAAGCTATCAGTTCGGTGTTTGAATACGATGGTATCAACACTTGCCTCTGTTGTCTGGACTTGTTCTTGTTGTTTTTGGAAATAGGGAGGAGAACCTATTTATACAAGTCATTTGAGCCTTATTCACGTCTCTCGTGGAAAGTGGAGGAAGTGGAGTGATGGAGTAGTGGAGTTGTGTGTTGGTGTTACACGACCAGTCTTGCCCACTTCTCCTGTCATCTCTAACCGTCCATGACTTCCTGACACGTTCTTGTGATGGCGCGTTGCACGCTGCACGCTGTAAACCGTCAGACCAATACCCCAGTATGTATCCCCCGTTTTGTGACATGATTGATGTCTCGAGTGTGTGGATCGTGGGACCCACAGAAAGTAGCATGTAATGCTCGACTAAATAACTAAGTTATTTAGGAAGTCGATACCTGTGAAGTACCGTGTGTATTCTATGCAGGTACTGTATCATGGTGTGGTAAAGTGACGGGTGGTGATCACCATGACGCCTCACTGACCAATTAACTCCTGACCAGGGTTGTATAACCAAGCCGGTGAAGTTGGACGGACGAGATGATCTTTGAGACACTCATCTGCGACCGTTGATGGAATTAGGGTTTTTGAAGAGGTGCGCAAGCATCACTCTTCGACTTGGTCGAATCCAAGCTTGGGATACAATTTTGACAGTAGCCGATCGTGCATGTGTGTAGACGACATGACGGTGTAGGCGCCAATATCTCATTGTCTCGTGAAAGTGTGATCTGGGCCACTCAATTTGTCCGGCGAAGTTGAGTGGTCGAGATCAATTTGCAACGACAAATTTGGTGCCGCAAAGCCGCGCGTCATGTCAATTTTGGGCGCGCGTTCCAAGACGACCAAGCTTGGTCGGTCTTGGCCGATCAGCCAGCGTGCATACGGTGGGATGGTATATATATACATGTACTTCATCGTCCCATAGAAACGTGATCTAAGCCACTCAATTTTTCGGTAAACTTGAGCGGTCGAGATCGGTTGTGGCGGGAAGTGTGACCACGCCTAGCTTGGGCGTGCGAATCGAAGTTTACAGCCAAGTTTGGTCTTGGCCGATCGGGTGTGGAGATAGATGGGCCCACGGTGGTCATGTTGATACGCACCGGGACACTGCTTAGTCTAATCCTGGACCCTTCATTCGCGCAGGAGAAAATGGACGCTCGTGATCGTTCAAATCCTGATTAGGGTTTCACCGGTCGTGCGTCATGCCTTGTTTGGGCGCACGAACTGGAACGACCAACTATAGTTGGTCCTGACCGATCGGTCATGTATGTAGGCGGGCCCACGGTGTTTGTGTTGACATGCTCTGGGCCCTTTGATTCTACATCTACACCCTCCATCTATGCTGCGAAGATGAACGGTTGAGATTGTTTTGCGATACATGTAATGTGCCGCAAACCCTAATTTAGGGTTTTTTGTCCCTACTGCTTTGGCTTGGATGGTTTGGCAAGCTATGTCACCCTTTTGGGGGACCGACCATGCGGGGCCCGCGTTGGGTCGGTGGTGAATATTCCAATACCTGCTTGGAGTCATGGATTTAATCTAAGCCATCCAATCATCTTTGGTGAAGTTGGATGGTCGTGATCGTTTACGAGGCCGATATGGTCGGTCCGAGGTTCAAATATGCTCAATCGGGCTAGTATAACACACCGAGAGTTGTAGCTTTGTATGGGTATTTTGTACATGCTTCATTATTAAAGCTTGGAGATTCGTGTTGCTCTGCTGAGAACAACACTCAGTCGTCATGCCACCGGTAATGAATACGAAATACAAGGTTGGATATGCATTAATTAATAATCTTTGTAAATTCCACAGGGTATATGGGATTGTTGCTACATGCTCCAACCTGGATGAATTTCGTGTATTTAATTTACAGAATGCTGGGATTGTTGCCACATGCTCCATTCTAGGTGAATTAGTAAAGTGAAGAAGTATTCATCACTTATTAATGGCTTTATCTTTTGCAAGATGTTAGCGCATAATTTTGGCTTTTACAATTTTAGCCTTAAATTAAAATCCACCATTAACACCCACTTACACCCAACAAGGTTTTGAGAATGAGAAAAAGGAACCAAAGATCATCTTCATGCACTTTGAAGAACATTGTATTTCTCATCCATAAACGATATCCATTTTCATCCTTACTTGCCTTGGAGAAACAACTAGATTTTAATGGAGAAGCATCTAACAGTAAGGCAACAAGCAGATTTGTGGAATAAGCTTTGACTGAAATTTCCCTTTTCACCCCCAGTCACCATTATATGAATAGGTGTATCTAAGTCAGTGGACATTGTAGTTCTATATTACAATTTTCTGAGATCTTTTGAGTCTGCTTGTATGAAACAATTGTTTATATGGAGAAACAAAAAATTCTGATAGGTAGTTTGTTGATAATAAAGTTGGCAATCTGAAAAGCATTTATCCTACTCCTCTCAGGATTTTATCGAACAATGGAGGTGCAGGGATGAATGTGTTGTTGTTGCATTTAACTCTTTTTACAGCTGAAATCTTGTTCCTCCAATCGAATTCACAACAAACCCTCTTTCCTAATCCATGTTAAACTATCAAACACACATTATTTTTCACCATTATTATCAAATCAATAGCACACAACACCAGACAACAACACTTAAAACTCCTCAAATTAAAATAATTCTCTAACTTCCTATTGTAAACTCGAATCTGATACGAACCCATTCTCCTAAACCCATTGAAACTCTAGAATACCTTTGCAACCTCCTCAATTCATCTCTATTTAGAACCAAGATTAACGGAAACATCTCAACCCATTCACTGTTTTATCAACTGATCGCTCAAACCTTGATTATAGAGAGTATCTCAATAGTCCCGATCTCAAACTAAAACACAACCAAAAGTATTGGTATTATTACCTTCTGATGATGAATGTTGGTTAATATTCTTGAATCGTAGTGGATAACAATTGAAAGCATCACCCAAATGATTTGTACCGTCAAAGTTATTGGTTAACCTAAATAGAGCTCCAACCGTGGATCTAATTATTTTCCATGACGATTCAGAAGAAAAAATTAAGATGAGGATTTAGTAGTACAACATGGAATAAAATGAGACTCAAAGGATTTGTATCATAAAGACATAAACTCGTATTGTCATACATAACCCTGATTTGCAAGATCAGACGCGTACATATTCACATTAACCCAAACGGTCAACACGATCAACCTGAGTCATATAACCCAAACTCTAATTAAAATATCTGTAGAACCCAAATTCAAAGATGGTCACAAATTTGGGACCCGAAGTATAAATAGCCCAAAAGAATCAGGTAAGCCAGCCTAAAATAGAAATATTTTTCCAACATATACAAGGTATATCTATGTTTGTAGTCTACTACACCATTTTGTTCATGGATGTGGGGACAGAGGATTTCATGAGTTATACCATGACTAGATAAAAGGGAATCAAGTTACTTGTTCATAAACCCTCCACCACCATCCATTATAATTGTAGTAATTCTTTGACGTAAAATATTTGTTATTATTGATGTCAAATTGATCGATGAATATAGTTTTGAACTCAGACTTGTCGTGAAGTGGATATATCCAACAAAATCTTTAAAAATCATCAACAATGTTGACATAATACCTAGAACGAGCTGTAGAGGCTACAATACTAGCATCCCATAGATCCATATGAATCAATTCTAAAGGTGGAGTTCTTTGTAAGATGACAAACTAAAGGGCAGCTTATGACATCTTCCTAAATGATACTCATTAAATAAAACTTGAGTCCTAAAAACATGAGATACATCCAAAGACTTATAAACTCTCTGTAAAACTTGAAAAGAAGGATGAGCAAGCCTTTTATACCAGGTAGCAGCTGGAACTGGCATGTATGCTAAGGCTTTATTTATGGATTTAAAAAGGGTTGAAGAAACTGAAGTAGACACGGTATATTATTATATGGTCTTTGCAAAATGATCCTCCCATATAAGTGATCCTTCACAAAGAAACCAACAAAATCAAAGGTAAAAGAACATTTATTATCGGCTATAAATTTGTGTCTAAAGAAAGTTATGAGATGATTTTCGCACTAGAAGTATATTATTAAGCTTAAAGATGCAAGAAAAAATAGACTTACAAGGATAACCATGTTCAGTAAGTGTCACACCTTCTCTTATTAGTAGCTTGAATCTCTTTATTACCATTATAAACAGAAGTAAACTGAAGCTCAAATCCATCGGAAACAATAAAGTTTTTAGCACCATTGCTAGCATGCCAAGAATTTTCACCCATGATATTGGTAGTTACAAACATAACACTCAAGTTCTATGCAGCGCTGACATTCTGATAAACAAACCTCAACATATGTTACCCTCTAAAACAGAGTATCCAACCTTATTACGAATCTGACAAACACTTCTATGAGGATTAGATGAAACTTGTTGGTTAACTGAAGCAATGGGAAGAAAAAATACTACATCCTCACAAAGAATAAAAACTAGCTCAATCAAAAACTTGGACCTCTCATTGCATATATACATATAAACCATGCTTTGATACAAATAAATTGTAACTTGGTGGCAAATAAAACATCTGAATTTAACTTCAATTATTTTCTTCACAACATGTTAGAAAATGATGAACAAAAAATATGGTTTTCTTTGTTTATACTAGCAAAGATGGACTCATGACGCGCCTACTATTCCAGTTCAAAACCTATGAAATTGTACCTCGGACACGTGAAATGTACGAAAAGAATGAAAAACAAACCAAAGCATCTTACTAAATCAGTCCTGATTCCTAGAATTATGGTGCCAATGAACAAACCATGCATCTAAAACTTAAAATATTATATACAACTTATTGAATGAACATTTACTGATGAATTAGAGAGTGATTGATTTCCATGTTAAGTCTCTTGCTCAATCACCTAACTTAAATCCAAAATCTCTTGATTCAAGGATACTTCCACTCGTGATAACGAATCCTGCACATACTGAATGGTCTTATTCAATGAGACTAAGTCAGTTTTTTTTTTCTTGGTCCATTAACTCTATACTCGATTCAACGAGCTTCATAAATCAGTGATCATGTATGGAATTCATTTTGCATTCATATCCGACCTTAGCAGCTTCTCAATAGTGTAAGCATATGAAGAAATCCCTAATCAGGACTATGCCGCGAAGAATCGATGGATTGCACAAGATGAACAAATAACGACCCAGGTGTCGAATTTCCCTGAAGCTGAAATGCTCCCATTATTGTTGTTTTATAGTGGACTGAACCTTCTTTGATTCACATTGTCTTTCTCCCTGTATTCTGGCATATTCAGGTGAGATGAAATAATTTTCATGAGGTTCGATGCCTTTACCTTTGCACATTTTACATTTGCCCAAATTAATTGATTAACTAATTAAATTTTTTTGGGATATGAATATTAGGTAGTCCGTTGGACAAAGACACCTCACATTGGAATTTAAAATTCAAAAAAATGGTAACTTCACCCCCTAAATTCCGTTAAGTTTACTGTATCATTTACATGGATGACACGTTTTAAAATAGAGGTAAAAATTAGAGTGCATTACAATCCATCTTTATTCTATTTTCATCAATTCGAAAGAGCAACATTTCTTCTACACCACCACAACGCCAAGTCTAAATACATCTGCACCAACATCACCATTACCACTGGTGTTAGAGCATAGCTCGGTTGAACTCACCAAGCGTTGGTATGTCAAGTTTGGTTGTCATATTTTAGTATCAAAAATCATCTAGACTCGCTTGATTAAATACTAGAGTCAACTTCATTTAGGTTAGACTATAAAGTATAGGAATTTTGAGACATACAAGTATTACTCCAAAGACCCGAAAAATGTGAAGAAGTAACGAACTACAATGACGACATCATCCTTCCACTTGAGGTTAGAAATATTCACTTGAACTGTTTCATTACTAACGTATCTTTCAAGTCATTCTATATTGAAAACATAACTGCAAAGCTGTATATAATGTACATATTGGATATAATACTCTAGTGATGTGACGTGATCATAATAGTATGATCACAATATTAAGGAATTAGACTACGTAGTATAACACTTATGTTCTGAACTTCTTAGATATGACATCGACATAATCTTGTATTTAGTGTTATAATTATGTGAATGGGTTATGGTGAAGATTTCATCCTAGGAAACAATGTTTTACATTTGTTTAAAGGAAGTAGATTCATGAACTTGTTTCGTGAATCGAAAGGGAAATCAATAGGCTTATTGGTCCGACTATTCATTACATATCTTTAGATGACCAATATGTGTGAGTTGGTAGAAACGATCTTAACTCAGGTTATGTATCTTGGTATAACTGATCACAATGCCTAGACTTATGATTTGGTATGACCGTTCTTGGTAATTGGTGTAACCGATCCTAAGTAATCACCATGTGATGGTATGATCGATCCTTGTAATTGGTGTGACCGATCCTAGTAATTGGTGTGACCGATCATAAGTGTTGTGTGACCGATCCTTGTAAATGGTGTAACCGGTCATGGTAACTGGTGTGGCCGATCACAAGTAGATACCATGTATAGATGGAACCGATCCTTGTATTTGGTGTAACCTATGCTAGTGACTGGTGTGACCGATCACAAGTAGGTACCGTATTTAGGTATAACCGATCCTAGTTTTTGGTACAAATGATCCAAAACCATGTATGTGACTTGGTAAGACCGATCACAACTAACCATTGTGATTTGGTATGACCAATCACATAGTAGTCTTGGAATACATGCAAACCAATTCTAAACTTGTTTGGAAGTGTGGTATAACAGATTCCAAGAAAGCAAATCTATATGTAAATATGAAATAAGGATTTGCAGTGAAAAGATGTCAACATACTTTGAACACGAGCAGTAACTCTTATAATTTATTGTTCAAAGATATTCCTTGGTACTCAAGATGATCCTGTGCCGAAATAAATTAAGAATCTTTGGTGATTACTTAGGATATCGATTACTAGGATCGGTTACACCAATTACTAATCTTGTGGATTTAGTTCACAAACCTTGCTCGGCTGGGATCCAACTAGAATCGATTTATCTTTAATAGATCTGATTGATTAGTTGCTTGAGATCGGCATTATCTATGTTTCTCTTTAAGATCTATATTGATTGAGTGTGAATCTATACTTGACTATTTTGGTAGTTAAAATTGAATTGATCCAACCAGACAAAGGATTTTATTAGATTAAACGGAAGATCCTTTGTCAACGACTCATCTGTATCTTTAGCAAGATTGATTAGAGTGGTAACCAAACAGATTCTTCCTTCGCTGTTTGGAATACGATCCAAATGACTTGCTATTCACGTGCGTGACTCTAGAAGTCGAAGGCTCGGGGATACCGAGAGAACTAAGTAGCTATGGGTAGTCTGCTTGGTCTCAACTAAGTATTAGATTTTGTATAACATCTTAATTCTGAGAGTATTCAAAACTGGACTAGGTCCCGGGATTTTTCTACATTTTCGGTTTCCCTGTTAACAATATCTTGTGTTGTGTTATTTACTTTACTTCCGCATCATAATTTGTTTATATTATAATAAAGTAAATACACTTGTGCGTTAAAGCTAATCACTTGATATTGATCCTATGGTAAATAGTTTTCGGACCGTAACCGTTATCAAGTGAATATCAAGTTGTCATATTGTCTCGACTTTGTCCATAGACGATCACACTTGGTATCAGACTTATAGGTTGAAACAAAAAGATTGTGGTGTATTTGGGTACCCTCATCTTTTCAAATGGATTTCAATATCTACCCGACCACCATATTTACGTTGTTGAACCTGTAATCCTAAGAAGTATGACAATTCCCCACATTACTCATTTTGAATTCAGTGCTAGAAATTTGCGTGTGATATTTTTAGAGGTTGATCCTTAGATGATATCCTCAACGTATATTTTTGCGACTAAATGATGAGTGCCAAATATTGCATATTTCTACATCTATTTATTGGCATGTAACTCATCTTTTGTACTCAGAAATCAGATATTATCCCAGATTCTGTATTTTCTTTGTTTTCAAGAATAAATATTTGTACTAATTAATTTTGTGTTTTTAGGTAGTGAATAAAGTTCAGAGAAATGGAGGAGCCAAAAGAGCAGAAAATTGGAGGCAAGCGTCTATGGAGCAGAAAGCCAAAGCCCGCGCGCGCATCAGTTGCAACCTAACAAGTAGCAACCCATCTACAAGACATGGGCCCAAGCTACCCACGACCCGCATCCGAGCCCGTTCCCCCTGAACCGTTGAGATCTCCATCCTATGC
Source organism: Papaver armeniacum (assembly GCA_023531295.1). Taxonomy (NCBI): domain Eukaryota; kingdom Viridiplantae; phylum Streptophyta; class Magnoliopsida; order Ranunculales; family Papaveraceae; genus Papaver; species Papaver armeniacum. Next base: position 129,537 of record JAJJWW010001301.1, on the reverse strand, counting down.
ATCCTACGGTCGCTCCGTCCTTCGCATCATCTTCTAGCTGCTCCTGCTCAACACCAAAACAACCCAATTCTCCCTGAGCCGTTCAGATCTCGTCCTTCCGCATCCGACGCTCGCTCCAACCTTCCCATCAACATTCGATGTGCCTGCTTCACAACAATTCCACCTACACCTATACCCATCGACCTAACCCATTTCTATCTTCATCTTCTCTTTCTTCTCCATACCCTCATCAGAGGAAACCCCCTTCCTCCCCATGCCTTTTTGCAGAGCCACCTCCATCATCACCTTACCTGACAACAGCCTCACCAAACGCGCCTGCAGCCGCCTTCACCTCCCCTCTAGGTTTAGTTATCTCTCTTTTAGCTTCTCCATAACCCTAGAAGCTAATTTAAAGATAACTAGAGCTAGGGTTTCATCAACAACCAAAGCATGGTCGATTCAGAGCTAGGGCGAGGTTTGGGTTTGCTTGAATTATTGTTTTGCAGTGTTTGTGAGATATATATATAGTTGTTCTTCATTTTTTAAAGACACAGCATGTTTTAGGGTTTAGTCCTTTTGTAATTTTAATTTCAAGCTATTTTTATTCTTGGCATGATGTTCTAAATACTCAGTTAGGGTGTAGATGAAACCCCTAACTTCAATGTCAATTTGATTTGAGTCTCAAGGTGTTCTTGTAAGTTACAATGTTTAGGAGAATGGTTAACCTTTGAACTGAGCTAATTTGTGATAGTTTGTACTGTAAGAAGACAAACTATACTAGGGGTTAGTGAAGGGATTGAGATTAAACAATTATCCATAGGAAGCCTTTAATGGAAGGCAATAGAACACAGTGAGAATTGAAACCATTTTGCATAGGATTAGGAGGTGAATTCTATCACCTTAACAATCTTTCAACCTGTCACAATACTTGTTTATTACTTGTTGCCTTAGTTTAGAGTCACAAATACAATTCAGTCGTATCGACAACCACAAAACAGCCCTGACTTTTGTTACATTTCCTTGAATCAGTTAAGAAGCCATTAGATCACCCTTGCACACACCACTTCTCTGTGGGATCGACCTGTGCTTGCCCTTGCCTCCAATAGGCCTGTGCACTTGCAGTAATACGTAGGAAAAACATCTTTAGAATCCTACCAAGTTTTTGGCGCCGCTGCCGGGGAACTGGTAGTGTGCTGTTTGCTCTTTATTGCTTTACTTCACTGATTTCATCCATCTTTGTATATTTCATCCATCTGTTCATATATGCTTTGAATCCTTGTTTTAGTTTCTCTTAGCATAACTTAGCTGCAGTTTTCTATTTCTGCACCTTCTAGTGCATTTTATCACTGCATTTTAGCTAACCTTTCTCTGCCTTGTAGTGTAACTTAGTGTAATCATTTCATTGGCATCTTTGCATCACCATCAGCCTCTGTGAATAGCTTGTTGCACTCTGTAGCTTAGTATAATCCAGCTCTTCATAAATCTTGCATCTTGGTTCATCTCAGTGCACCTTATCTCACTCCATCCGGTGCTCTATTCTTCATCATTGTTTACTTGCATTGTCCTGTGTCTAGTTGAAGTCTAGGGTGTTTAGTTTGCTATCTTGTTATCCATTGCTTGCTTGAAAAAGCTGCTTTTGCATTCATTACTATTCTGCAGCTGCATCTCATCTGTTGCATATCTGTTGCTTTGCAAAATCCTTGTTTTGAAATTCCAGTAGCATTTTGATGATTCTTGCTTTGACTGTGTAACTTTGGGAACTGAAATTGGTTGTTGAGTGATGGTACAAGTACATGTGGTGAGTTAACCCAAGGAGCAGCAGAACTTGTGGATTTGCCTAAACCCAGTGTTATACTGGTGGTATTGTCTTCCAACCCTGCTTACTTGAATGAATGAATGTTATGGCATGTTTGGTTGTATGATTTTCTGTGTAGGCATATGTATAATCTGTACATGAACTGAGGCCTTGCATGAACTGAGAACTGTCACCTGCTAAGCCTTGTTCACATGATAAACCAGCTGCCATTCCCAATGCTACTCAACATATGCCCTGTCCTTAGCTGCAGTGCCCTGTAGCTGCTGAGCTTTAGTCGCATTCTAGCTAAACTTGTTAGCTGTTAGCTCTGTACTTCAGCTAGCTTTACCAACTCTAGGAAACCTTGTCTGAGCCACCTACCACCTTGCCAGCCCCTGAAGCTGCAAGTTTTGAATCACAACTTGGAAAGCCAAGTTGGCTGAAAACCCCAGCTGATGCCACAGACCCCTTGCATGCTCTGTACCTTGCCTGACATTGCCCTGTACTCAGCTCCAGCCCCTGAAGCTGTTGAGAGTGAGCTGCAGCTTGGATAACCAACTGAGGGAGTGATACTTCTCGCCCTTTACCCTTATGCATGCTTGACCTGGTGCTAGACCTTGAACCTGTGAGCCATGCTAGCACAATGCACTAGTTGCCTTGCTTAGCATTCATCATTGTGATAAATTGGAAGCATGTGCTTGTGTGTAACTTGAAAATAGCCTGTGAAAAATCCCAGTTGAAGTCAACTGAGATAGTTGACATCAACTCAAGCTATTGAAAGCCTTGTGTGATTGCTAAAATGTGATCTGTTGCTGCTGCTGTTACATCTTGCAACTATCTTGAATTTGTGCTTCTGCTATTTACATCTGTGCACCTTGCTTTTGTGCATCTGTGCACCAATTTCTGCAATTTGTGGGTGATTGAATGAGTTGTTAAGAAGCAGGGTTAGTGATAACAATTTACTTGGTTTTGAAATACAAACCCAGCACATGCTTCACCATTGAGTGAGCACAACCCTTCAACCTGTGCACTCCACTCTGTTTTCACTCTCCTTGTTCACCTCTTGTGTTGTGACCTGCACTTAGTTCTATGCTGTGTTGTGCATGAACTTGCCAAGCAAAGTCAGTAAAATCTCAACAACAAGTACAAGCACCCCCGTGTGTTTAAGTTTGAGAAATCAGGTATCATCTCTGTGATTTTGTGATGCTGTGTGTTGTGATTCATTTGCCAATCTGCACAAGCTTGCTAAGCTGTGCTGAGATTTGCACTTAGACTTGTGCAACTGCCAACCTAAGCTTAACAGCTGAAGCCCACTTAACTGAACCCAACCACTGGGCTTTGCATACTGCCAACCTTCAGCCCACATAGGCCACACTGCTGGGATGTGCACAAAACTGAGCCCACACCCACTAGGCTTTGCAAACAACCTGGGCTATACATTTTTACACTGCTGGGCCGTGCAACCAAACTAAGCCCACATCATCTGGGCTGAAATCCAGCTAATTAGCTGGGCTTTACAACTTCAAAAAGCCATCTTTTGGGCTTGAGTCTTGTATTAGTGGGTCACTTTTGAGTTTTTGCTTTTCTGTGTTGAACGTGATTGTATGTTAACATGCTAGATGCGCTAGCTAGGCTATGATTGTGTCTTTTAGAGACCAAACAAATCGACTAGTTAGAATCCACCTGGACGAAATCGTAAGCATACCCGGTTCTTCAACAAAAAGCCCAAGCCCGAGCCTATCCGAAACGAAACCATGGGTGATGAACAAAATCAACCCCGTAGTCACAAGGACTACATGTACCCAACTAGGGCAAGCCAGCCCTCTTGCATCATTCTGCCGGCCGATGCTTGTCAGTTTGAACTGAAAGCAAGCACCATTCACATGCTACCCGTGTTTAGAGGGGTCGATGCTGAAAACCCCTATCATCACGTGAGAGACTTTGAGGATATTTGTGGGACTCTGCGTTTTAACAAAATGACAGAGGAGTCCCTCAAATTGAGATTGTTTCCTTTTTCTCTGAAAGACAAAGCCAAGTCTTGGCTTCATGCTCTACAACCACAATCCATTAGAACCTGGGATGACCTCACCAAAGAGTTTTTCAAAAAGTTTTTCCCCAACCATAAGACGGCGACAATTCGCCAAAGTCTAAATGGTTTTGTGCAATTAGAAGACGAAACTCTAGCAAAGTACTTGGAGAGATTCAATGAATTATTTCTCCAATGTCCCCACCATGGTTTTGAAAAATGGAGACTCGTGCAAATCTTGTATGAGGGTCTAGATGTTAGAACCCGTACCACGCCGAGTCAATGTGCAATGGTGCATTTATTGACAAGAGTGCTGATGACGCTTGGACTTTCTTAATCGAAGTCGCTGAAAAGACTCAACAGTGGGAGTCCATCCGTGAACCGAGAAAGGACTACCCCGCAAATAATGTTCATAGAATCGAGTCGACTTTGAGGGAAATGCAAAAATGGCATCTTTGGCCCGGAGAATAGAAATGCTTGAATTGCAGAAAAATGTAAAACCTAATGCCCCTACTCTCCGTGACCAAATCGAAATGGCCACTTGTGCCGCATGCCATAGCTCGACCATTTAGTGGACAAATTGTCCCGGACTTACATGCATTTCAAGAGTCCAAAACTGAGCAAGCCAATGCATTGTACCATAGGCAAGAGAACAACCCTTATTCTCAAACCTATAACCCAGGGTGGAGGAATCACCCTAACTTCTCATGGTCCAAGGGACCTATACAAGGGGGACCAACAAATAACAACCAAGGATACTCATATCCTAGAAACCCCAAGTACAACCACACCCTCGCACTCAGTAGAAAAAAAGACTAGCTTTGAAGACTGTGTCGGTCTGTTAACCCAAAATCTTACAGAACTTAGGAAAACCACCGACCAACGCTTCACAAGTCTAGAACTTAAAATGGGTCAAATCTGTGATGCATTGAATGAGAGAGAGAAAGGCAAACTCCCTAGTCAACCCCAACAAAATCCAAAGAATGTGTTTCAGGCAGGCTCCTCTACCTGCAATGAACCTTCACATAGTCAGGCAAATGCTATCACCACTCTCCGTAGTGGTAGAATTGTTGAGAACCATGTAGGTGTACCACAGTCAAGCGAGTCTCCATTAGACTCATCAGTACACACAACACCGCAGAAAACATCTACTGTAGAGAAAGAATCTGAACCTATTGATAAAACCAAGAGTCCTACCAATATAGATGTTCCTCTGCCAAGTCATGTATTTGTTGCTCCATTCCCACAACGGTTGGTGCAACAGAAGGGGGGTAACCAATACAATGAGATTTTGGAAATGTTCAAGAGAGTTAACATAAACATTCCATTTCTCGAAGCAATTAGACAAATACCCACCTATGCTAAGTTTTTGAATTACCTTTGCACACAAAAGCGAAAGCTTCATGTGCATAAGCGTGCCTTTCTCACTGAGCAAGTGAACTCCATAATCCAAAACAAGATTCCAACTAAGTTTAGAGACCCAGGTAGTCCAACAATTACATGCACCATAGGTGACCACGTGGTCAAAAAGGCGTTACTAGACTTAGGAGCCAGTGTGAATCTTTTGCCATACTCTGTGTATGTGCAATTGGGCCTTGGGAGGCTGAAGCCCACACCCGTTACGCTACGATTAGCGGACAGATCCGTGAGAATCCCCGTGGTATTGTTGAAGATGTGTTAATCAAGGTTGATAAATTTTTCTTTCCTGTAGACTTCATTGTCTTAGACACTCAACCCGTGCAAAACCCAAGTAATCACATTCCTGTGATCTTAGGATGCCCTTTCCTGGCGACGTCCAATGCCATCATCAACTGTCGTAATGGTGTGTTGAAATTGTCTTTTGGTAACATGACCGTAGAGCTGAATGTTTTTAATACTAGTCAACAACCCATTGATTGTGATGATACTTATTTGCATGAGATTAACATGATTGAGAGTCTGATCCAAGACTCTTTGCCCGACATTTTGTCAGTGGACCCTTTGCAAGCATGTTTAGATAACTTTGACTTAGATCTCTTCGATTCTAAGTACATTGGTGAAATTCACTCTTTGCTTGAATCTGTTCCACCCATGGATATTGCTAAATGGCAGAATGCAGTGGAACCACTTCCACTCTCTGATACCAAATCTGCCCCACCTCTTGAGACACCACCTAAGCTTGATTTGAAACCATTACCTGATACCTTGAAGTATGCTTTCTTAGGTCCTTCTGACACTTTACCTGTGATTATTGCATCATGTTTAAACACGGAACAGGAAAGTAGACTCTTAGAAGTACTTCAAGAACATAAAGGAGCTTTAGGTTGGACCATCTCCGATCTTAAGGGTATAAGTCCCACAATTTGCATGCATCACATAAACCTTGAGGAAAACACTAAACCATCTAGGGAAATGCAAAGGAGACTTAACCCCAACATGAGAGATGTTGTCAATGGTGAGATTCTGAAACTGCTTGATGCGGGTATCATTTACCCCGTCCCTGATAGCCAGTGGGTCAGTCCCATTCAGGTAGTACCCAAGAAGTCTGGCATTACTGTAGTTCAAAACGAGATGAATGAGCTCGTTCCCACCCGTGTGACCACAGGGTGGCGAGTCTGTATTGACTATAGAAAACTGAACACAGTAACCAAGAAAGACCATTTTCCCCTTCCCTTCATTGACCAAATGTTAGAAAGGTTAGCAAAACATAGTCACTACTGCTTCTTAGATGGCTATTCTGGCTACAACCAAATTCACATAGCACCCGAAGACCAACAAAAGACCACGTTTACATGTCCATATGGAACATTTGCTTATCGTTGTATGCCTTTTGGGTTGTGCAATGCACCCGCTACTTTCCAACGTTGCATGATGAGCATATTTTCCGACATGGTAGATAAGTTTCTTGAGATTTTTATGGATGATTTTTCTGTGTTTGGGTCTTCTTTTGATGAGTGTTTGCATCACCTCACTTGTCTACTGATTAGGTGTAAAGAAAAGAATCTGGTTTTGAATTGGGAAAAATGTCATTTCATGGTTAACTCAGGCATTGTTCTAGGCATATTATCTCGGAAAAAGGCATAGAAGTAGACAAAGCCAAGGTTGATCTCATTCAACACTTGCCTCAACCTCGTTACGTGAGGGACATCGATCATTTCTAGGCCATGCGGGTTTTTACCGCCGATTCATCAAAGATTTTAGTAAAATTTCACGACCTTTGTGCAATCTTCTTGCAAAAGATGTTGCATTTGTCTTTGATGATGCTTGTAAGGAAGCATGGGAGCAACTAAAGGCTCTCCTTCCATCTGCCCCTATAGTCATACCACTGATTGGTCATTACCATTTGAGATTATGTGTGATGCGTCGACTATCTTTGTAGAGCTGTTTTGGGCCAGCGAGTAGACAAACTCCCTTATGTGATCTACTATGCTAGTAAAACAATTAATGATGCTCAACTAAATTATTCCACAACTGATAAAGAGTTGCTAGCTGTTGTGTTTGCATTAGACAAGTTTAGATCTTATATGATAGGGTCTAAGGTCATCATTTATTCTCGATCATCTTTGCATTGAGATATCTTTTGTCTAAAAAGATGCTAAGGCTCGTCTAATTCGATGGATACTCTTGCTACAAGAGTTTAACCTCGAAATTCGAGATAAGAAAGGGTCAGAGAATGTTGTTGATGATCACTTGTCTAGGTTGAATGTTGAATCTGCTGATGAATCTGCGTTAATTAGGGAATCATTCCCTGATGAGCAATTGATGCTTGTGTCTGAAATGCCTTGGTTTGCTTGATATTGTGAACTACCTTGCTACTGGGTAGAATGCCCTTGCATTGGTCTAAACAAGACCGTTCTAAATTCTTGGCTGAAGTTAAACACTTCCTTTGGGATGACCCATATTTGTTTAAGTAATGCCAAGACCAAATCATTAGGAGGTGTGTCCCCAATTCTGAACAAAGGGACGTCATCTCTTTCTGTCATGACCATGCATGTGGAGGCCATTTTAGTGCCAAGAAAACTGCTGCAAAGATCTTGCAAAGCGGTTTCTATTGGCCAACACTGTTTAAGGATTGCCATGCTTTTTGTGTTGCTTGTGACCGATGCCAGAAATTAGGAAGTATCTCTAAGAGAAACATGATGCCCTTACAACCCATTTTGATTGTTGAGCTGTTTGATGTTTGGGGTATTGATTTCATGGGTCCATTTCCTAACTCAAGGGTAAGTTATACATTCTTGTTCTTTGTTGATTATGTCTCTATGTGGGTATAGGCCATTGCATCCAAAACCAACGACCATAAAGTTGTTCTTTCTTTTCTTAAGGAGAACATTTTCTCCCGTTTTGGAACCCCTAGGGCAATAATCAGTGATGGAGGTAGTCATTTTTGCAATAGACCCTTTGAATCACTAGTGCGCAAGTATGGAATCACTCATAAGGTCGCAACACCTTACCATCCTCAAACCAAAGGCCAAGTAGAAGTTTCTAATAGGGAAATTAAGCATATCCTTGAGAAGACCGTCAATCCTTCTAGGAAAGATTGGTCTTTGCGCTTAAATGATGCTTTATGGGCCTATAGAACTGCATACAAGACTCCCATTGGGATGTCTCCTTACAAACTTGTGTACGGTAAAGCATGTCATCTACCTGTTGAGTTAGAACACCGTGCATATTGGGCTGTGAAGAAGTTGAATTTTGATCTTGATAAGGCTGGAACCCATAGGAAACTTCAACTCAATGAGTTAGAAGAATTGAGAAATGATGCATATGATAGTGCCAAATTGTACAAACAAAGAATGAAAGTGTTTCACGACAAGAGCATTCTGCGCAAGTCTTTCACCCCAGGACAGAAAGTTTTATTGTACAACACTAGATTGCATTTGTTTCCAGGAAAGCTACGTTCTCGATGGTCAGGACCATTTTTGGTACGTACCGTTTTTCCCCATGGAGCTGTAGAAGTTGAAAACCCAGCAACCAAGAACATTTTCAAAGTCAATGGTCAGAGATTGAAACCATTTCTGGAGCATCTTCCACCAGAAGTTGAGACCGTCGACTTGGAAGACCCCATCTATGTGGACTGATCTAGTTCACTTGTGTACATACATATGGACTAAAAATCCATTCTCTTTCCCTTTTCTTTTTCTTTTTGCATAATTCTTAGTTGTGCTAACCATACTTTTTGTCTTGCGCTCTGGTTGTTTGCTTTCAAAGCATTCATCCTCCTTTGGTTTAGCAACATCATTGTACATCCGGTAATCTCTTCCCTTTTCTCTACTCAGCATAGTTCTCTTGGTATGTGACTGTTTAAAATTTTATCATCTGTTGACACATTGAGGACAATGTTTGATTTAGGTTTGGGGGTGCATTTGCATGTAGAGTTTTTAGTCTTTGTTTTTAGTCTTTGTTAAAAAAAAAAAAAAAAAAAAAAAAAAAATATTTGCATAAAAACCACCAACTTTTAGAGATTTTAGAGTCACTAGCATGCTTCTAGCTATGTTTAGATAGAGAGTCGACCAAAATAACAGAACTTGGAAGTCTTGGAGAACACAATCGGGTTTCTTAGTTGATTAGAGCGTTAAAGTTGGATTTAATCATCTGGAGGGCGAATTAGGTCTTTGTTTAGATATTGGGTAGTAGAATTGTGATCACCCATAGTGGAGACTACCCATTTTACATCAAGCGAGGCACCAACCTTCAGTTTTTGTAACTTTCTAAAAAATCTGTTAGAGTTGAGTAACCGTACGTCAATTCCGGGTAGGAATGGTGAGCTACCCAACTTCGCACCACTTTCAGCACTACTTTTGATCTCTTGAGTGCTAATTTCGTCAATCATGAGGGTGACGTTTAAAGATGAAAACTTCTTCTAAATACCGATTTACAGTTAGCATGACTCTCTCTCCCGTCATCAACATCAACACTTTCATAGAAACACATCGTCGTCAGCAAGCGGAGCATCATCAGAATATTTGAAGAAAAGTTGATATAGTCCAAGGTTTACGTGCAACAAAGGAAAGAAAAGAAAAGAAGATGAGAATTATTGAAGTTTGTGAAAAATTGAGTTTTATTGTTATTTCCATTTCATGTACTAAGTTAAAAAAAAAATAAAAAAAAATGTAGTTTATTTTATGTGTCTAGTTACCACCAAATTATTATTTAAAAAAAAAAAATGTTTGTCAAGTTTTTGTGAAGTTCAGAAGTTCATCATCAGCTATTGAAGACCGAAGACCGAAGATTGAAGACGTTTCTATGAATGCCGAGAGAGTAATGTTAATTGCCGATCGGGTGAGAAGGTAAGTGAGTACTCCCACCCTTGCTAATGGTTGATTTCCTTTCTTAGAGATCATCGAAAAGATTCTTTTTGTCCACACTTCGTGGAGTCTCCGAAATTATTTCGGAAGGTTATCCTTCTCACCTACAACGTGTGCGGGATTTTCTCTTTATTCCTGCTGCACACATGATGAGACTAAAAAAGCGGTCTTTTTGAGTGCAATTATCATAAAACCCTATTGGTGAGGCGAAGTCGAGGCTTATGATCACAATCGAATCTGAATTCTTTCATATGGTATGGTTACTTCTCGCTCAGCACTTAAGGATGAGAATGCGTTCTTTGATAGTTCTAACTTCATGTTACTAGCATGCAGAAACTCTATGTCCTCATAGCTCCTTGGATGCTTGAGACTCTTTTACACTATGAAGTTGGAGAAGGTTTTGTGGGTACACCTCTGGTAAACCCTCACGAGACTACAACTCGTCCACTAGGGACACCTAGCGGTTTAAAGGCTTAGTGCATACGCTAAATGCATTCGAGAGACCAGCGACGACAGTGGTATAGTTAGGATTTCTTAATTTCTGTTTTACTTGAGGACAAGTAAAATTCAGGTTTGGGGGTATTTGATGAGTGCCAAATATTGCATATTTCTACATCTATTTATTGGCATTTAACTCATCTTTTGTACTCGAAATCGAGATATTATCCCAGTTACGTATTTTCTTTGTTTTCAAGAATAAATATTTGTACTAATTAATTTTGTGTTTTTAGGTAGTGAATAAAGTTCAGAGAAATGGAGGAGCCAAAAGAGCAGAAAATTGGAGGCAAGCGTCTATGGAGCAGAAAGCCAAAGCCCGCGCGCGCATCAGTTGCAACCTAACAAGTAGCAACCCATCTACAAGACATGGGCCCAATCTACCCACGACCCGGATCCGAGCCCGTTCCTCCCGAACCGTTGAGATCTCCATCCTATGCATCCTACGCCGCTCCGTCCTTCGCATCATCTTCTAGCTGCTCCGCTCAACACCAAAACAACCCAATTCTCCCCGAGCCGTTCGAGATCTCGCCCTTCCCGCATCCGACGCCGCTCCAACCTTCCCATCAACATTCGATGTGCACTGCTTCACAACAATTCCACCTACACCTATACCCATCGACCTAACCCATTTCTATCTTCATCTTCTCTTTCTTCTCCATACCCTCATCGGAGAAAACCCCTTCTTCCCCATGCCTTTTTGCGAGCCACCTCCATCATCACCTTACACCACAACAACCTCACCACACGCGCTGCGCAGCCGCCTTCACCTCCCCTCTAGGTTTAGTTATCTCTCTTTTAGCTTCTCCATAACCCTAGAAGCTAATTTAAAGATAACTAGAGCTAGGGTTTCATCAACAACCAAAGCATGGTCGATTCAGAGCTAGGGCGAGGTTTGGGTTTGCTTGAATTATTGTTTTGCAGTGTTTGTGAGATATATATAGAGTTGTTCTTCATTTTTTAAAGACACAGCATGTTTTAGGGTTTAGTCCTTTTGTAATTTTAATTTCAAGCTATTTTTATTCTTGGCATGATGTTCTAAATACTCAGTTAGGGTGTAGATGAAACCCTAACTTCAATGTCAATTTGATTTGAGTCTCAAGGTGTTCTTGTAAGTTACAATGTTTAGGAGAATGGTTAACCTTTGGTAGGCTAATTTGTGATAGTTTGTACTTGTAAGAAGACAAACTATACTAGGGGTTAGTGAAGGGATTGAGATTAAACAATTATCCATAGGAAGCCTTTAATGGAAGGCAATAGAACACAGTGAGAATTGAAACCATTTTGCATAGGATTAGGAGGTGAATTCTATCACCTTAACAATCTTTCAACCTGTCACAACACTTGTTTATTACTTGTTGCCTTAGTTTAGAGTCACAAATACAATTGGTCGTATCGACATCCACAAAACAGCCCTGACTTTTGTTACATTTCCTTGAATCAGTTAAGAAGCCATTAGATCACCCTTGCACACACCACTTCTCTGTGGGATCGACCTGTGCTTGCCCTTGCCTCCAATAGGCATGTGCACTTGCAGTAATACGTAGGAAAGACATCTTTAGAATCCTACCACTAAAACATCTTTTCCATTCCACTTAGTAAACATAATCTTGTCAACACCTCCTCTAGAGAATTCTTTTCGTAATAAAAAGAAAGTCAACTTGTCATACCAAGCCTTATGATCTTGTTTACGACCACATAGTAACTTATTGAGTTCAAGCACACGATCAGGATGATGAGGATCCTCAAATCTTTTAGGTTGAGCAATATAGACTTCTTTTTTTATAGAGATACTTTGCATGTTTTTGGTTATATTAGGGTCTGGCTCGTAGAACATGTCGTTGATGCATTTGGGTCGTAGACTAACGTAAGACCGTTAAAAGTTTGTGAATTGACCTTTTGACTTTATTCAACTATACCAAGACTGTTTAAAATGAGAAACTTTGTTTGCTATTCGAAACATGACTCTTGAATCTAAAAATGACATCTAGCATATAAACTCTAAAATGAGCACGATTGTGCATAATTAATCCAATTCTTTCTTGCATCAGAAATAAAACTTATAAACACAAATTTGACTTACAGAAAGAAGATTATCTTTCATTCCTTGGATATAAATTTCCGGCATACCTGGTAGCTTTATAGTCCCATTTTTTCTAATGAGACAACTACTTCCATCTTCGTAGGTTACAAATCCTTCTTTGTATTCTTCAGTTTTTACAGACCATGAGAGAATACTTGTCATATGTCTGCTACATCCACTATCCAGAAACCATTGGAATAAAGAAATGGATTGGAATACAAAGCATCCATACACTTTTCAACCATTATGTTAGTACTAGAGGTGTATTCAAATAGTTAACATAACCATCTATGTTAAACTGATTTTGTGAACCCTTGTAGAGTTTTTTAATTTGTTAGAAAGTTGTTGAATCATTTCAAACAGATCCTTTGCTTCACAAATTTTATGATTGTAAACTTTACAACATCGTTGAAAGTGACCATGTACATTGCAATATATACAAGTGTATACAAAAGCTTCTTGATTTGTGTGATTATCAATTTCTTTCGAAATTGACTTTCCAGCATGTTTCACATATCTGATTCCTCGTCTATCTCCTGGTTTACGATAATAATTATCAGTTTATAAATCAAAGGAAAATCTTTAACAGAGAAATCTTTAAGTTTCGAGTATTTCTTTTTTAAGAGTTTAAATTCATCCAAGATATTGGTAATTTCTCCAACCAAATACTTGTTTCGTTCCACTTGTTCTTCTAACTTGCATTAAACGCTAGTTCTCTTTCAGATGCATCATGTAAATATAATTTTGAGGTTTTTCAACCATAATAGAGACTGCCAATCCTTTTCATCATCCTAAATTTATCATGAAAAATGTATCAAGATTTTTGACAAAACTTGATAGCGACTCATCTAACCTTACGATTTTAGAATCAAATATTGAATCAGCTTCTCCTCTCGTATTATCCAGGGTTTTCATACCGATTGCTAATCTGTTTTGTACGAAATTTTCTCTGATATCAACTGAAAATAAGATGGTCTTGAGTACACCACAATTATTTTTAGTGGGAATGTTATAAACACCCCTACTATCCATGGGTCCTTCACAAATACCCTTATCCATTATGTATATACCCCTCACCTTTTTTAAGGAAACCAATTTTAATCGTATTCTCATTTATACCCTCTATGGATTATGCTTATCAACATTCTCTTTTTAGTTTCAGATCTGAAGAAAATAATCTCTCGATTTTCTTTCTTTCTTATTCGATATCACCACCGCCTCTGCCACTACCACCACCCCCTCCGCAACCACCACCTCCGTCGCAAGATCGAGAGAAGGTTTAGACCAGAGAGAATCGAAAACATGAGAGAGAGAGAGAGAGAGAGAGAGAGAGAGAGAGAGATTTATTCCCTGCAAATTCTCAAATCTTACTACCATGGAAATCTCATCAAATCTCTCTCACCTCAGAGAACAACAACAAAGAGATCTTCGTCGAATCTTCGTCAGATGCCGAAATTAAAAGTTCTTCTTAAATTAAACTTGTTTATCACTAAATTTTTTAATATTAGTTGAAGATTTACGAGATGGATCTAATTTTAGATTTCCAACTCTGGTAATTTTCGGTTTAGATTTGTTTTTAATTTATTGAAGTTTAATAACAAATCTGATCGAGAAATAACTAATTTTGGTGATGATTGTGGTGTTGCAGTGGTGGTGATGATGGTGAACTGATAATGTTCCCTTATTTTTAGTCCAAAGGATTTCAAGCATACAAATACAGAATAATGCTTTTACAATTAAAATAACTTTAATGCGAAAATAGGAAAAACACACATACACAACGATTGTACTAACGAAGAAAGCCATAAAAACCCCGAGACCTAGTCCAGTTTTGAATACTTTCATAATTAAGCTGTTATACAAATTGACTACCATAACTTCGTATAGTTGAGAGCAAGTATAATACTCCCTCGTTACTTAGTTTCTTCAGTATCTGTTCCTACAACCAATCCGGCCTATGTATGTGAATATCAAGACCAAGGAGTTGAAGACTTCCGCTCTCTATTCCTTTGGATCATAACATGAAACAACAAAGGACTGAATCTGTTTCAGTAACCAACTCACTTATCGATCTCCTAAATTCATCTTTAGATCAGAAATAAAGTAGAGTAAAGGATCTTCCGTTTAATCAATATAAACTCATTTGGTCAAAGATCAAACAAATATAGTGATTATCAGAATAATCAATCTCAGTGAAGAAGATTTATCCAAGAAACTTAATAAGAGTAAGAAACTAGAATGTTTATTCGATCTTTACAATAAATCTTAAGCCTATCAGAACAAACTGCTTGTTTAAATCCCAGGGAATCAAGTGTGCAAGAAGAATTACAAAGATCAGAAACCAGAAAAATAGAAGTCTTCAATCTTCAAGTTAACCTCTTCATAAATAACTTGATTCCACTATTGATCAATATACAGAAAATGCGGTATGTTGGTTTTGCTTGATCAGCAGTTCTATCTAGAGATCTTAAATCACGAGATCTGTAATAGTCAAATCCTCAAATAAACTTGAGTTGCCTTATATAAGAAGAGAAGGACCATAGAATAACAAGTTTGATCTATCAAGGATAACTATACCGTTAGTTATTAATAAAATCAACTAATCAAAAAATTAAAATAACAATACAATTTAGTTTCACACCAAAGGTATTACTAAAACGCTTCTTGATACCAAAAAAGACTTTAAACAAAGAAAATGCAAGATGTTTCAACCAATTAAGTAGGTTACTCCTATATGTTAATAAGTTGGCTTCCCACAGAATCACTTAAGATGTGTTTTAATGGATGAGTTTGTAAGACTACAAGCTCAACTATTTTTAGAGTTATGACCAAGAATTGATTGAAAGACACGATATTACCAAATTTGAAAATCCTTAAGATATGCAATGAATATTTATTTCCAAGTTTGACAAATACCAATTATATTCCAACTAATAAACTAGTGTCACTCATAGTTGACAACTAATATTAGCTAGCACACATCCATGTATTTTACTAATATAGTAACTAGAGATATGAAAATCTCTCGATATGGTAAGCATTATTTTAGGTATCTAAAAGATTAAAAAATCGGTTTCAGGATCCTGCTGTAAGTATCAAATAAAAATTCTTGAACATTAAAACTTTACCGTTTAGCACATGTTTAAATCAATATGTCGACATTATGTGAATATTCCAAGTCCAACCCAACTATATCTCAACGTTTGCGAAAACCCTAAGATAGTAGACATACCGAAAATGAAACTTTCAATCAGACACAGGGTCGATCCTGGATTAGATCCTTGTTGGAGATCGACCCTAAAATAGATCCTTGAATCACATTTTCAACTATGAAACAAGTTTCCCAAGTGTACTTCCATAAACTATGGAAATAAACATAATTCCAAGGTATAGATACATTCGGAAGTTCAACACACTAAATAATAACGAGCTACTAGTTATTGTTACGAAGTCTATAGATAAACTATACTTCGTAATCCCATATACTTAAGTTGTAGAAACTACTAGTACATTATTATTATTTTGATACTTTGATCATAGTACAATGACCAAGTCAACAATACTAGAAACAAGCAAACAAATTTTACTTTGTATGTTAAACATTGACTTGAAAGAACAAATGATAGAAATGGAATAAGTAAAGTTTGTAGTCACTAACCTTGAACTGAAGGATGATATATTCGTTGTTGCTGATACGTCTTTAGGTTCTTCGTGATAAAGTCTCAACATTTCTATGTCCATAGTCTACCCAAACGAAGTTGACTCTAGTAATCAAATCAAGCGACTCCGAGTTTTGGAACTAAACTTGGACATACCAAAGCTAGGTGACTTTAACCGAGCAATGCTGTAACGGTTTCACTTACGTGCTTGTCAATGTTAGGTTCTATATGGCTCATGTACTAGCTTTATGCTTGACTATAACGAGTCTAGAAACCATGCCACTAGAATGAGATGTTTTACTGATTTGTAAACTCATGCATAAAAAGCCATTATTTAGCAGTCACCTGAAGTGAGGGAGGTTGCGATTATTATTAATGGGTCCATATATGCTGATGGAGCTGGGTTTGGAGCTATTATTCAAGATGATTTGGGAATATCTCTTGGTGTTGTGACATGTAGAATAATTGCATCTTCAATTATTTTGTATGAACTCCAAGGTATTGAGGCTGGTCTTGAACTTGCACTTAGTTTAGGGATACGTGATGTCTCTTTGCATTCTGACTCAATGAAGACTATTAGATATCTTAAATAAGATTGGAGCAATCCCTCTTGGACTTGTCATCATGTATGGAAATCAAGTAAAATATTCAGAGCTCAATTTGTGTGTTGCTCACCTGCCATTGTTATTGGTAAAGTTAATGGTGTTGTTGACTTTCTTATAAGTATCTGACCATCTGGAAGTTTGTTGAAATTGATCTCACTGGTTTTACGGAAGACACGAAGAATATTGGTTGTACTTTGTCGTATCTTAGTTTTTTCTTATTTCTTTTTGTTTGTTGGTTGGAGCCTCCTTAGCCCCTTTTCGTTTCCCAAAAAAAGGGAAAAAAAAAAGAAGAAAAAAAACTAATATGGTCTAGATATCAGCCTATAGAAGAACTTAGTACCATAATGTTTAGGTTTATTTTTTTTGATCGATAAAGTAAGGAATTGATTGAACAAAAATAGGGGGTATAAAAGGGTTATACCACCCTAACCAAAGTTACAAGAGGATAAATAAAAGTAACAAAAGAATCTGATAACTGACTACCAGATTTAATGATACTGAAAGTAAATCCTATACCATTTTTTCATTGCATCAGATGAGTTAACTGTGCTAAAATCATTGATAGCTAGGGCCCAAGTGAAGAGGTAATAAATTGCCTTGTTAACCAATGCCATTTCATTGTTGATGATACCTGAGCAAGTCCTATCATTCCTCTCTTTCAAGATGCTCCAGAAAATGGTCGCAGAGATCATATCTTAAACTGCAGTGCTAGCTTTAGTATTCTAAATAAGAGACCAAGTAAGAGTATAGATATCGGCCTGGAGAAGAACTTAGTACCATAATGTTTGGGTATTGATCACCTACCCATTTCGTCAGCCCAAAAAATCACCAAAAAGTTTCAAAACCGATGAGTCTTATTAGTCTATATTCTCTCAAGTGAAGCCAGAAACTCTACAATTCGAGCTATGTTCAGCTTTCGACCACAACTTTCCAAATTATCGGCGGATTATATATAGACAGTAGAACCTCCACTTATTAATATTCTAGGGCATTAACAAAATTATTAATACATAGAGGTTATTAATATAGAGAGGTACACATATAAAAAGTATGCTTCAAAAATAATGTGAAATTTTAAGTTCAACGCATGTCCAGTATATTTGTAGTTGTATTCGATGATATGCATATATTTTTATTGTTCCAAATACACAAGTACATGTATGCATCTAGGAACTTGTAGGCTATTATGTATCTACAACTATAATAAATATTACTAGGTGTAGTAGAAGATAATTCATCAATTTTGGAATTCTTTGATGTGGTTATAACCTAAAAAAAAGTCACTTTTTCTTCTAAAATAACTATAAATAAATATTTTGATTCGTTATAAATTTTTACGTAACGAGATCTATATATCCAATATAATGTCGATTATTACTATATGAAGGTAAATTCCTTAAATAGGGACCGAAAAAATATATATTAAAATACAAAGGTTATTAAAATGCAGAGGCTATTACTTTTTCTTTTATTATTTTATAAAAAAGTTATTACTATTTATAACTGGCCAAATCGAGAACAAGATTTTTTATTAATATGTAAAGGTTATTAATATCTATGGTCGTATCAAGAAGATTCTACCGAATATTTATTTTTACCGAAAAAAAAGAAGATAAGAGCAGAAAATTTTAATGATATAATTACATAAGATTCATTTTGCTCCCACTATGGACTCAACAAACATGAAAAACGGATGGGCAAACCAACAAATTTGTTGGTTTGTTGAGTGAGGACGATCATTAATCGCACGCTTAATGAAGAGCCGTGCGGGCGGAGTACACCTGCCAGCGGAGCGGCTTAACACAAACCGCGCGAATTTTGATAATCCGCCAGCGTTTGGTCACAAACCGCCAGTTCGTAATAATAAACTGCCAGTGTGTGATGTCTAACCGCTAACGGCTACATCTGAACGGCTGCAAATTTCGTTCATCCAACAACTAGAAATTTGAGTTCTATAAATACTCCTCATTTAAACTCCAAGTTCACACATTCTACACAATCTAAATATTTTCATTCACAAATCATCTACAAAAATGCCTCCCAGAGTTCGTGGTATTAGATTCACTCAACAAGAGGATCTAGCTATTTTTAGAGCCTTTGTTTTTCACATACAAGATGATGTCGATAGGAATGTAGCCGAATCGACGTTGTGTTTCTGGGAGAAAGTTTATAGATTGTTCGCCGAAACGGGGAACATTTATGGGCGTGATTCTCATGGATTGTCGCGTCGTTTTAGTGTAATTAGTCAATTTGTATCGGAATTCGTAGCTCTACTACTGCACAATCACAAAAATAAACTCGACGGTGAAGTTGAAAATGAAATGGAACCTAGAACACTAGTGATGAGGGAAGTATCTCACCGCGGACCTTTTGCCTTCCAAGCTTGTTTCAACATTCTTAAGGTGATCAACAAATTCGATCCTTATATCGCCCTAGGAATTTCACCACCCGGCCATTAAATGAGGACGAGAATTGACGTATATGTAGTAGTTGTTTTAAACTAATGTATTTCCTTTATTCTTATGTATGATGTAGTTGTTTAATCCAATGTAGTATGTTTTTATTTATAAGAAAGGTTTAAATTAGTTATGATATTGATGGTGCAAATGTGAAGACATTAACATATTTGATTAGATAATAATAACACAATATAATACCACAGTGAATCGATAAGTTCCTACACTTTAATCAGCCCACTCCACCAAAAAACACCTAGGACATTTCCAGAAATGCCATCCATATATGACTTCTTCTGTAGAAGTGCACAAATGCATAAAAGTCATGCAACCTGGCTTTGAGCATCCACTAATTCTCTGCGGACAATGTTTGTGTTCGTGATCTCCATCTCAACAGTGCTTTCAGGTGTAATAACTCCTTCAATTTGGCTTTAAGTTTGAAGTTTTTACAGAGTGTTGTAAACTTTTCTTCTTCTTCTTTAACCTTCATAGCATCATTTAGCATATGTGGTTCTTCTGTACAGTTGAGATCTTGACATTGCAAATACCTGAGCTTTTCCGGTTGTGATTCAATCACCATTCTGATGCGTGAAAAACCTTCCCGCGGACACTTTGAACATCCAAGGGCATCACATCAGACTGTGGTTGTCCATGAAACATAATGGACATACCTCTTTTGCTTCGACACATATTATTTGCTTCGATTTGCCTTTTGAAAACATGGTGGATGTTGTTGGGTAAGAAAGAAATATGTTGGTTTGGTTGAGAATCAAACCCAGTGTTGTATTTATAATCAAAAAATTAGCCGTCGCGGATTTACTTTGACCACCAACGGCTATGTTTCCAACGCCTCTAATTTTTTTATCCCATAAATTCAACTCTTCCCATCATCTTCTTCACATCTTCTTTTTTTTTTCTTCTAAAACTCATCATCTCTCAATCTGCAAAAAAATGTCTACTAGAATTCGTGGTCCTAAGATAACCGAAGTAGATGATTTAGCAATATGCAAATGCTATTTTTTTTTCATATGGTAATCGTTGGTATGGGCGATCAAGACAGGTCTTTTGGGGAGAACATTTTTACAATATTCGTCTCACTAACGGGGAACCCGGGAAACCGAGATTCTCGTCAATTGTATGCTCGTTTTCAATCAATTAATCTTGCAGACACGCCATTTCTTGCTATGGTAAGGGAAATTGATCGAGAAAAATTCATCGGTGTAACTGAAGCTGAAGTGATCCAAATAGCTCTAAATAATTGGAAGGAAACTCACGGCAAACCTTTTGCTTACGAGGCTTGTTTCAACATTCTTAAAGATGGTACCCGTGTACCTCTCATGTCTTTTCAATGGAAGAAGATGTTACTGTTGTTCGATGTTGGATACATCATATGATGAGAATTATGAACATGGACTGTTTATGGGAAAGAGTATTGCAAAAATTTGTAGCGTCGCGAAACGAATATATAAGAAACAGTAAGAGCCTAGAACTAAGATTTTCATTCATCACTAATGATGTCAAATATTATACCGAAGTTTTGTGGATGGTTCACCGTAGTAATTCTGGATTATCCAACGAAGAACTAGTGAGTATCTTAATACCTTTGTCATCACTGATCAACTGCATCATACTATCTTAACTAACTTGTTGTTTATTTGTTTTTCATAAAACCATAGCTCAAACCAAGTTTACTGAAGAAAACGGGAGAGAGTTTAAGCATTTTAAATGCTATGAACTCTATAGAGATAATGTCGCTGGATTTGATGTAGTTTGATGATATTGTTGTTGTTATTATATATGCAAGTTTAAATGTAATAAGTATCGCTTAATATGAAATATAAATCTATTTTAAGATCTAAATATTTTCATTGATTAATATTACTGCCACTTCTTTACAAGACATAAACTTCGACAATAATAAGAAGTAAACTAATAACTTCAATAACAATCAAGTACAAACGTTGGCCTTCTGTTTATCTTAAATTCACGTATTCTCCATTCAACACGCTCCTGAACTGTTTTCCCTTTGTTCTTGTATTTTCTTTTGTTAACTTTCAAAACTGGATCTTTTCTCTACCTTTTAACAGAACATTTTCTTGGAGCCACTTCTAAAACTTGCATTTCCCTTTTACAATTTTCGATCTTTTTAAAACTTCCATCTTAGAAACAACAGCTTCAAGTTTTCTCTAGCAAAAAAGTGTTATCGCCTTTTCAGACATTTCAACTAAAAATTTAGGAAAAAGTAGAAGAGAAAATTAGAAGAGAAAATTCAACTAAAAATTAAAAGAGAAAATCCAAAAGAAGTGAATTTTGGTGTGAGTGTGTTATTTAAAAATGGTGGTAATTTATAGCGGTAGATATGACCGTTGTTACTTTAAAAAAAATAGCAGTTGGCGGACGACTATAATCCGATGGCGGGTTGTCAGGAGCCGCCGGGTTTTCGTAAAACCGCTCGCGGTTGATTACCATCTGCCCATTACTTCTACCATACTGGAAAATGTCATTTGACCATCCACTTGGCTGAACAAATTTTTTGTTTTGGTCATTCCCATAGGAAATTCCCTAAGAACACCACAACTCCCTAGTCCCTACTAGCAGTGCATAGCTGAAGGTATTCATATCTACCATTTATTGTAATCTCTGTTTTCACTAAAAAAACACAGCAAAGAAATCACTTCTGTCGCCGTAAATGTTACTCTCTGAATTCCATTTCGTGTGATCTCTAGTTCTCTTACATGCATGGAGAAATAGGGGGTGGTAAATTTCTAAATTCTATTGTACTAAATAGATTTTGTGCCCGTGCTACGCTCGGGCATTCTTTTTTCTTCTATTAGCCATATTTTTGATTTGGTGTGACGTGGCTTCGCCTCGCGCCATCTTGCATTTTTTATTAGGTGTCGTGGGGCTTCGCCCGCCCCCTCGCGATGCATTTTTGATTAGGTGTGGCTCGGGCTTCGGCTCGCCCCGCCCCGTCCCGATGCATTTCTGATTTAGTGTTGCACGGCTTCGCCCCGCCTACCGCGATGCCTTTTTTATTAGGTTTGGCTCGACTTCGGCTTCGCCTCTCCTCTCCTCGCCCCGATGCTTTTTTGATTTGGTGTTGCACGGTTACACCCCGCCCGTCGCAATTGCTTTTTTATTAGGTGTGGCTCAGCTTCAGCTTCGCCCCACCACATCGCGATACATGTTTAATTTGGTGTGGCTTGGCTTCGCCTCGTCCTATGGCTTAGGATTTTTGATTTTTCGAGGCTCGGTTTCACTTCGCCTTGTCGCTTAACTTTTTTTGTTTGATGTGGCTCGACTTCGCCTTGCTCTGTCCGAATGCAATTTTTTTTTTGTGTCGCGTGATTTGATGGTCGGTTAGGATTTTGATGGTCGGTTAGGATTTTTGATTTGGTGTGGCTTGGCTTCGCCCCGTCCCAAAGCATTTTTGATTTGGTGTCGCGCCGCTTCCCTTGGCCCGCCGTGATGCTATTTCAATTTGGTGTGGATCGGCTTCGTCTCGCCCCTTGCCTAAGATTTTTGATTTGGTGGCTAAACAAAATATGACACAATAATTAATATATCCGTCTCGGATCTAACTGAATATCTAAAGCATCGCGATTATAAATTAATGGAACCATAAGAAAGCCATAAAATACTAAAATTGAATTATAATTATACTTAAAGTGTCCGTTTACATTGTTACACACTTGTGTAACGGTTCACACGGAAGAAAATCAAAAATATCTAATAAATACACAAAAACATACAATTTCCCATTAATGTACCAAGGTATAATTTTCCAGGGTTAATATACTATAAAATTCATTATCAATGAATTAAGATAAAAGAAATACATGTTTTATTTTTTGGTGGGATTCTACAATTGCGTGAGTACATTTCCTGCAACTGCTCCATGAATCCAATTGTCAACGACCAGTAAAAATGTCGAGATAGAGAAATAAGATAAAAACCATTGCGACATCACGAATCTAAAAGTGAAGCTTAATTAGTGCAAGTGAATACTGCAAAATATTGTACCCTTCCCTTAGGCAGGACGATGGAAAGAAAACGATCAACAAAAATAAAATGAGGAGAAATATATATAGATGAACTGATCACCTTAATATAGAGAACCAAGCTTTGCAATCATGAACTTTATCTGTTAATGTTGAAAGTTTTATGACATTTACAACGGACTGCCTCCCAGATCACTATCACTTTCCGGATCACTATTATAATGGCCATCATGAATTTCATGTTGCTGCCACGAAGCATCACTGGTTACATTTAGTCGAAGTTTTCCCACTTTGCAATATGTTTATGGAAAAATTTCGACTAAATGTAAGAGCCAAACATGATCATTGGTTAAGTACTTTCCAGTGTTTGCATTTAACAAAGAGAGTAATTATGAGAATCATTTCAGATTTCAATCTAACTGGACCAATGTATCGAACCATTTTACCTAATTGAAAATTCAAATAAATTTACTAAATCAATACAAACATTTGGACATTATGTACCTGTGAATGATCATTTTAAATCCCCAACTGTTGAGTAAGTAAAACTCTAATGAATTGAACACCAAAATTAATTTTTAAATAAAGGAGCTCACAAATTAAGGCTCACAAATGGCATTAACTTGCAAATGGTATCTTTTTTCATGGATTAATGCTGCTGATATTCTTAGCAATGGAATTTTATAAGTAGCACTAATCTCAGTTTGCAATACAATAACTTCCTAAATCCTTCCTAAGATACTACCATTGCAGTTATGAAGCCGAGAACCATGGACAAAAAGCACAATTTTGATGCCGGAAATTTCTTAGGAATTTTTCATGTATATATCCATATAGTGTCTCTGAATGGAAAAACACAATCTAAAATTATTGTATTGAAGTTGAACTTATATAAGGTGAAGTTTGAAGATTTTACTTCATTTTCCTCCGAATATCTTTCACCAATCAGTATTGTAGAGCTAAAAGTAGTATATGACCAACTGATAATCACAAAGACGTTGCTTTTGTTTAATGCCAGCATTAAAATCAAGCTTGAACTGAATGACCTTGGTTTGGGTGTGTATGCAAGAACTCTCTAGCTAAAATGAAAAGATATTGACAACCTTCAAATAATAAGAGGATTCATATTACATTAATTAAAAAACTTTTTCTACTAAAAACCAAATGCGTATACGAATTTTTAGTTATAACTCACTCAGGATAACAATCATTCGATCTATAACATCACTTTCCAAAACTAATGACGACTACCCAACCTAACATACATAAGAAAATACATCAGTTCCTCATTAACGAACCTAACATCACTACTGCTAGTTACTCATAGTTTCAAGGTTGGAGAAGTTTGCAATCAAGAAGTACAACGAACCTTTTCTCTAACACTAACCATTTCATGCAAGTACAATCAAGCAAAATATGGCGTACCCATCATTACCAGCACCAGTCGATGCCGTGTTAGTAAATTATGTTTGGACCTGGCATTTTATAGTATCCCAACCCGGCAAAAAATAAACTATACATCCAAATGTACGTCATCACCAAGTTCTACGGTCAGCTTTAATGAATCCTTTACTTACCTTACCTTGCTCCCACCATGGCCAGAACTAATTGCAAAGAAATCAGAAGGAGGACCAAATGATGTCTGTGAAGAAGTAGCTCCATTCCTGCAATCAATAACTTTGACAGCCATTCAATTTCAACCATATCGTTTTAAAATCCCAAATAAATACTCAAGTCACCTAAAAATGTGCAACCCTTTGATTTTTCTATAGGTGTTTTTTGATTCACCTTTACACCTGTAATCCTCAAAATATCTAACCTCGCAGAGCAGCGATTTGAACTTCTAAATAGTGCTTTTTAGGAACCACCGTGTGAGTTTCATTTCCCTGTAGTACAATAACTCCATTAGTTAAATCTAGCATGTTTTGCGAAAAATGTATACAGACTTCTCAGAATGTTAATAACATTGTATGTAATAAAATAGGCCACTTAACACATGTGTATCTGCTTCTAAAGTTAGAGTTAGAATCATAAACTAATTAGAACAAATAAATACTCATCACATGACAATTCAAAGAACAATCTTGGGATTTTTTCCTTTCCCCTAATGTATAATTCATTACACATTAATTTCATGTTTGAGAAAAATAAATACAAAATAGGCACAATTTTATTACCAGGTGACATTAAAAAAGCTACCATATAATCTCAAATATATAGAACAATAGAGCAAGGGGTTCCCAATCACTGGATATGATCATGGTATTTGTTTTCAACTCTAAATTTGAAATATATACTGATTTCAATACCCCAGTCCAATCATCCCAGAGATTAGAGCATTAGATAACAAAGTAATCTTCATGCGATTTTCATATACGATCAATGTGTTGCAAAGGGAAAAAGGAACAAAAATAACCGGTCTTACCTGAAAACCCGAATCTGATAACTATGATACTTTGAATTCAAATCGATAGTTATTGTTATTCTCTGCAACCAATAAATCAAAACAGATAATCAGAATTTCAGAAGCATTTAACGAATAAATCAATTAAAACAAATCAAACTTTTCTTGAGTTATACAGAACTTGATTGCAAACCTAGAAATCCAACAGATATAGATCGGGAAACAAAACAAAAGCAAATTAAAATCATACATGCACGATGACAGAGAAGGGGTTAGGGTTTGCAATAAAAAAAAATCGTTCAGGCCAAACAAAGAAACGGAAAGAAAAGAGTTTTAGGGTTTACAATAGCAAAACTCGTTCGTTAGTATCATGTGCAACGTGGGAGCTCATCATGGTTTGCAATTAGAGATATTTTCCAGTTTCTTCTTGTTAATCATGGTTGCGCCACCGGTTTGTTTTTAGTTTTTTTTGTTCTTTCTTGGTTTTACTTTTATTACGAAAGTTCTCGATCATCATACGGATATTAGGATTTGCAACTTTAGGAATGACATGGCGATAGTGAATGAGAAAAATCAGGATGATATGACACAAAAAGATAGAATTTCTAAGCAATTTGAAAAGGGGAGGGTGAGGGTCACCGTGCGACGTGGGAGCCCATATAACTTAGGTTTTTAAAAGAATTAGATAGATTAGACTAGATTTTGTGCCCGTGCTATGCACCGGACGAACTCGAAAACCATCCATCATATTTTTTTAACCATATTTCTGGCTTCGCCTCGACCCGTCGTGCATTCTTTATGTGGTGTCGCGGGGCTTCGCCCCGCCTCGTCGCGGTGTAATTTTGATTTGTTGTGGCTCGGCTTCGTCCTCGCGCAATGCATTTTTAGTGTGGCTTGGCTTCGCCTCGCCCCCATCACGATACATTTTTGGTTTGTCGGAAAATCGCCTGAATTTTGCTGCACCCTTCGTTTTCTTTTAACAAAATTGGAAGCATTTAACCTGTGATGCGCACTGAGCATATTTAACTTTTCATGATAGTTACAATTTTCCACCAAACAAAGCAATGGTGAAAGTTGGTATGAAACACGTGAATTGCACCAGGTTCGATAAGATGGCTATTTATTGGTGGTACGAACATGTACTTTACATGGTAAACCAATGCAAAAAAAGAAAAGAAAAATAAAAAGTACGTCCAGGCACAATTAAAGAACGCGAAATTGAGGGATATAAAAAGGAATTGGGGATATAAGAAAAAGACAAAAACTGGATCCAGATATCAATTCGGCCTTATCTAAGTATTTTACGTAATACCTAATCTACCCCTCACTAATCAGGATTAGTGATTAATAATAATTAGTAAAATCATAAGATTTTTTATAAATGATTAGTGTGTGTTTTATTTGAATTTGGGTTTTTGAGGTGAGAGTAGGAGGGAAAAATATTTTGAGAGAGAAATTTTTTTGGGAAAAATGGAGGATGATTGTGAAGAGAGAATTGTCTGTCTTTGTTGAATCTTTAGCTCAACTACAACAAGGAGCATATCTTGAATCTTCAGCTAACGACAACAACTTTCAATTGCAACTCTTTGTCGAGCCAACACCCTTGAATGATGATTTTGACGAGTATGGAGAGTTTCTTGAAGAACCTACAAAAGAAAGTAAACTTGCACAACATAGTAGCATCCCCAACACCCAGGTAAAGCTGCTAGGATGTTGAAAAATCGAATTTTTCTTGAAATCCGCCATTTTTTTAACTGAAATACCTAGGTGTCGGCATAGTAGTTGTATGAATCCCATGCCGGTAGTCAAGGTACCGACATGGTATTCATACTACGACCATGCCGGTAGACCGATATCCCTCATTTTGAATATTGATCCGGCATATCATTCTTCTAAAAACTATGCCTAGACGCAGCTTAACCTTTTTACCTACCAAGGAATATACTACGGAATATTCAACCGGCATGGTTTCATTGATAGGTTACCATGCGGGTACCGCATGAAAGACATACAGGAAACAGTACCATCCCAACCCAAAAACCGGCATTGAAACTTAATAAACATCAACGCCGAAACAGGGTACCGGCGTGGTACCATCAATATCGATAATGCCGGCACCAAAACCGGCGTTCAATATCAATTATTGTCAATGCCGGAATTGTGTACCGGCTTGGGACATTAGATTACGAGAATGCTGGCACCCGTGATTCCGACGTTGTTTTATAATGAAACATTTATGCCGGAATAGGTTTCAAATTTGGTCTTCCGTTTTGGTTAACTTAGACTATGCCGGAACAATGGTCGAGCATGCCGGTACGGGTTTCCGGCATAGTGTTTTCATTTTGTTTGGAACTAATTTTCATTCGATCTTTAGGTGGTGACATATATTGATCCAACAAATGCAAAGCCGCTTTATCGGGATACGTCGGAATACTATAAAATCCCTCCGGTATGTGACCAAAGAATACTTTTCACCTAGTATCTTGAACTTTACTAATGGATTGCTAGTAATGAACCTTCTAATGAACGCGAAATTGTTCTTGTGTAGGGAATAACATATCGAAAGGAAGCAATCGCTTGGGATAAAGAGACGGCTCTTAAGAACATGTGTGTGTTGGTGAGGAATACCGAAGGTTCGAAGAGGTGTTTTGAGATGGCTTGCGAGAGAAGTGGGAAATACAAGGAGAAGAACAGCCACAAGAGAAAGGATTATGTATATCCAAAGAAGACTAATAGGGTATACAAGACTCGTACGAGGAAGAATAATTTCCCGTTTAAGTTTGTATTCCGTTTAAATGACATGAACAATTGGGATTGTGAGGTTTTGTGTGGCTGTCATAACCACCGGGATCCGAAATATGTTGTTGGTCACTCCTTAGTTGCGAAGATAAAACCTGACAAGTTCGAGGATGTAAAGAGATTGACCAAAGCACTTATCAAACCGAGACAAATTCTCAGAAGCTTCAAGGAAAGGATGAGACTAACGTGTCTTCTTTACGTACAATTTATGCCGCACAAGCAACTATTAGAAGGGTGGAATGGGAAGGGAGGAGCGTTATGCAAGAATTTGAGAAGATAGTTTGGCATCACAACTACACGCGTATCATTAAAAGAGGGCCGGACGAGAAGCCCCTTCAAATATTCATTTCGCATCCTTTGCTCTCACAATTGGAAAATACATGTTGTGGTGTTCTTTTGATGGATTGCACCTACAAGACAAACAAATACAATATGCCGTTGTTCAACATCGTGGGGAAAACCTCGGACAAGGTAACATTCACATTGGCTTGGTGTTTAATGGAAAACGAGAGGGACTATAATTATCATTGGGCATTACGACAATTGAAATTGTTCTTCCGGAAAAATCAACTTCCGAGGGTAATCGTAACCGATAACGATGACGCATTAATGAAAGCAATATCCGACGTCTTCCCGGACGCACAAAATTTCCTATGTACATATCATATACGTAATAATGTGATAAAAACTTGCCATGCCTTGTTTGAACCCGCAAAGGCGGATATTAAGAAGAGAATGATGGTACAACTAGAGGAAGATGTTCGAAAGAACAAACTATCCCCCGAAGAAGAAGAAGATGAGAGAGGCAAGATAAAGGAGCGAGTGGACAAAGAACATGCGGAAAATCATAAAAAGTGGTTGGAATTTCTAAGAGATTGGGAGAAAGTTTATTGGTCTCTTACCGAGGTTATGTACGAAAAGAGATTGGAGAAGTTCATTGCCGATTGAACGAAGTTTATCCGACTGCCGTCTGGTATTGTCGACTCAATGGTTGGATAAGTTCATGGAAAAATTTGTGCGTGCATGGACAAACCGGTATAGACACTTCAAGAGTGAAGCAACTAGTGCAGCGGAGTCCGCTCATGGGAGATTTAAAGATCTCATCCAGTCCGGTCAAGGCAATGTGGTTACGGTCACCGAGGCAATGGAGCAATACTTTAAGCAAGATATCAATAGGATCAAGGAGGCTTTTGAGAAAAGCTCAATGTAAAGGATGACTCAATTTCTTCGTTATGGTAAGTTGCTCCAAGGAATAGAATTCAACTCTCTCATTGGGCAATAAAACATATGATGAGACAAATGGAATATGAGAAAAATTACAGAAAACCGGGTGATATGTGTATTTATCCCGACATGTCTTCATTGGGGCTTCCGTGTCGTCATATGCTTGTGAAGTATGAAGAAGTGATACCTATTGAGGTTATTGATCCGTTTTGGAAGCAACTATCTTTCGACCCTCCCCTTCGGGAGATCCCGGGCAATCTCCATAGGATACGAACGAAGCAAATGAATTCTTCGAAGCTTACTCACGTGGCACCTCGGTAAGCCGGCAAGTCTTGTTGAGCTAACTAAGGCTAATTACTCATCCATGGATCGCACAAAGCGAATAGCCAAGAAAGGGATATCCAATAGGTAAACCACAATCTAAAACAAAAAGGAAAAAACAAAGGGTAGAATTAAAGAAATGACTCAATGTGAAGAAGAACTCGCGGCAAGTAAGAAACGAGATATGACCGCATGTGATATTTCGGAACAAAGGTTCGTGGAAGCGCAGGTTCCAAACAAAAGAGGTAGGCCGAGGAAGGAACCGCTAAGTCAAAAACAAACGAAGGACTCCGTATCCACACCAAAAGCCAACTCATCGGAGGTTCCAAAGAAGAGGGGTAGGATACCAAAGGTATCAACATCAAGTGTCAAAGAACAACAAGGTCAGCATTCCTAAGCCATACCCATAGCCGATATAGCGGGAGTTCCAAGGAAAAGGGGTAGGCCGCCAAAGGTATCATCATCAAGTGTCAAAGAACAACAAGGTGAGCATTCCGAAGCCATAACCATAGTCGATCTAGCGGAGGTTCCAAGGAAAAGGGGTAGGCCGCCAAAGGTATCATCATCAAGTGACAAAGAACAACAAGGTGAGCATTCCGAAGCCATACCCATAGTCGATCTAGCGGAGGTTCCAAGGAAAAGGGGTAGGCCGCCAAAGGTATCATCATCAAGTGAGGTTCCAAGGAAAAGGGGTAGGCCTCCAAAGGTATCATCATCAAGTGACAAAGAACAACAAGGTGACGAGGAAAAGGTGGTGACAAACCAAAGTGATAGAAAAGTTGATGTAGTTTTAGTTCCAAGGCAAAGGGGTAGGCCAAGGAAGTACGGACTCCCATCACATATCGAAGACATTGCAAGTGTAGAGATTGCAGAGATGGTTTGGATATATTATTGTTATAAAAGGGTAATACGAAGATGTATAAGGATCCCGAACAGTGTAGGACAATTAGAAGTTATCATACCAAGATACAGTCTTACATAGACCAACTTCCTGAGGTTATTCGCGATTATATTTTATATATGGATGATGTCGACGGAGATGGAAATTGTGGCTATCATGTTGTGACCGAACAATTAGGAATCTTTGACACGACGGTTAGTAGAGGTATGACACCATGCCAATATGCTAGAACGAAGATGGCCGAACAACTTGTGAACAAGAGGAGATTTTATGAGCAATTGGTTAGTTTAGGCGAGGGGTTTGATGATATGCATTCTCAAGTATTGGGGCCCGAGCAACAGATGAACTTTCTTCCTTCTGAATATTGGATGAGAATGCCTCTTTGTGCGCATATAGTGGCGGATACATTTAGATGTGTTGTTCATTATTTCACCCCCACCGTAGAAGTAGCATTTACCCCAAAGTGGCAAAAATGCGAAGGATCCCTTAAGAAGAGAAGAGTTGTTTTGGCGTTCGTGAACGGTAATCATTTCGTTATTCTAAAACTCAAAGAAAATTATCCATTGCCACCTATCTGTGGGATGATTAAAAACAAGGGTCTAGATCCCAATATTTGGAAGGGATGGATGGCATCGTATGAGGAGAATCACCAATTTTGGGATGCGTTGGCCTTATCAAAAAAACCTCTCCAACAGGAGAAGATACAACCGATTACGTGTGGAGGCGACGATGAGTAATTTGGATTTATGTGGTTCAGTAGTACGCAACGTTTTGTTTTTTTGGAAGTCCGAATTGTAAACATTAAATCATATTTTGATGCCCATACCGGCATAGTTGTGCTTTATAATTACGACGCCGGAACTGCTGTACCGGCGTAGACTTTGTTTTGAACCCATGCTAGAAATGCAGAAAAAACTTCCAGAGAAATCAGTGACCTTTCCGGCATTGAAATTCACATCATAACTGTGCCGGTACTCTGTCAAAACCATGTTTGTCATGGAGATTACAGACAGCCAGCATAGTATCCAAACACAGTTAAATGCCGGAACTCTGTCATTTAGAGAACCGGCATTGCTTTTACTGTTTTTCGAGCATGCCGGTACTGAAGAAAAACTTAGAAATTTAAGTGATCTGGGCACATTCAAACTCTGTAAAAGAGGTAATTTGACACAAGTTTATCAACATAATAAATATAATAAAAATACTAGATTGTATACAAGAAAAAACTCCAAAGTTATGTGGTTCCAAACCGAAAACAAATCAAACATAAACCAAGTCAAGCAAAGAGTTTAGCAAGACACACAAACAAACACATTGTTCAAGACTCACAAACAAACATAAACCAACACTAGATTGTTCAAACCAAACTAATACTATAGAAGAAACACACGATCACTCGGTTCTTGGCTTCTTGTGTACCCTCTTCTTCCTTTCGCCCCCACAAGTCTCGGATCTTCAATCTTGTCCATCTTTTGCTCAACGTTCTCCATTTATTTCTGGGTCAGCACCTCTCCTTTCTTGTTCTTTTACTTAAAGAACTTTGACAAATTTCCAATCCGCTGACGCTGTTAAGGAAATTTTAAACATGTACTTAGTATGTACAATTGTATAAGTTCATAGATATAGATTAAAAGAATGGTAATGAACAAGACGTACGTACCAACAACGTAACGAGCCAGAAGTGCGGGTACGCTTTCGGAGTTGTGGAGGGACGTGCTTTGGTGGTGGAGGAACAACTACGATATCCAGGCGTACAACATAAGGATGCGTGAACTTCCGATGGCTCTTAGGAAGGTTGACCGTTCTCATCCAATTCCCAATCAGCCCTATCCAACACAAGTCCTTCTTCTTCCCTTTCACTCCAATGTGCAAGAATAGGTTTTGGGTCGTAAACTACGAGAGTATGGTTCTCATTTGATTGGCATTGAGGAAAGTCATGAGAGAATTTCTGATAAGATGTATTCGTGAGATCTTTCTGCTTGTACCCAAGTTGGCGCATTACACGGCGAGGGTTGTGCATAACAAATCCTTTTGGATGAAATAATGGTCCGTTGTAAAATGAAACATTGTCACTCCTTTATAAGTGAACTCCTCTGCCATTCCTATATGGGTCAAACACAACATCTTGGACAGCCACCGAGTCCAAAGCCAATCTCATTGCTAATAACCGTTTTTTGTTATTGGGCCTTGGGGTATTGTCGAAGTAGTATTTCTGACCTAGAGGCTTATTCTCTTGATATTCAGTGAAAATCTTCAATCATTTATACCGTATGAACAATTTTGTGAAGTGTTCATAAGCCCACACCTACGCCAATGAAAGATCGTTCCAATGAAATGTATAAGAAAATAAATAATTGGAAACTAACAAATTTAATGACAACAATCAAAAAATAAGTAGTTGACTATACCCTCGTAGTACAGTGAAATTCCCATTAAATTGACGGGCGTTCGCCTTAGAAGCTCGACGCATTTCTGCCAAAAAATGTTCCAAGAAAGCAGTTCCCCATGATTACTCATGAACCTTTTCCAATGGATTTTAGTACAGAGTTTAGTACAGAGTTTAGTACAGAGTTTATAACAAAATAGGCAAATGAAAACGGCATAGTATTGATCAAATATACAAAGCCGGCACATGGAACCGGCATGGTATTCAATTAAATATGTATGCCGGCAGGATCATGCAATAAAATCGGGATTCAAGACATATAATCTGGCATGATTTTCAAATTGTATTCTACCGCGAATCAAACATGCAACTGAACTTCAAATTGGAATTTTAAAAATTACTTTTAGTGTAGTAGAAAGACTAAACAACCAAGTTTCACTTTGTGTTTTCTACTATGGGATAAACCCTAAAAGTAAAAAACTTCAATTCAACATAGACATCACTTACCGCATCAAATTTGTTATTTCCACCTCACCAACACACTCGTCAAGTACTTATTGCGCTTTTGATTTCGATTTTCCACCATCTTCAACAGATTCATCAGGATTGGGTATGGGTTTTTCACGGGGTTTGCGACGACCCATTGTCTTTGGTATGAAAGATGAAACAAAAATGGAGATTGAATACAAAGGGAGACTGAAGGATTTTCATTTCTATAATCGTCACTTAAATAGAATGAAGGAGTTTGTAACTGACGCATAAACTCGTATTAAGGATTTTGTAACCGTCAAATAAGTGGGATAAAATAGTTTGTAACCGTCAAATAAGTGGAATGAATGAGTTTGTAACTGCCACATAACTTGTGTTTGTAACCGTCAGAATGCCTGCATGGACAGATGGAACAATTCAATGTCGGTAATCTGACAATAAGTATTTGGTGATCACAATTCAACGGCGGCACAGGTAACGGTATAGTATTTGGTGTATTTGTCAATGCCGGTAAGGGAAAGAAACTTGATGAAATAAACAACATTAACCACATAATCTTAAGGAAATAAACTTAAAAACATTAACCCAAACTAATTGAAACTAACATCATTTGTTAAGGAAATAAACATAAACAACGTTACACATAAAATGAAAGATCTCAAGCCAATTGCAACTAACATCATTTCTTGGAATGAGATTCAATAAGCAAAGCAACTTCGAAATGCCTAAAAGGCTCTTTTCTCCACTTGGTATATGCGTCATGAGCTTGATACCTATTCCCTATGTATCTTGCAAGAAACTCGTTGTATTTGCGACATAACTTTATGAGTGCAATTGTTTAATTTTGTACATAGAGATCACCGTAATCAATTCTGCATTTCTTACCTTCCAAGTAGTTATTCATGTAAGGACCAGTCCTAACAAGACCCCAAAAAATATTCGAAGGGAGGTGATCTTCCTGGAAATCCGATACTATGTAGTAATTTTTAATCCACTCGGTTTCTTCCTCGACATCCGCTTCTATCTTAGATTGTTTTTGACGTTTAAGGATCTCTTTAGCTTCTTTGCGATAATGTTCAAGCTTTGCTTCCTCTTCTTCTTCTCTTTTCTTCTTAAGTATCTCTTCTTCCATTGCGGCAATTGACTTGGTGGTTTCTCCCTTCCTTTTAGTTTTTCTAGTATAAGGGCAACTCGAGTTGGTGGATGATAATTGATTTCCCAACGGAGTGGATAGTTTGTTCTTCTTGAGTTTTTCTTTTTCCATGGCAATGATGAAATCGGTTGTTGTTGATGGATTTGAGTTGGTGGTGGATGATAATTGATTTCCCATCGGAGTGGATAGTTTGTTTTTCCTAAGTTTGTCTTTTTCCATTGCAATGATGAAATCGGTAGTTGCTGATGGATTTTCCATTGGAGGTATCAAGTGCAATGGGTGAATCCATTGCATTAAATAGATGAATGCACAACGGATTTATAGTGCCGGCATAGTCAGTGACCTAGTATCAACGCCGGCACTTGTCTTTTCTGGTTTAGGGTTTAAAAAAATAGCCGTTGGGCATTGAATTTTGAATGATCCGGCATTGGGATAAGGATAACCGACATGCCGGCACTTAATACCGGCATTCTGTCATCTTTCAATCAAATGTCGGCATAAGGGTATTTGTACACAGAAACAAAGTAAATTAGACACTCTACCCCGGCATAGAGTAATATACTACAATCCACGCCGGCACCAGTAGGCAATTGAAATATGTTTACATACTAAGCCGGAACTATAATTTATTTCGAACGTAATACTTGTCGACGGAACAACGAATGCACTTAGCACGTGCATCAAGCCTTTAAACCACTTGGTGACCCAAGTGGACGAGTTATAGTCTCGTGAGGGCTTACATAGATATGTACCCACAAAACCTTACGAAATACCTAACCGGATACCCTAAAAACCTAAGCAAATAACACTAAACTATCAATCTTCTTAAGAAGAATCCGTTTCCGATTCACCCAGCTGGTGGTACTCCGTGACTTTGGTTGCAATATGGTTCACGTTGGCTTCAAACATGAATGCTTCTCCCTTTTCTTGTAAGTAACGCGTTTTCACGGCTTCATGCTACAAAAACAACACACAAACTTTGTTTGTTACATAAAAATTGAAAAAGAGTAGATTTTGTCGAATTAATCATAAAGATACTTACAAGTTATTGAGGGGACAATCTATTGTGGGTAGCGTGGTCTGTGGGTAGCGTGGTCGATCCGGTGTTTCATTTTTAGATACTCAACCACCGCATTTAGGATTATGTCGTGTCGTTGCTCGATTTGTTGAGCAGTTTTTCCTTTCGGGTTACCGTAATCGTGAATAAATTTGTTAAAAATCTTCAACCACATGGAATCCTGCGTGCTGTTATCTATAGTTGAAGGACGAGTTTCGGCGTACCATGCTTGGGTGATTGCTAAATCTTCCTCCGAGTCGAACGATGCCATTTGTTGTATGTGGGATTAGGTACTATACTAAGCTATTTATTGATGATTATTCTAGGGTTTAAGGTTTCTAAGTTAAGAGGCTCAAGGAGATATATAAGAACACGAGTTTTGGGCTTTTGGGTCCAAGAATTATCTCTCTTTATATAGAGAAAAACGTCAACGACTAGTATTTTTGAAAATCACCAAAACCGGCATTGAAGTAACTCTGAAATAGGATGCCGGCATATGGTTCCGGTACGGTTTATCATAAGATGACAATGCCGGTACAAGGGAATTTCTTTACAGAGATTGGTCCAAATATGCAACCAGTACCGGCATGGTTTTAAAACACTATGAAACGCCTGTACAGGGAACCGGCATTCAATCTATAATAACGACTATGACGGCATTTGTTAAATTAAAAAAAAAAAACGACTAGTTTTTTGAAAAATAAGACCGTTGGAGATTTATTTCTATATAATACCCCCATTCCTTTGGAAAAATCTACACAAACCACCAACCAAATAACAAAAATCATTGGTAAGAGCTCAAAGAAGCTTTTCCTACGTCTTACTACAAGTGCACAGGCCTATTGGAGGCGTGGCAAGCACAGGTCGATCCCACAGAGAAGTGGTGTGTGCTAAGAAGCTAATCCAATGCTCACTATTGATTTTCAGGTGATAATGTAGCACAAATGGGTTGTTGTGTGTCGATACGACTAGGTTGATGTTGTATGAATCTAAACTAAGGCAATGATGAATACAAGGTGTGAAACTGATTGTTGAGAGGTATTAAGGTGATAGAATTCACCTCTTAATCCTATGCTATATGGATGAAATTCTCCTGTGTTCTAGTTCTTTCCTTTGAAAGCTTCCTATGGATGATTACTTAACTCAACTCCTTCACTAACTCCTAGTATAGTTTGTCTTTTAACAAAGACAAACTATCACAAGCTAGTTCGGATTAAAGGTTAACTTCCTATCCTAATCATTTCAGCCCACAAGAACACCTTGAGAATTAAATCAAATTGCCATTGAATTTAGGGGTTTCATCTACACCCTAATGAAGTAACTAGAACATCATGAAATTGGTAAAACAGAATTTAAATTAAAATTACAAAAATTGAAACCCTAAAACATGCTACCTTCTCTCATAACATAAACTTCTATTTTATACCTCACAAATGCCAAATTAGCATTTAATGGAGTACCCCACACCTGTCTCTCCCTGTTCCCTCGGCTCTGGTTCGCATGCAAGAGTAAACCCTAATTCCATTTATCTCTAACATAGCCTCTTGGGAAGAGAAGCTACATGAGAGATAACTAGAAATAGGGGTGTCGGAAGAGATGACTGTGGTGCTGTTGGCGTTGGGAGTTGAGGATGGTACGCGGTGGTGGGAGAAACGAAGGAGGAGATGGCTCTGCCATTTTTGGTCGGGGAGAAAGAGGGGTGATGGGTGTGATGGTTTTCTCTGTCGGGTGAGAAGGAGAAGAATGAGATTAGGTTTTGGGTGTTGAGGGTTTATATACGGGCTGTGCTGTGAGGCGGGTGCATCAGGAGTTGAAGAGGAAGGCGGAGCGAGCGTTGGATCTTGGGGGACAGATCTGAACGGCTGAGGAAGTGTTGGGGTGTTTTGGTGTTGAGCGGAGACATCAAGGGTCGATGCGTAGGATGCAGCGGGCGTTGGATGTGGCAAGATGAGATCTCAACGGCTTGGAGTGTACGGGCTCGGATCCGGGTCGCAGTCGGGTCTAGCTCAAGCCCATGTCTTGTAGATGAGTTGCTACTTGTTGGGTTGCAACTGTTGCGCGCGCGGGCTTTGGCTTTCTGCTCCATAGATGCTTGACTCCAATTCTTCGCTCTTTGGCTCCTCAGTTTCTCCGAGCTTTATTTATTACCTAAAAACACAAAATTAATTAGTACAAATATTTATTCTTGAAAACAAAGAAAACTCAAAATGGGGATAATATCCGATTCTTGAGCACAAAAGATGAGTAAAATGCCAATAAGAAGGTGTATAAATATGCACTATTTAGCACTCATCAAATACCCCAAAACCTGAATTTTACTTGTCCTCAAGTGAAACAGAAAATAGGAAATCCTAACTATACCCCTGTCGCAGGTCTCTCGAATGCATTTAGCGTATGCACTAAGCCTTTAAACCGCTAGGTGTCCCTAGTGGACGAGTTGTAGTCTCGTGAGGGTTTACCGAGGTGTACCCACAAAACCTTCCTCCAACTTCAAAGTGTAAAAGAGTCTCAAGCATCCAAGGAGCTATGAGGACATAGAGTTTCGCATGCAAGTAACACGAAGTTAGAACTACCAAAGAACGCATTCTCATCCTTAAGTCTTGAGCGAGAAGTAACCATACCATATGAAAGAATTCGGATTCGATTGTGATCATAAGCCTCGACTTCGCCTCACTATTAGGGTTTTATGATAATTGCACTCAAAAAGATCGCTTTTTAGTCTCTCATGTGTGCAGCGGGAATAAAGAGAGAAATCCTTCACACGTTGTAGGTAAGAATGATAACCTTCCGAATTAATTTCGGAGACTCCACGAAGTGTGGACAAAAGAATCTTTTTCTCGATGATCTCTAAGAAAGGAAATCAACCATTAGTAAGGGGTGGGAGTACTCACTCACTTCTCACCCGATCGGCAATTAATATCACTCTCTCATAAGAGCCATAGAAACGTCTTCAATCTTCGGTCTTCGGTCTTCGGTCGTTGATGACGAACTTCTAAACTTCACAAAACTTGACAATTTTTAACTTTTCTACTCAAATTCCTTGTTGTTTGGATTTTTTTTTTTTTTCTTAAACTCTTCTTTACCATGGTGGTATCAAAACTAAGAAAATAAACTAAAATATTTTTTTTTTATTTTTTTTTTTTTTTTTTTTTTTTTTTTTTTTTTTGACATAAAAATAAAAATAATGAAACAACTAACTCCATGGATAAAGGATTTTATCACTCGACTTGTATTGTCTTGATTTTACAAACTTCATTAATTCTCATCCTATTTTCTTTTCTTTTCTTTGTTGTACGTAAACCTTGGACTATATCAACTTTTCTTCAAATATTCTGATGTTGCTTCGCTTGCTGACGATGATGTGTTTCTATGGATCTGTTGATTGAGAGAGAGAGTGATGCTAACTGCAAATCGATATTTAGAAGGAGTTTTCATCTTTAGACGTCACCCTCATGATTGACGGAATTAGCACTCAAGAGATCAAAACTAGTCTTTGAAAGTGGTGCGAAGTTGGGTAGCTCACCATTCCTACCCTAATTGACGTACGATGACACACACTCTAACAAGCTTTTCTAGAAAGTCACAAAGAGTGAAGGTCGGTACCTCGCTTGATGTAAAATGGGTAGTCTCCACTATGGGTGATCACAATTCTACTACCGAATATCTAAACAAAGACCTAATTCGCCCTCCGGTATGGTTAAATCCAACTTTAACGCTCTAATCAACTAAGGAACCCGATTGCGTTCTCCAAGACTTCCAAGTTCTTGTTATTTCGGTCAGACTCTCTATGTAAACATAGCTAGAAGCATGCTTGTGACTCTAAAATCTCTAAAAGTTGGAGGTTTTTATGCAAAATTTTGAGTTTTTCATTATTTTTTTTTATTTTTATTTTTTTTTTAGTGAAGTAAAACAAAAAGTGAAGTAAAACAAAAAGACTAAAAACTCTATATGCAAATCACACCCCCAAACCTAGATCAAACATTGTCCTCAATGTGGCAAAGATAGGAAAAATTTAAACATTACATACCATGAGAACTATGATGAGTAGAGTAAAGGAAAGAGATTACCGGATGTACAAGGGTGTTGCTAAACCATAGAAAGGTGCATGCTTTGAAAGCAAACAATCAAGAACGAAAGACAAAAAGGTTGGTTAGCACACATCAAAATTATGCAAAAAGAAAAAGGGAAAGATGATGGATTTTTAGTCCATATGTATGTACACAAGTGAACCAGATCAGTCCACATAGATGGGGTCTTCCAAGTCAACGGACTCAACTTCTGGTGGAAGATGCTCCAAAAATGGTTTCAGTCTCTGACCATTGACTTTGAAGATGTTCTTGTTTGCTGGGTTTTCAACTTCTACAGCTCCATGGGGAAAAACGGTACGTACCACGTATGGTCCTGACCATCGAGAACGTAGCTTTCACGAAACAAATGCAATCTAGTGTTGTACAATAAAACTTTCTGACACAGGGTGAAAGACTTGCGCGAGAATGCGCTTGTCGTGAAACACTTTCATCCTATGTTTGTACGTTTTGGCAATATCATATGCATCATTTCTCAATTCTTCTAACTCATTGAGTTGAAGTTTTCTACGGGTTCCGGCCTTATCAAGATCAAAGTTCAACTTCTTCACAAACTTCCGGTATGCACGGTGTTCTAACTCAACAGTAGATGACATGCTTTTCCGTACACAAGTCTGTAAGGAGACATCCCGATGGGAGTCTTGTATGCGATTCTATAGGCCCATAAAGCATCATTTAAGCGCAAAGACCAATCTTTCCTAGAAGGATTGACGGTCTTCTCAAGGATATGCTTAATTTCCCTATTAGAAACTTCTACTTGGCCACTGGTTTGAGGATGGTAAGGTGTTGCAACCTTGTGAGTGATTCCATACTTGCGCACTAGTGATTCAAAGGGTCTATTGCAAAAATGACTACCTCCATCACTGATTATTGCCCTAGGGGTTCCAAAACGGGAGAAAATGTTCTCCTTAAGAAAAGAAATAACAACTTTATGGTCGTTGGTTTTG
This sequence comes from Papaver armeniacum, assembly GCA_023531295.1. Lineage (NCBI taxonomy): Eukaryota > Viridiplantae > Streptophyta > Magnoliopsida > Ranunculales > Papaveraceae > Papaver > Papaver armeniacum. The sequence goes on along the minus strand of JAJJWW010001301.1, from coordinate 88,388 downwards.
GATGCAATGGCCTCTACCCACTTAGAGACATAATCAACAGCAACAAGAATGTATAACTTACCTTCAGAGTTAGGAAATGGACCCATGAAATCAATACCCCAAACATCAAACAGCTCAACAATCAATATGGGTTGTAAGGGCATCATGTTTCTCCTAGATATACTTCCTAGTTTCTACGGCATCGGTCACAAGCAACACAAAATGCATGGCAATCCTTAAACAAGTTGGCCAATAGAAACCGCTTTGCAAGATCTTTGCAGCGGTTTTCTTGGCACTAAAGTGGCCTCCACATGCATGGTCATGACAGAAAGAGATGACGTCCCTTTGTTCAGAATTGGGGACACATCTCCTAATGATTTGGTCTTGGCAAGTACTTAAACAAATATGGGTCATCCCAAAGGAAATGTTTAACTTCACCAAGAACTTAGAACGGTCTTGTTTAGACCAATGCAAGGGCATTCTACCTTAGCAAGGTAGTTCACAATATCGTGAACCAAGGCATTTCAGACACAAGCATCAATTGCTCATCGGGGAATGACTCCCTAATTAACACATTCATCGAAGGTTCGACATTCAACCTAGACAAGTGATCAAAGAACAACATTCTCTCGACCCTTTCTTATCTCGAATTTCGAGGTTAAACTCTTGTAGCAAGAGTATCCATCGAATTAGACGAGCCTTAGCATCTTTCTTAGACAAAGATATCTCAATGCAAAGATGATCGGAATAAATGATGACCTTAGACCCTATCAAATAAGATCTAAACTTGTCTAATGCAAACACAACAACTAGCAACTCCTTCTCAAAAGTGGAATAATTCAATTGAGCATCATTAAGTGTTTTACTAGCATAGTAGATCACATATGGAAGTTTGTCTACTCGTTGGCCCAAAACGGCTCCTACAAAGATAGTCGGACGCATCACACATAATCTCAAATGGTAATGACCAATCGAGTGGTCGACTATAGGGCGAGATGTAAGGAGAGCCTTCAGTTGCTCCCATGCTTCCTTACAAGCATCATCAAAGACAAATGCAACATCTTTTGCAAGAAGATTGCACAAAGGTCGTGAAATTTTACTAAAGTCTTTGATGAATCGGCGGTAAAAACCCGCATGGCCTAGAAATGATCCGATGTCCCTCACGAGGCGAGGTTGAGGCAAGTGTTGAATGAGATCTACCTTGGCTTTGTCTACTTCTATGCCTTTTTCCGAGATGATATGCCCTAGAACAATGCCCTGAGTTAACCATGAAATGACATTTTTCCCAATTCAAGACCAAATTCTTTTCCTTACACCTCATTAGCACACATGTGGGGTGATGCAAACACTCATCAAATGAAGATCCAAACACAGAAAAATCATCCATAAAAATCTCAAGAAACTTATCTACCATGTCGGAAAAAATGCTCATCATGCAACGTTGAAAAGTAGTGGGTGCATTGCACAGCCCAAAAGGCATACGACGATAAGCAAAGGTTCCATAAGGACATGTAAATGTGGTCTTTTGTTGGTCTTCGGGTGCTATGTGAATTTGGTTGTAGCCAGAATATCCATCTAAGAAGCAGTAGTAACTATGTTTGGCTAACCTTTCCAGCATTTGGTCAATGAAGGGAAGGGGAAAATGGTCTTTCTTGGTCACTGTGTTCAATTTTTCTATAATCAATACATACTCGCCACCCGGTGGTCACACGGGTGGGAATGAGCTCATTCATCTCATTTTGAACAACAAGAATGCCGGACTTCTTGGGTACTACCCGAATAGGACCGACCCACTGGCTATCGGGGACCGGGTAAATGATACCCGCATCAAGCGATTTTGCATCTCACCCTTGACAACATCTCTCATGTTGGGGTTAAGTCTCCTTTGCATTTCCCTAGATGGTTTAGTGTTCTCCTCAAGGTTTATGTGATGCATGCAAATTGTGGGACTTATACCCTTAAGATCGGAGATGGTCCAACCTAAGGCTCCTTTATGCTCTTTAAGTACTTCTAAAAGTTGACTTTCTGTTCCGTGTCTAAACATGATGCAATAATCACAGTAAAGTGTCGAAGGACCTAAGAAGGCATACTTCAAAGTATCGTAATGGTTTCAAATCAAGCTTAGGTGGTGTATCAAGAGGTGGGGCGATTTGGAATCGAGAGAGTGGAAGTGTTTCCACCGCATTACGCCACTTAGCAATATCCATGGGTGGAACAGATTCAAGCAAAGAGTTAATTTCACCAATGTACTTAGACTCAAAGAGATCTAAGTCAAAGTTATCTAAACATGCTTGCAAAGGGTCCATTGACAAAATGTCGGGCAAAGAGTCTTGGATCAGACTCTCGATCATGTTAATCTCATGCAAATCGGTATCATCACAATCAATGGGTTGTTGACTAGTGTTAAAAACGTTCAGCTCTACGGTCATGTTACCAAAGGACAATTTCAACACACCATTACGACAGTTGATGATAGCATTGGACGTCGCCAGGAAAGGACGTCCTAAAATCACCTGGATGTGATTACTTGGGTTTTGCACGGGTTGAGTGTCTAAGACGATGAAGTCTACGGGAAAGAAGAATTTATCAACCTTGATTAACACATCTTCAACAATACCACGGGGATTCTCACGGATCTGTCCCGCTAACTGTAGCGTAACAGGTGTGGGCTTCACTCCCAAGGCCCAATTGCACATACACAGCAGTATGGCAATAGATTCACACCGGCTCCTAAGTCTAGTAACGCCTTTTCGACCGTATGGTCACCTATGGTGCACGTAATCGTTGGACTACCCGGGTTTCTAAACTTAGTCGGAATCTTGCTTTGGATTATGGAGCTCACTTGCTCAGTGAGAAAGGCACGCTTATGCACTTGAAGCTTACGCTTTTGTGTGCACAGTCCTTCGAAAACTTAGCTTAGGTGGGTATTTGTCTAATTGCTTCGAGAAATGGAATGTTTATGTTAACTCTCTTGAACATTTCCAAAATCTCATTGTATTGGTTACCCCCCTTATGTTGCACCAACCTTTGTGGGAATGGAGCAACAGGTACATGACTTGGCAAAGAAACATCAACATCAGTAGGACTCTTGGTCTTATCAACAGGCTCAGATTCTTTCTCTACAAAGGGATGTTTTCTGTGGTGTTGTGTGTACCGGTGAGTCTGATGGAGACTCGCTTGACGGTGGTACACCTACATGGTTTTCAACAATTCTACCACTTCGGAGAGTGGTGATAGCATTTGCTTGACTATGTGAAGTTTCATTGCAGGTAGAGGAGCCCGCTTGAAACACATTCTTTGGATTTTGTTGGGGTTGACTAGGAAATTTTCCTTTCTCTCTCTCATTCAATGCATCACGATTTGTCCCATTTTAAGTTCTAGACTTGTGAAACGTTGGTCGGTGGTTTTCCTAAGTTCTTGTAAGATTTTGGGTTAACACCGACGGTCTTCAAAGCTAGTCTTTTTCTCTACTGAGTCTTGAGTGGGTGGTTGTACTTGGGGGTTTCTAGGATATGAGTATCCTTGGTTATTATTTGTTGGTCCCCTTGTACTTGGTCCCTTGGACCATGAGAAGTTAGGGTGATTCCTCGACCCTGGGTTATAGGTTTGAGAATACGGGTTGTTCTCTTGCCTATGGTATAACGCATTGGCTTGCTCGGTTTTGGACTCTTGAAATGCATGCAAGTCTGGGACAGCTGTCCACTAAGTGGTCGAACTATGGCATGCGGCACAAGTGGCCATATCAATTTGGTCACGGAGAGTAGGGGCATTAGATTTTACATTCTTTTCCAACTCAAGCACTTCTATTCTCCTGGCCAAAGATGCCATTTTTGCATTTCCCTCAAAGTCGACTCGATTCTATGAACATTTTATGCGGGGGTAGTCCGTTTCGGTTCTCGGATGGACTCCCATTATTGAGTCTTTTCAGCGACTTCGATTAGAAAAGTCCAAGCGTCATCAAGCACTCTTGTCAATAAATGCACCATTGCACATTGACTCGACGATCGTGGTACGGGTTCTAACATCTAGACCCTCATACAAGATTTGACGAGTCTCCATTTTTAAAAACCATGGTGGGGACATTGGAGTAGTAATTCATTGAATCTCTCCAAGTATTTTGCTAGAGTTTCGTCTTCTAATTGCACAAAACCATTTAGACTTTGGCGAATCGTCGCAGATCTTATGGTTTGGGAAAAACTTTTGAAAAACTCCTTTGTGAGGTCATCCCGGGTTCTAATGGATTTGTGGTTGTAGAGCATGTAGCCAAGACTTGGCTTTGTCCTTCGAGAGAAAAAGGAAAAAATCTCAATTTGAGGGACTCCTCTCTGTCATTTGGTTAAAACGCAGAGTCCCACAAATATCCTCAAAGTCTCTCACGTGATGGTAGGGGTTCTCGGCATTGACCCCTCTAAACACGGGTAGCATATGAATGGTGCTTGCTTTCGCTTCAAACCGACAAGCATCACCGGGCGAGAATGATGCAAGAGGGCTGGCTTGCCCTAGTTGGGTACATGTAGTCCTTGAGACTACGGGGTTGGTTGTGTTCATCACCCATGGTTTCGATTCGGATGGGCTTTACGTTGAAATTGGGCTTTGTTGAAGAACCGGGTATGCTAACGATTTCGTCCGGGCGGATTCTTACTAATCGATTTGTTTGGTCTCTAAAAGACACAATCATAGCCTAGCACGCGCCTCTAGCATGTTAACACACAATCAAGTTCAACACAGAAAAACAAAAACTTAAAAACAACCCACTAACACAAGACTCAAGCCCAAGGGATTGGTTATTGATGTTGTGAAGGCCCAGCAGAATAGGATGGTTCCAGCCCAAAAGGTGTAGGCTTAGATTGTTTGCACGGCCCAAGTTAGGTTGAGAAATGTATAGCCCGAGTTTTGTGGTGTTGGGCTCGGCCTGCAAGCCCGAAGTGGGCTGATAAATGCACACCCAGTGAGTTGAGCCCAGTAGTTGGGTTTTTGTTTTTGGCAGGTTTACAGCCCAGGTTTTTGGGCTGAGAGATCAGTGGAATGCAAGCCCAAAAATGGGTTTTAGCTTAAGCAGCCCAGGTTCTGTAAACAGCCCAGCAGTATGGCTGAAGGCAATGGTGAGGAAGATTGCAGGCCAGTGGTGGTGGACTTAGTTTTTGCACTGGCTAGGCCATTTGATTTCAGCACAGTTTATGTTGGTGCTAGGTTGGCAAACTCAACCATTTCGTGTGCACACCCTGTTAGTCTTGCACAAATCATATGGAGCAAGGAGAGCACAGCTTGAGTACAGCTTGGCTCAGAGCAATCACCAATGAGTAATCAGCACAGTACAGGCAAAGAAGAAAAAAAAAATCTTGTGAATTGTGCACAGGGTAGAGGTTGTGCTCACTCAATGGTGCAGCATTGTGCAGGGTTGTGTGTTTGAAAAACAACTAACAGCTATCCCTAATTCTGCTATTCTCAACTCATTCAAGTTTCACAGGATCATAAACAACTTTAAGCACAACTTTAGATGCTTAACTTCACAGGTGTAAGCACAACAGATCACAGATAAGCACAGATAGTTCACAGATATTCTCAACTTTAGATGCTAGTTCACAGATAAGCACAACAGATCAAAACATCATGGAGTTAACAGTTCATCATATATGCAACTTCACAGTGTAAAAGATGAATCACTCAAGGTTATGCTCAAACTCTCAACTTCGGGGGTTGGAGTTGAACTCGGGGCCCAAAGGTGCACGAAAAGGATGCTTGTCAACTGGCTCAGTTGAGTTTGTGGCATCAACTCACTCTGATATCAAAACTCAGAGTTGATATCAAACTCAGAGCTCAGGGTTTGTTGTAGAACACACAAGGCAAGGCAATACAGAATTACAGAATTGTTATTCAAGCCTTGCAGCTACAGGGGACTGGCAAGGTTACAGCACTCACAGAGCTGGGACTCAAAGGTGAGCCTCAAAAGACCACTAAACAAGCAAGCATGCCACAGTTATGTAAGCAAGGATAGAACACATTACCACCGGTATAAAACCGGGTTTAGGCAATTCCACCCTCTGTTTTTGCTGTTCCTTGTTCTTTCCTCCTTGGGTTAGCTCAGCTGATGCACAGCTTGTACCTGTAACTCAACAGCAAGCTTCAGTGCTCAATAATGCTCAATCAAGACAAGAAAGCACTAGTGTTACAATGACTATGAGCAAAAGATGACAGGTTAAGGTATAGAGCTAATGATGCAAGTCATGCAAGGTTTGAGACTGTATGCTAGAATGGTGATGCAATATACAAATGGGTTTAGCTGAGTTCAAATAAAGCTAACAAATTCCAGCTTGAAACTAAACTATAATTGAAGGTACAGAGTTAAGCTAAGCTATCAGGGGAGAATCAAATGTTTAAGCTAAGATACACAAATCGGGGCAAAAGACAGAGATTGTGAAGCACATATATACAATGGAAGAACTGAAAATCGGTAAAGCAAGTGAAAGATCAACGGGGCACACTACCAAATCCCCGACAACGGCGCCAAAAACTTGGTAGGAGCTCAAAGAAGCTTTTCCTACGTCTTACTTGCAAGTGCACGAGCCTATTGGAGGCGTGGCAAGCACGTGTCGATCCCACGAGAAGTGGTGTGGGCTAAGAAGCTAATCCAATGCTCACTATTGATTTTCGGGTGATAATGTAGCACAAATGGGTTGTTGTGTGTCGATACGACTAGGTTGATGTTGTATGAATCTAAACTAAGGCAATGATGAATACAAGGTGTGAAACTCGATTGTTGAGAGGTATTAAGGTGATAGAATTCACCTCTTAATCCTATGCTATATGGATGAAATTCTCCTGTGTTCTAGTGCTTTCCTTTGAAAGCTTCCTATGGATGATTACTTAACTCAACTCCTTCACTAACTCCTAGTATAGTTTGTCTTTTAACAAAGACAAACTATCACAAGCTAGTTCGATTAAAGGTTAACTTCCTATCCTAATCATTTCAGCCCACAAGAACACCTTGAGAATTAAATCAAATTGCCATTGAATTTAGGGGTTTCATCTACACCCTAATGAAGTAACTAGAACATCATGAAATTGGTAAAACAGAATTTAAATTAAAATTACAAAATTGAAACCCTAAAACATGCTACCTTCTCTCATAACATAAACTTCTATTTTATACCTCACAAATGCTGAAATTAGCATTTAATGGAGTACCCAGACCTGTCTCTTCTGTTCTCTCGGCTCTGGTTCGCATGCAAGAGTAAACCCTAATTCCATTTATCTCTAACATAGCCTCTTGGGAAGAGAAGCTACATGAGAGATAACTAGAAATAGGGGTGTCGGAAGAGATGACTGTGGTGTTGTTGGCGTTGGGAGTTGAGGCTGGTACGGGTGGTGGGAGAAACGAATGAGGAGATGGCTCGCCATTTTTGGTCGGGGGAGAAGAGGTGATGGGTGTGATGGTTTTCTCTGTGTCGGGGTGAGAAGGAGAAGAATGAGATTAGGTTTTGGGTGTTGAGGGTTTATATACGGGCCGTCTTTGTGAGGTGGGTGCATCGGAGTTGAAGAGGAAGGCGGAGCGGCGTTGGATCTTGGGGGACAGATCCGAACGGGCTGAGGAAGTGTTGGGGTGTTTTGGTGTTGAGCGGAGACATCAAGGATCGATGCGTAGGAGGCAGCGGGCGTAGGATGCAGAAAGATGAGATCTCAACGGCTTGGAGTGTACGGGCTCGGATCCGGGTCGCGGTCGGGTCTAGCTCAAGCCCATGTCTTGTAGATGAGTTGCTACTTGTTGGGTTGCAACTCAAGCGCCCGGAGCTTTGGCTTTCTGCTCCATAGATGCTTGACTCCAATTCTTCGCTCTTTGGCTCCTCGGTTTCTCAGGAGCTTTATTTATTACCTAAAAATACAAAATTAATTAGTACAAATATTTATTCTTGAAAACAAAGAAAACTCAGAATCTGGGATAATATCTGATTCTTGAGCACAAAAGATGAGTAAAATGCCAATAAGAAGGTGTATAAATATGCACTATTTAGCACTCATCAATCATTCTCTCGAGAAAGCAAGCACGGTTAAAGCTTCACAAGGGATGGGGGATTCATCATCTACCTCTATTTGCAAAGTTAGTAGATTTACTAACAATATGATCTTCACTACTATGACGCATGACTAATATAATCTTCTCTTACAGAGTCATCATTGCAAGTGTCAAATTTGCAAGTCACCTTCTCATCTAGCCATGGACTGTCCTTTTATTTAATGAAAGTGTAGAAGCTGTGATGGGACACGCCGGTTTTGGATTGCAAAAACTGATGATGCTGAAAATGTAATAATGTTTCTAAGGTGTTTGAATCACCCAAAGTGCGATGAGTTTCAATGGCTTGACAAAGCTGTTGAACTAGCAGAGTCAAGATAAAACCACAAGGGCCAATGCAAGCCTATCGATGGGTGTGATGGGTGTTATATGAAGGGAAAGGAATATGTTGAAAGAGAAGAAGAACCAATGAAGATGATCCTTGACATCCCCATTCCGGACGATGTCTTCGAAGAGATTCGGGAAAGGCTCAAAGGTTCCGCAATTGTTGAAAAGGGATGGAAATAGATTATCTTTAACCAAATGTAATCCATTCCATGTTTTTTAGCATGTTTTAATTAAAAGTTTCAAATCCAATGTAATAGATTACTTAGGAATAAAATAAAAGAGCATTCGAAATGGATTTATATTCAAAACTAGCAGAGTACCGGCATAGAAGAAATCAAGCTTTACAAAGTGCCGGTTTTTCGACAACTATGAAAATTTGAAAATACCATAAAACCGGCATAGATTTTAGAAAATACTACTATGCCGGTACCTTCAATTATCTATACAGGAACATGGAATTTTAATCTTCTTTTTTCCGGTATGGTTTTATAAACAATTTCATTTCCGGTATCAAGGACCTGCATTGATTTATAATTATCTTGCATGCCGGAACATGTTCAACATAAACCAATCACTAGAAATCAAAACATGTTCAACATAAACCAAACAACTGTATTCTGCTATTATATGTTCTTAATCCAGGTATCATAAACCAAAAGCAAACCAAACAACTAAAGAGTTAACCACGAGGTACAAACGAAAACAAGTTCGGAATTGTTCAAGACGTAACAACCACCATCTAAAAAAAGAAACAGACCTAAAGAGTTAATCACTTGGTCTTTTGCTTCTTTTGGGCCGGTTTGTTCTTAGTTTCCCCGAACAAAGCTTTTGCACTAGGGTCGGTTTCTTCAATTCTATCAAGCTTTTCCTCGACTTCCTTCATTTCTTCAAGGGATAGCACCTCTCCTTCCTGGTACTTGCAACCCAACATCTTCTTTAACTTGCCAAGCCGACGCCGCTAGTTTAATACATCAAACACATAATTAGTATACATATAAGATTATGTGTACATTAAACGACTAAGCAATTAACAATACTTATTAGCAATCCAACGGTCTTATTAAGTTGGGTCATCGTAGGTGGTGCCTCAAGCGAGTTGGAACGGGAGGGTTTTTCTGGGGAGGAACTTGGACGTCATCCGGGAGGACGACATAAGGATGTGACCATTGCAGGTAATCTTCCATGTAGTCGCCATCAACTTCATCACCGTTTTCAGCAATCTCCAACTTCTCCCACTGACTAATATCTACCAAACGACGTGGTTCCCTATCACTCCAATCATTGGGTCCGGTTTTGGAACATACTCTACATGCAACCGATTTGGAGTTGAAAAGCACCGAGAAAGGTCAAGATCAAAACATTGAAAAGAGGCCGTCTGGAAATGTGCTAATTGCTTATATCCAAGTTGGCGCATCACACGTGTAGGATTAGCCATAACGTATCCTTTTGGGTGGAACAACGGCCCTTGGTAAAATGCAATGTTACCAAACCTCAAAACCTGGCGGTTTCCTCTAGCCTCCTTGTAAGGGTCGAACAAAACATCTTTGGTACTCATTGCGTCCAAAGCCAATCTCATATCGATCAGTCGACCTATGTTACCGGGCTTCGGAGTATTTTTGAACTCGTATCTCTTAGCTATAGGCGTATCGGGTTCTGGAAGGTCTATGATCTTCAAGGAGGGGTAGACCTTGAACAAGGTTGGGAAGTGTTCATAAGCCCACACATATTCCAATGTGAATCAATAAATTTTGTTTCTAAGTTCACGATAAGGGATTAAGGGTACATGTGAACAATATACATAATAACATAAGTTTAAAAACAAAATTACCTGCAGTAGGGTGAAATTCCCGACAAATTGGTTGGTTTTAGCCTTAGAGGCCCTTCTCATCTCCGTCATCAAATGTACCATTACCCCGGTGCCCCAAGAATAATTATAGACATCTTCCAACGGATCCAAGTACTGAAGGTAGTTCGCACTAACCATGTTGCCATTGGTGTCAGGCAATACCCTAGTGCCCAAGATGTATAACAGGTATGCAGCGGCAGTATAATGAATATGTTTAGGGTCCCATCCATCCTCCAAACTTCTTTTCTTTGTGTTTTCAAAATTCTTCTTAAGAAGCGTCAACTTGATTGTCTTTGTCTTACTAGACGTGGATTCATAAAATCTCTCCACAGAAGTTTTGTAGTCCCAACCAAACAGCTTGTTAGTCAGACCGTGCAACTTCGACCATTCTAGGTCCAGAGACTCAACTCCTTCTGCAATTGATTTGCCGATAACAATCAAGCCTAGAATGTTCTGAGCATCTTCAGGGATGAAGGTCATTTCCCCAAAAGGGAAGCGCATGGTATCGGTTTCACCATGATACCTTTCGACGAAACAATTGACAGTAACAGAATCAGGCTTCACATAATTTTCAACCAAAGCATATAGACCAGTATCCTTTACTATTTGTTGGACCTCTTCACATTCTTCGGTCAATTTCCAACAATCCGCGACTTGGTTTCGGCAAACACGCACAGCCTTCTTATGATCCTACAATTAAAGACAATACAATTAAGATATTTTACATAAATACACAACAATACATATGTACAAGATAGAAAATTCTTACATAGGTTTGATATATAGTACGATCCCACGAGTGCTTGTATCCAAATAGTGTTTTTGGTTCCGGAGCTTCACCCCAAATTTTGCCACGTTCAAGGTCAGGTATCATGTCATTAATATGAGGAAGGTGGGAACCTTTAACTTTCACTTTGACGTTGCCCTTATTGCCATTGCCTTGTGTTGGTTGTTGACTTGGCCCACCAACTTCGCTTTGGCTTGCTAATTGACTTTCCTCTTCATCTTGCTCATCTTGATCATCGTGCTCACGGTTTGCAAGTCGACTACGGTCACCACCACTCTCCCAAATTATCCCTCTTGTATCAGCCCCCAAACGCATCTTACGACCTTCATCTTTCCCTCGAGGAGGCAGAGACTGAGGAGTATCAAGACCGTCCTTCCTTCTTCTCTTAGTGACAACATCTTTAGTTTTTCTTTTGTTAGCTTCCTTTGCTTTTGACCTATATTGTAAGCACACGAAAAGCAATGAATATAAGACAACTCACCTTCAGTTTTAGTACCGGTATTGACTACCTTAAAATAAACCACGCCGGTACAATATTCCGGTAAAGTACACATTGACTATCGACACTGCAAGATTGGCACCTTAGATACAATGCAACCTAAAATCTAAGCCGGATTGGTGACAATTTTCCCGTATGTTTTAAGTCTACTACGCATGCTCGAAATATTACAATAGAATGCCGGTGTACCCAAAACCGCATACAATGCAACCAAAAATCTATGCCTATGACGGTGACAAATTCATAAACTCTCCCCGTATGTTTTAAGTCCACTACCGCATACACGAATTATTATCAAAGACTGTTTGGTACTAAAAACCGCACCGTATTCATCCTAGATTGAATGCCGGTAGGGAAAATTCAGTTTCGTGAATGGGGGTTGGAAACCCATCTTGTATTCATCCTAGATTGAATGACGGAATACAAAACCGGTACTGAGTTCATACAAATTTCAATGCCGGTACTCTCTGTAACTCAACTGTTTGAGTTAGGGTTCGCGATTCTAACCTAAACTCATTGTTATAAATCGATTTAAACACTCATAAACTATTTCAAAATCACCTACCTTCTCACAGAAGCCATGCTTGCGAGGGGTTGATCGTCAGAGAACGTTGCTTCTTCGTCTTCTTGCTCTTGATCAATTGTAGCAATTCTTTGTTCCTGTTTTTGTTGAGCAATCGATTTTGAGTTCGATTGGGCATTTGCTTTCTTTGCTTTGTTTCGTAGAGGCAATTTTTATTATTCGGGTAGGTTAATCGACGATTTTTTTTTTTTGAATCGACGAAGAACGGATGAAGAACGATGATTTTTTTTGTTTTCAAAACCTAACCCTAAGAGTGCCAGAACTGATTTGTGGAGAATGGGGGATAAATGAATTTGGTTTTTAGATTTTAAGTTTTAGGGGAAAGGGTAGTATGGTCTTTTCATAATATTTTTTAATTAACCAAAGGGTATTTAGTATTTTCAAACCCCAAAAACACCCGTTAACACACACCATGGGTTGGGAGAAGTAATCAGTATCCCCCAATTTCGCGTTCCAATTAAAGGGAAGAGACACCTTTTATAAATAGAAAACATCGATGATTTACTTCCACAACATATACTTTGTTCGACATAAGGCACCTCTGTAAGTTTGTGATGCTCAATCCTAATTTTAACATACACAGAAAGTGTCTGAGAAACAAAGAATTTGTCGCACATCATCCATTTTCAGCTTGGATCATCGTTGGTGTTTTTATGCCTATCATCACACTCAGAACCTGGACACGTGTGTGTAGAAAAATAAAACAGTCAGTTAGGTATTATTTTTCTGGAGGACAATATAGTATGCCACACAGTATGGAACACAACAATTACCTAGTATGTGGAATCCCATTTTGTCATCAACCCCCATTTGCCCTATGATGTAGTTTTGACAGTGGTAAGAAAAGTTCGTTTCTCAGACTTTTAGAGATTTGATTTTAGACTTAAGTTTCGAAAACTAAAAATCAAGAAAACTAAATTGAAGTTGTTATCAATATTTTAGAGAAAACTGAGACTATGGATTCCACTATTTTCCAATTTTTCATGTGATTCAATATTAATACTTATCATGCAATTCTAGACAATATTGCTCCAAAAGAAATTGTGATTCTAAAATATTGCCAATGGTAGATTTTCAAATTACTAATTGTTAATCTCAAGCATGGAACATCAAGAGCCCTAAGCTAAGCATGCACCATCAAGTGAAAACACAACAAGTCAATAAAAATCATTATTTCAATTTTGATTCAATGCAAATAATCATAAAAAGAATTGCAGAAATTAACAAAATAATTGTTACCACATGTTGTTGGAAAAATAGCTTCCTCCGTCGCCTTAGCTAAGGGGTTTAGCTCCTCATATTATTCACGTGCTCAAAATAGTTGTTCATGGCTCAAAAGGATGAAAAACAAGAGAAAACTAATAAAACAGACATCTTGCAACGTTTAATGGGCGTTACAGACTGACTTTTACAGAGCACTGTTGCAATATGAACTGTTACAGGAAACGATAGTAGATATATGTCGAGAATAAAAGACTGTTTTGAAGGGTCTAATGTTCTTCGTGTTCTTGAAGCAAAGAAAAACCCTGGTTTCCCCGCAACTTTGATTTCTCGGCTCTGTGGTGTTCTAAACTTCCCCTAACTTCTTCTAAACTTCAATACCCTTCCCTGGAACTCGACTACACCTTTTATATCCCTCGGAAACCTAAAAATCCCGATTAAAATTCTTCTCTTCCTTTCCGTGCAAGTCACGGAAATAATCTCTCTGCCGACTTATTTACGCGTTTCTTAACCTTCCAAATCATCCCAAACTCTCTATTAGGTAAGTAACTATCTCAAGAAAGATTATCTTCGATTTTGTCTCCCTGAATCTTCAAAAATCAGGCCAGCAGAGACCCGTAACTTCTTTCACCTCTGTTTCCTTCTCTCGGTTTATCTAGCCCAATTCCTTCGATCCAACCACACACAGAAGCCCTGTTATGCTATATCATGTCCAATCCAACGAAAATAAGCCCTTGAATCTCCTTAAAAATCACTCGAATTTTCAACCCTAATCTGGTTCGTACTGCACAACATTTCCCGCCTTTTTCTGTTATTTGTATTTGGGAAGAAGGTGCCCCTTATCCTGCTGCTTGGGTGCCGATAGTAATTTGGGTACCCCTTATCCGTTTCAGAGTCTCTTTAGCAGGTGCCAATAACACTTTTCTGGGGTGTCTGTAGTAATTTTCTCCGAAGGTTTAAATGACACTTTTCGAGCCAATTTCTCCGCGCATGTTTATTTCTCCAAAACACCTACAAAGACATAAAATACCAAAATAAGTACAAAAATGGGTACTAACAATATAGATAATCGAGATCAAAATAGACACATAAATACGTCTATCACCCTAATATTGAGAGATTTTTTGAATGTTTTTGGTACTCTTGGTCCTTTTTATCTCTACATAAACAACATGAATCACAAACGTTAGAAATAAGATACAGAATAAGAAGCAATAAGAGAAACTTTACAGTACATTTAATCACCCATTTCTTTATTTCGTACTCAAAGATGAGGATTACCTTCTCCCTCATTTGCTTGATTGAAGACATTTTCCAAGCTGAGGAATTACTCCAGTATTTGTTTTTGAAAACCATTATAGATTATTTTTGAAACCAAACCTCATAATTCCTAAGAGCACGCTCCTTATGAGTTCCCCATGTTGTGTAACCTGTTGGAAAAAGTAGACCATGAAGATGCAGTAGCAGCTTCAGAATCAGAAAAATTCTACAGATAATTACTATTACTATGGTTTTCCTTCATCGAACTTCAACCTATAAAACACCAGTTAAATTGAGATGCCAATTTATCATTCTAATCTCAGACTTGATGATACTTGATATATGAGAACTGAGATTCTCAGTTGAGATTGACAGGCCTAAGATTATGTGAAAGACTTTTTTAATAAACCTTAAATTTCTTGATCTCAAAAAAAAAAGAAAAAGAAAAAACTCCGCATTCCAACAAAGAACACCACTTTCGATTCAGGTCCATAATTCTATTCTCCTCAGTTCATTTGGTTCTTGCGAAGCCCTCAGCTTCTTCCTGCAACTCTACTCTCATACTTCATTCCCTGTAACTGCAATTTCAGATTCAATCAAATCTGAAGTTTGCAATCTTAAAAAAGGTAAATTGGTTGCATCACAAATGGTTGATGAGAAGTTGGATTTGATTCTAGTTTGTCGGGGAGGAGAATAGGGTTTTTATCTCCACAAAGAGGAGAAGCAAGCAACAGAAGATGTAAATTGGACGAAATGGAGGCTCCGTTCTTTTTAGGTTTAGGTTTTATTAGTTAGGTATAGAGTTTGACTAAAGTACTGTTCACGCCAACGGTGTAACTTAACGTCCAGTTAAATATCCGGTGTAAACGAAGTGTAACAATAATTTAGGCTCAAAATCTGATAAAAGTATTGTTTACCCACCTTTTGTAAACAGAGTGTTATTTCAATTTTAATGTCCTAACCAATAGATTCTCGCCAAGTGTCCTCACCAGGTTTACTAATGCCTAAAGCTTTTATCTAATCTAATTTGAGGGGGGTGTCACACTCACCATGCGACGTGGGAGCTTATATAACTTAGCATTTTAAAGGAGCGGAGATTTGTGTGAGTGTGAGTGATGCAAAAACAAAACATACGGAAACATTCTTTGATGACCTCTATTCAAGAGGATACAGCAGCGAGGTGGTTCTCTTCATTTTGTATCACACAGACGCCAAAGTGCAGGCAGAGTTTCAGTTGTGGTAGTACATCATTAGAGCGTCCACACTGACACTGTTGGCTAATCTGGCTTTCGATCTGCCCCAATTTTTTGGCGGCCAGGCATAATTGGAAAATGTCTGGCTAAAAACATATTAGGCGGCACTGCACTAGTTTCAATATTGTACTTGTTTATTAAAGCCAGATGGAGCCTTGGCATTTTTGGCACTCTTTAGATCTATAATGAATTTCAACCTTTAATAGAAAAGCGCACACACGCCATAAGTACAATTACCACACTAAGATTACACTTACAACTGGTAAGTACAAAAAGCCAACTGATGAACACATTTAATGTGTGGACGTGCACAAAGATTACAAACTGGCAAAAGCTAGAAAGTGTTTTTTTTCTGCTAGCAGGACTCTAAAGCCAACGTTAAATTCTAAGCGAAGACTTCAAATTTACAACCATGTACAGTTAATAACACCAAATGCAACCCCATATACAAATTAGGAGGTAACAACCATTACACAGAGAAGAAGAGTGAAAAAGGCACCCTTTTTCTCTAAAAGAACAAAAAAATGATTTTGGTCAAAAATGATGGATTCACCTCTTCCTTAAGCAGCAAACTGGAAGCGCGATTTTTCATGTACATCAAGAATGATATCTTGCAGCTCAGGGAAAACTGAGACAAGTATAAGTTCTAACATTCCATACGCTAGTTGCTTCACACAGATATTAGACTGCATATTCACAGTAAATGACAATGGGTTAATTGCAATGACAAGATATGAAGAGCCCTACAATATGAGTTTTGTGGTTCAGCGGTGACTGGTGAGTATTGTGCTTTAGGAGACTTACCTGAAGAAAGTAGTAAAGGTCTCTAGCACACCTTCTGTATTGCTTATGCCCAATCAAGCTGACTAAAGCTGTTGGGGCCCCACCTGACAATTAACATGATTCTGTTAGTTTCATTGTACATGATCCAAAAGATGGAAAGTCAATTAATTTTTCATCAAGTTATATGGAGCTATTTCTTACTGAGCATCATCTTTTTGATATCACTAGCTCTGCGAGCTGCTTCTAGCTGCATCTCAAATGAAGCTGGTTTAGACATCCTACTACCGGCTACTCTGCTTGCAGTCTCTGCTAACTTCTGATCAAGTGGAGTATCAACAATTCTGCCTTGGAGTCCAATCTTTATGAAAAATTTACCATCGGGCCATAGAACCTAACAAATGAGAAAGGCCAAATGTTGTCATTCCCGTGATACCTTAAAGACGTTTCATTAAGTTAATACAGCAATGATATTATGAATTCCATATAAGTTCAGACGTTTTTTTAGAGTGAATTCACCCTTTCATGAATTATGATGAATTCCATAAATTAGAACATAGGAATTTGTGTTTATTTCATATCAGGGTTTGATATGGAAATAGATGCAGATCTCCTTACATCTTGTATCCAACGGATCCCTTTAGCAATAATATCATCTCTCCGTAGCCACTGGATCTGGATCAGAAGCCAGTCGTCAATAGCATCTTCCATAACTAACTGTAATATTTGCTTTGAAATCCAGAAAACCTGTCTTCTGCTCAAAGTTATAGAAGTCACAGTTTTGGGGTTAAGACAGCATCCTTCTTAAAAGAACACAAAAACAAACATGTTTCAGGTTTTCACATTCTAGTTGCTACATATTACACGAAGGATTGACTAGATATCGTTCCTGCTATGGAAGCCCACATCTGATGTGAAGAAAGCAGAAGCTAACTACTTGAAAATCTACTAATACACAAGGAAATAATTTAGTTAAAGAGAGACATTTTCGGAAGTCAGCTTTTGGAATTTTCTACCAAGAAAGGTTTCAATAGATCTGAGTGCCTATGTTTCCTTAGTGTAGTCCATTCTAAGTATCATTCTATTCGTTAATATCTGTAGTAGAGTAGATACGGACCTTTTACTCGAAGGAAAGTCAAGTACATTCGAGTTGTTGGTTATTTAGTTAGGGAATATTACGTTCATGAGTTGTGACCACCTTACCTTAGCCAACCTCTCCTATTGAGTTGAAATATATTATCAACCAAATTCAACAAGGGCACACTAACGTTAGGAGGTGTCCACTGCATATGAATAAAAGTGAATGACAAAGGTGTTAGATACTCACCCAAAGAATGAATCACGAGAAGCAAAGAGTAACAAATATTTATTTACAATTGTTGTAAAGTCAGTGCCTAGTCAGCACATGCCTATATACAGTGATTTTAAACTTTTCAATAAAAGTAAAAATGTCGCAAGTCAATCAAAGTTAGAATGCCAAAGGAATCGAAAGCACTACCAGAGGAACTTGCTTCCATATTTTATCCCACAAAAGAAGTAAAATTTCAGGTTGTTCACAAATATGGGGTTAAAAAAATGAGTACAGGTCATATGAAATTAAATTATTAATCTTAGATGCTTCTCACAAAATATTCCTATCAGCAGCAAGTCAAACTTTTTTAACTAGCCAATTAATAAGTGGCGTACCTCAGGTGGTACTCCAACTGGATCGTCCCCAAGTTCGGACATCACCAGGGAAGTAGATGTAGCATTTCCACGGCCATCACGTTTAATAATTCTTGGTGGATAACCTTTTGAGTTCAATTCATTGTCAGAATGCCACCCATTGACGTGCGCGCTAGAAACATCATCCTCACGACCATGACTCCCATCCATGTCTCCTCCTTCTTCATTATCAGTCCAGCTTTGTGATGATTCAAGCTTACTATAGTTCGAACCATTCATGTCATCTCCATTCCAGGACAAGTTTCTACCCGACAATGAAGAAACTTCATAAGGAGATGAAGATGAGCCAACAACCTTGCGCATTAGGCCATCAGAAACCCCTTTCACCTGGCGTAGGATATCATCCATGGCATCATCTACGTTGACTGTAAAACAAAAGAAATATATTTAACTTGACAAGAAGAGAGCACCACAAAAACATTTAAGATAACTGAGAATACTTTCTATGAAAAACTTAGCATTGAACTGAGAATTTCCAAACAACATGCCCCAAGACGATGCACAGGGATGACATGAACAAATAGTACTATTCACAAATAATTTACAAAAAAAATACACTAAAAAGCAAAAGAAGATGTTGGTAGACAAGCAGCTAGAGACTACTCAGATGACGAACTAGATACCTGCCAGTGTTTTCATCACCGAAGTAGATTTGCCGAAAGAATAATTCTTCAAAACAAAAATGGAAAACTATTAGAGCACGTCCTGGATCCAGGCTGAAAGGGGCATATTTATTGATGGTGTGTTTGATAAACCCAACAAAGTTATGTGCCAGAAAATGCCCACCTTTGATGAAACACTCAAAAAATCCCACACTTCATGTTGTTCGGCAACATTGGCAATTGACAAAAGATCCTGATGAGAGAGGGCATCAGAAAATGATAGGCACAAGGAACAGAAACTACAGTAAACAACATACATTTAGGAAATAAGGAGTCATACTTGCAAGTATTGGTCCAGTTGAATGCAGCGTTGATGAACAAAACTATCATCTACACTCGATGAAAGAAACCTTTTGGGTGGTAAATGTAATGTATAATTTCGTATATCCTTAAGATGCCGGTGTAGCCGCTCAAAGTTTCTGTATCTGCAAGATAAAAGTACCAGAAGTATAAATCTATAGAATGTGAAACCTAAACCATGCTGATACTGAAGTAAGTAGAAAAACTAGCTTCAAAAATGCTTAAATACACCAACAAATGCGAGACCTTCTTTTGACAAACCAAGTCTTGTTTCCTGCATCTGTTACAGCAATAGAATAAACTGCAAAAGATTTTGAACCGGTGTTCTCAAAGTATGCTCCTACAACCTACAAAAGAAATCAAGAAGCTCGTTAGACATCTACCCTACGTTCTTTGAAGATGCAATCTATAGTTTACTTGTACCATGACAAATCATTACTGCAAAAAAAAAAAAAAAACTCACCCGGCACTTGAGTTTAGGGACATGCAATTGCTCGTCATTGCGAATTATCATATCAGAAGCACTCATGACACCTTGCTCTCTTCTAGGCCCATCAAGACTAGGGGAGTAAAACTTCTCAGAAATGATAGTCACGCCTTCACTTTTAAACTTGTCACCATCAGACAGTATTCTTAAAGCAGAAGTGCTATTGGATCGTTTGAGCTGAGTTCTGCTCTCCACAGCTGGTTTAGCAGCATATTCCTCCAATATCTCAGCTTCGTCATCATTATCAATGAACTTAACCCTGTTCAAATTCTGACATAATACTGCATCAGTACTTGCCGCATCACTTGTTTGAGTATTAGAACTTAATCCAGGAGAGAACTGCCCCGTAATTGTATCTTCTGCTCCTGCAAAACCTCCAGGTTTGTGGATTAAAGGTTCTTTCCCCAAGCTTTTGGAACCAGTACTGTAGATTCCAGGGGTTTTCTTTGGATGAGCTGGTGGATGTCTAGTTGTATCACGACTGTCAATCTTTCGTTTATAGTTCCTTCCTCTGGCCCATAGGTTTTCAAGATTTTCAGGAGCAAGAACTTCAGTTCGTCTCTGAGTGGCAGCATCCAAGACCCTTGCCCAATCAGCAGAGCGTGGATGCACAAAATCTCCATCAAGTTTGTGTGGATGGCTTTGGCCAGAAGTACTCGCCGGTGCAACTTCCTGACTGCCGGTCTTACTCAAGGACATATCACTACCTTGATTAGACGAAACAATACTCTTTTTTGAGTTAGACTCGTTATTCCTAAATTCAAATGAATCAGATTGATCTTGCCGACGGGAGGAAGCATCAGTTGCTGAATTATCACCCACCTCGCTACTGGTGAAATCCTTCAGATTGAGCAGAATATACTCAATTATTTCATTGATAAACCTGAAAATAAAAATAAGAAACCTCTTTAAACCATCGCCATTGGAGTCTACTATTCATGATAAAAGGCAGAATGTAATAAATCTGAGATGCAAGAACATCTATGGGAGCACCAACAATGGTGAAAGAAAAATTAATTACGACCAACGAGCTTACCCAGGGCTAGCCAGATTCATAATAGGTTGCATCACCAAGTTAGTTAAAAGCTCTCGGGCAATGCATCGTACTAGAGGGCACTGAGACTCTTGTCGCCTCAACACTACAGCCAGCAGTCCTCCCATGAGCCGTTGAAGAACCTAATATTGATAGATATTAGCAACAACAAAAACAATACAGTCAACAAAATAAAAGGGAGGATGTACCAAAACACTCCACTCACACCTTGCACTCACACTCGGGAGACATCAAAGCTGGATGCAACTCCTTAGAAGCTATCAAATGGTGTTTTAACCTTTCGTCACGTTCTTCAAAAGACAAGGTTCCCATTACTTCCACACCAATCATAGCCTGATTTCTTCTGTAAAGATCCAAATGGTTCCCTATTAAATCAACCATATCCCTGCAACACAACACAAAATTCCGCTATAAAGTTAGCCAAATATAAAACATAAACCACTCATCAAATTATCATCAGAACTTGTTGATAACTTACAAAGGTAAATAAAAAACAGCACCTTGTTAACAAATCGACAAGGTTTATCTCTTTAACCCTTCTTGAAATCTCACCAAGAACGTCCATTATCACCGAGTACATCAGTTTCGGAGCTTCAGTGTCCTCCGTAATCGATGAATACCATAAGTCCACGACAAAATCCTGTACAATCTTTTTAATAAACTCATCAACAGCATCCTCCACGAGAGGAGAATCAATCTTTCTTTTCCCTTTCGCTGGAAAGGGTAAAGTTGAAAGGCGAGGATCATCCACGGACAACTTCTTTTTCTCTAGATGAGATAGATATGTCTGTCTATGAACTTGTGGAACCTTCCACCTGAGCTCCACCTCATATGATAATAACCGAAATCCAGAAAGCAAGATAACTGCTATTGGAATATTTGTCCACATGGATTTGCTAGTGTCTGCAGATGAAAATGCAGGGTATGTAAAAATTGGATGATTGCTTCGAAAAATAGCTAGCACCTAGCTAACAAAGAGTTCCATTTAGAATGAGACATAAGGTGAAATCTGTAAGATAACCATAAACTTGGGCATATTGATTCATTAAATTCTCACATAAAAAAATCTACAAATTTAAAGAGAAAAAAAAAAGAACAACGAAACAGAAACTCAAATGATCCTTAGTTTTTTAACAAACTCTGCCGGAAAAACAACTAGCTAAACAAACATAATTTTTGAGGGGAAAAGTTAATATTTTATTTCAAAGTGCCGAAGACGAACAAAAAGAGAACATGGAAAAATACAACCAAATAACAGGAAAATTGTGATACCTGCCTCCTCCCCATACTATTTAGTGACTTGATCATCTTTATATAATCACTATCAAAACCCAACTCTCCAAGAAAGAATTATGAGCCTTTTCAGCCCGAGTTCCTTTTCCCCTCTTTCTAATTGTGTCTTCCTTACTTACCCGTTGAAAGTAATTTTAGCAATTTGTCATTCAGCGGTTTTTTTCTTCGTCTATAAATGACCAATTAGACTCCTCAGCCCTCTTTCTTCACTGTTACTGAGACTTCCAAAATGCTACTAAGCTATTTGAGTGCATTCTTTCCTCGTCATTTTATTTCTCTCTATAAAAGCCATACTCATTCTTCAACCAAAACAACGGGACTAATGTGTATTTCAACTATGGTTTCTGATCCTAGAACTATTTGTATACCGTCTGACTCTACATGCTCTCCATAATTACCAAGAGCATAGGTATCCTTAACCACGACATTATCGTCATCACAATTAGCACTTTCCTTAACCAACACACATAGTTGTCGCCTCAGATAAAAATATTAGCAGAACAATCATCATGCACTACTTTTCTTTGCCAATTTCCTACACATTACGCAGAACCTAGATAACTCTAATGTTTCAGCAAACAGAAACCCTAACTTTAATGATCAACCATGCCACACAATTTAAACATTTTCTTCCCAATCGATCTATCTATCTTCTAAAACAAGAATCATACACGAAACTTGACAAATAAATAAAATTAGATGGAAGGAAGAAAGATAACTTACGGGTTAAGAAGTAAGAGATGAAGAAGACTAATAAAGCCCAGCAAACAGTGCGAAGCTTAGCTTCTTCGATTAGATCTTGTATGGTTTCCATGGGTTTTTTCTTCATGATTCTCAATAGAACAGAACCCTAAAATCGAACTTCAATTCAAGTGAATCAGAATCTCTTAAGGAATTGAAATGATTTTATAGAAAATCCTGGAATCAATCGAATTTCTGAAACAAGTCGATAAAAGCATCATCATACAAAACAAAATAAGAAAGAAAGAAATATTTGTTTCCACAGTCGGTCTAGAGAGAGCGAGAAAGGCACGTAATGTGGGGGAAAGAAAGAAACAAGCTAGAGCCTCGAGACAAGTCACCGAGCAATGAGATTCGTTCCTTTCTCACCATGGTAATTTTGTTATGATGACATGGTTCAAATCAATGAAATTGCTTCAAAGGGTTTGTTCTTCTCGCTTCATAAGGAATCCAAGCATACTTAAATTTCTCAATTTGATTGAGAATCAAAGAGAGGCTAGTTGAATTATAATTTGAGTTAATTTTATGGTTTGATGAAATGTTAGGGCTTTAGATGATATTATTGTTGATTGTATGCATGATACTCGATTGTATGATGAATGATAACAATTTTGATTCTAACAATGATGAATTTGACATGTAATTTAGGGTTTTGCAATGACGAATTTGCAATAATTTGACATGAAATTGCCATGAGATAATGAATGTGATACAATGACGAATTTGCAGAAGTGATGTGAATTTAGGGCTTTGACGAATTTACATTGTTAGTTATGTGTGATGTGAATTCTAAGTTTGTGGGCTATACTTTGTTGCTTGATACATGTTTTAGTTTATGTAAACAATTTAAGTGCATTGTGTGACTAAATTGTTTTTATTTGATGATATTGTATAGATTATGGATGTGTGTATGACGTTAAGTTCAAAAGAATGGGATGAAAAACATATATCTACAAGTATAAACCCATTTGATACACAACATGATATCACGTTTAGAAGTAATCTAGAAGACCTTGAGGATTTACATAGCCGTGTGGTGGTTCATGAAAGTGCTAGTCGAGTTCTTCAAAATTAGGGCTTGCTAGATTTTTTTGAAATTAGAATTAAGAGAGCTGATCAACAACTAGCTTATGCAATCATAGAGAGGTGGTGGTATAGCACCAATTCATTTCATTTCCCAAACTTGAAATTGGTTTCACTCCTTTAGACTTTGTTCACTTAACCTAATTCCTATTTGAAATGGTCGTAGAAGGTTGGAACACGCCAATACAAGTAAATGGAAAAGTAGAGAAAGCCAGACTAGAGAGAATACCTACTTTGAACCTATGCATGGGTTTGCAAACTACAACAAGAACACACCCGATTTTCCTATTAGTTGCCTCGCAACCTATATCAAGAACAATCCAATTAATGATGAAAATTGGGAGATTGTGACTAGATACTTCTTATTATGGGTGATTTCAAAGTTTTATTGGCACGTTCCACTACACGAGCAAGCAAAGGTTGGATCATTTCCTTGCGTGATTTGAATGAGATTAGTAATTATGATTGGGGTTCGGCTTGTTTTAGTCACTTGTATAGTAGCATGAGTGCGGTTGTTAGAGGTGGAAAAAACATGTGTGGAATGGCGATGGTTTTAGAATATTGGTTTTACATGTATTTTTCGTACTTTGACGCCTTTTCTCAAAGAAGGTGTAGTGGTGATGTATGGCTCCTGCAATTATGATATTTTAAGAAAGATAGTCTAGTGAAGTTGCAAAGGGGTACTTCCAAACACTCTCTTCATACGGCTCATTGACAAATTGAGTTGAGGACAATTGTTGGAACGCAATGGCAACCATGGTCTACTAGTATATATAGAGATCATCTGATATAGTGCATGCTCGTCAAATCTCAATCAAAGAGTGGCTTTCTATAATCCGGAAAGCGCTACTAGTATCATGTATCTTGGTGAGCGGTTTTTAAGGCAAACAAGGGGATTCATAACAATTCCAAGAAGTCCACGTGAGCGTTTGGAAGACCTTGCTGCCCCCCATGATCCTATTGATTTAGTTGAAGGACAAGACTATAAGCATGTTGATGAGAGCATGTATGTGCGGTGGTGGAAGTTACAATCTTTTGGTTTTTTGCTCCCGAGAAATATATCGTCAAGAAAAATGAGAGACGAAGTTGGAGTACAAGTACTCAAGATCCAACATTTCTTGTGAATCGAGTCCCCCAATACATCCATCACGGTATAAGTATGACAACTACTCACAAGCTTCACTGAATTTCCAAGAGTTTCTTTACGTGCCGTACGTTCGGACAGTGAAGGCAACCCTGTTGAAGTGCCTTTGCAAGCACCCAATCCTCCTCCATTTACGTATGATGTTAATTGGGGAACAAAGGGTTAGTCATTTTTGGTTTTAACTCCTTCAATTATTTTGTTTGCTATATTATTATGATTTTCTTTACATTAGAAGTTTTTAATATATTTGCTATCTTGATGTTTCTTTTCGGGAGCAATGGAAAGATCTTAAGCGCATAAGTTGGCTATGTTAAATGTTACAAAGGACCAAAGCATTGGTTTGAAATAGATCGTGCACATGCTCTTGGGCAATCAAACTACGGAGGGGAAGGAACATCAACTCAATCATGTTATGATCAAGGAGAAAACAGTTCGGTAAGTAAAAGACAAGCCACAAGTCATGATGCCGAGATATGATACACAAACCGATTATGTTCCACAGACACAACCGAGAGGAAGTAGTTCCACAGTCACAATTAACCCAACTTGTGAATAGTGGTGGGGTTGGTTATAATATAGAGATGACATGTCTAGGATTTTGGGAATTGAATCAAATGATTCGAGAACATAGAATGTCTTCTCTTTAATGAAATGGATGGTTTTAATGTAGAAAAATTGATAGTATTTTCTTTTGTATGAAATTACAAAAACTTGAATGTGTTTTCTTTAATATTCTCTTGAATGAATGTGTTTTCTTTAATATTCTCTTGAATGAATGTCTTTTCTTTTGAATGAATGTGATTTCTTTTCTTTTGTATGGAATGCTTACAGTATTTGAGTTTTGTTTATAGGTGCAATATGGACGATGAAAATCCGCTAAGGAGGTATGTACTAATGACGTATGGAATCGATCTTAGCATTGGTGATGATAGCGAGGAGAGAGCAATTGTGGTGTACCAAAGATATGACTCAAAGAATGCATAGGCTCTTCCAACCAAAGCCTCAACAAGTATTGATTACAAATGGTGGACAGGCAACGAGAGGACGGAGATGCAAGGATGATGCATGACTACTTTGGACCTAATTGTACTTGGGGCCCTAAGAAGTTCCACCAACGTTTGGGTATGTATCGACCTCTTTTCTTACGTATTCTAAGTGAAATAGTTGTTGCGGATCCTGCTTTTGTGATTTCCAAGTTGATTGCACCGACAACTTGGTCACTCTCCCCACATGAAGATGTATGCCGTAATGAAATGTTTGTGTGTAAAGGCATAGCCGGCCCATACAGAGATGATTATGTCCGTATGGGAGCATCGACCGTCTATATCCTTGGATTTAGATTTGGAGAAACATGAACTCGAAGTGTTGGATGTGGTGGTTGAGACCTTGCCGGAATGGAAGGAACAATTTATGTTGGATAAACAAAATAAGATTTTGGAAAAACATGGTTATCCTCCTAGAACACTTGGTTATGGTTATCCTAACACTAGCAATGTTCGTCATTTCAATATATGAAACCATGTAGCTTATGGAACTATGTAGCTTCAATTATGTTTTTTTTTTTTTTTTATTCAATTTGATGTAGTGGAATCAATGTAGTTGAAGTATTTTTAGTATTAATCAAGTTTCAATTTCATTCAATTTAGCTTCTTTTGATTCAATTTCATTCAATTTTATTCAATTTTATCTTCTTTTGATTCAATTTCATTCCAAAAAACTAGTTTGTTCTAGAGGAAAAAATGGGAGACTAGAAAAAAAAAACTAAGTATAGGATTGGAGAAATCGAGTGTCTCTTGGATGTTTTTTGTGATTAGCGCTATTAAGATTGGCATTTGGCGCAAATAAGAATGGCGCTTAACGCTATTCTCATTTGCGTTTTATTCTACACCATTGGATTCTCAACGGCTCCTTCTAATCAACGACTCAAAATAAACGCCATTAAGAATGGCGCTTAACGCCATTAAGATTGGCGCTTCAACTATTCTCGATTTTCAAAATTAAAATTTATCTATAAAATTGGCTTCTTCAACACAAATCAAACCATCTCAAAATTTTCTTTGCTTCCCATCTCTCCCAATTTTATATTTTTAATTCCAAACCTAATTTCAATCAAGTTCAAGTATGGCATACACTACAAATGAAGATGTTGCTCTCACCAAAGCTTGGATGAGAATTAGTCTCCAACCGATTGAAAAAAATCAAGGAGTCCACATTTATTGGGAAAGGGTGCTTCAAGCCTTTGTAGAAGAAGCGGGTGGTAATGAAAACGGAAGAACAAGACAAAGTATTGAAAATAGGTGGTCGGTGATGAAAAAGCAAACCAAAATTTACATGAGTTTCATTAAATCAATTTATGCAAATATGCCCGGAGGAGGATGGACGTTAGAAGAAGTTGTAAGTATTATTTAATGGAACCTCTTATTTTCAATTATCTACATATTTTAAGTCATTAATTTTCTAAACGAGAGATTATGTTTATTTATTTTGTAGGAGGCACATGCTAGAACTCTATATTCTCAACACAACAACAAAGATTTTGCATTTGATCATGTGTATCAAATTCTTAAGAACCATCCCGCTTTCGGAAATTAAATATCGTGATCTTACAATGATGAAGTGAACTTTGAGAAATGATGGAAGCTTGACAATCAAAATCGGATAATGTTAAATTCTAAATATTAGTTATTTCAATCCATGTAATGTCGCATTTAATTTTTTAAATCCATGTAATGTCGCTTTTAATCTATGAAATAAAAATTAGCTAATAAATTTTGTTTTGTAATTTTAAAGTTTTTTAATTTTTCAATTATATAGGTAAAGAAACAGGAGTGATGTGAGAAGAGTGTTAACAAAATAAATAAGGCGAAACGCTAATGTTAATAGCGCTCAACGCTATTGTGAATAGCGCATAACGCTATTCTTAATGGCGCTTGTAAACGCTATTGATAATAGCGCTAAACGCTATTCTTATTAGCGCTTGACTTACGCTATTTAGATTAGCGTTCAGCGCCATTCATATTGGCGTTTCTTGTCCTCTAGCGCCATTCTTATTGGCGTTCAATAGCTATTATTATTGGCGTTTCTGGATTCCGTGAGCCATTCCACAAAACCATGGAAGGTTGCTTGGATTTTCTGTGGAAGACCCCAACTTGGAAGCCACTAGACTTGACTAATAAATTAATAATTTTTTACTTTTTTTTTTTTTTTTTTTTTTTTTTTTTTAAAAAACACACCCATTTATTAAGCAATCAAAGAGTTACAGATTTCCTTAAGTTTCTCCTTCCTAATAAGATAGTTTAAAAAGGAAGGAAAAGAGACCCAAAGATCCTTAAGACCAAGTTTTCTAGCCCGACGTGCAAGCTTCTGGTCTCGCTAGTTGATTGTTCACACGCTTTACATACAATAACTTAAACGACAAAGAACTAGAAATTAAACTCCGACAATGCTCAACAAGGTCACTACTTCTCCAAGCAACATTTGTGTTGGCACCACTACTGAACTGCACAAGCTGAAAAACAACCATCGACAAAGACGACTTTGGTAAGATGCATCTCCTCTGCCCAAGAGATAGCCAAAATGAGTGCAGCTGCTTCAGCACCAACTGCATCTGACACCAAACCATAGTCCGAACGACATCTTCTTACATTTCCTGCAATGTCACACCAAATAATACCCAAACCCATATTATAATCTTTAAAGGATCCATCAATAAACATAAAGTGATCCACATCAGAGCAAGGAATCTTGATAACCACAGTAGGAGAAACAAAAGCATGAGACTTTGGAGAAATGTAAGTATTAATCATTCTCTTTATGTCTAAAATAATCTTATTCAGATCAAAAGAGGCTTTCTTGAATATCACTTCACATCTGAATTTCCAGACACACCATAGGACTATGCCACCAATGCTAGGCCAAGACACATAAAATGGGAATCCCCTAAAGCATCATCATGCCAAAACAGAAAGTAGTCATCAATCCAAATCTAGATCGGAGCCGATCAAGTGTCAGAAAGAGAGACCGGACCAAATATGTTTAACCACTTCACAGTCAATAAAAAGATGCATAACAGTTTCCTTAAATCTCTGGCAAAGAGGACAAATATCATCTACTTCAGGATTATAATACCTAAGCATAGAGTTAACTGGAAGCATGTACGCAAATATTTTCCACAAGAAAAACTTAATTTTAGGCAAACAAATATATCCCACACTTTCCTCCGTAGAAGAATCACCGGTGGTGACGAACAATCATTCACATAAACTCAGAAGCGGACTTAATGGTAAACTTTCCATTACTAGTGTGCGCCCACATTAAGGAGTCATTCTGAAGAAGGTTTATTCTGATTGTCTTAATCCTAGTAACATCCTCTACTGAGAACAAAGTCGAAAGCAAACTATCATTCCAACTACCATTTTGAATATCAATAAGCTCATTAACAAACACAAATTCACTATGAGAAGGATGTCTGGGCACTGGAGGATGCAAGTTTCCAGGAATCCAGTTAGAAGACCAAATACGAGAAGAAACTCCATCATTAATTTTTATGACTGAATTAGCTTTAATAAATTGAACTCCATTTACTATACCTTTCCATATCCAAGAAGAGGAATCAGCCGCTTTGTCAATCTCTAACAAGTTCTGATTAGGAAAATATTTATCTTTCATAAAACGAGAAATTAAGAAATTAGGATTTTTCATAATCCTCCAACCAAGCTTACTGATAAAGACTCGATTCATAGCGTAAGTGTTTCGAATACCTAAACCACCATTTAATTTGGACCTACCTATATCCCCCCAGGAACGAAAATAAGCGGCTCTTTTGGGATTCTTTTTAGACCACCAGAAAGTTCTCTGAATGGAATCAATTTTAGAGGTAATGGTCTTCGGAAGAGGGAAACATGCCATATGATAAACTGCTAAGCTAGACAACACATGCTTAGTAACAACCGTTCTCCCAGCCACATTGAGATTATTCTTTTTTGTGTTACTTAATCTAGAGTATAGGTTATCTATAAGAAAGTTAAAAGCTCTGGTTTTATGTTTTCCAACAAAAAGGGGAGTCCCTAGATACCTTTCAGAATTACTAAGGAATTTCATCTTAAGGGTTTTAGCCAAAATTTTAATATGCTTATGATGCATTTTCTTGCTAGTTATAAATCCAGACTTCTCAAAATTAATTACCTGACCTGAAGCCTGAGCAAAGGTATCAATAATCTTGAGGAGGTTCTTCACATAAGAGATTTAAGCCTTGCAAAACAGCATACAATCGTCAGCAAAAAAAAGATGAGAGATAGAAGGGCTGTCCTTTTTAAATCTGAAGCCTTGTATCAACTTTTCATCCTCTGCCTTCACCAACAATTGAGACAAAACTTCCATACAAAGAATAAAAATGTAAGGCGAAAGACAGTCTCCTTGTCTTATGCCACGAGAAGGATAAAAGGGGCCACTGGGAGAACCATTTACCAAGACAGAATATGAAACAGTACTAATACATTGAGATATCATCTGACATCATTCATCTGAGAACCCCAGTTTTTTAAAAACAAATTAGAATGAATGACCACTCCAACCTATCAAAAGCTTTAGAAAGATCAAGATTAATAGCTAAATAATCATTCTTAGAGCTTTTCTTTTTCCTTTTAAAGGAATGCAGAATTTCATGAGTAATAACGACATTATCATGAATTTGATGGTTGGCAACAAAGGCAGACTAGAAAGGCGAAATCAAACTATCCATAAGGGGTTTTAAACGATTCGTTAAGATTTTAGAGATAATTTTATAAACAGAATTTGATAAGATAATAGGCCTGAAGTCATGGGGAGAAGAAGCATTTTTTATCTTGGGTATTAAAGCAATGTAAGAGAAATTAATCTGTTTTAAAAGAAATCTGTTTTTGAAAATGTTTTGAACATGCGAAACTACCTCAGTTTGCACAATATCCCGATTATCCTCGAAAGAAACCCGCACGAAACCATCGGGCCCCTGTGAACTCCATGAAGCAAGACTATTAAACGTATTCGTAATCTCCCGATAGGTAGGTATGGCAATCAAAGAGGAATTAACTTCATTATTGATAATGGGTGTAACATATTTTAGAGTATTCTCAATAACATTATTACGAGGACTAGAAGAAGAAAAATCTTTTTAAAATGCATAGAGAGCAGTTGTGCCACTTGATCTTTGTCTTCCAAACCGGCTTACCTTGATCACCTCTAATTGTGTGTATTGTGTTATACATATTCCTAAGATTCACCGAATTGTGAAAGAAATGTGTGTTCCTATCATACCGAGTGAAGTAGTTTATCCTAGACTTCGCTTTGTAGAAGCGATGCTCAATTTCATACCAAGAATCCAATTGTTTAGAATAATTCAAAATATAATGACCAATCGAGGGGAATAAGGAAGAGCTTGAAGTCTTTCTAACTCAGAGTTGAGTCTACCTATAGTAGTTTTGATATGCCCAAAGGAATTGATATTCCATTTACTCAGGTCAAATTTCACATGCTTGATTTTATTCACAACAACAAAGGTGGGAGAACTAACAACCCTTTTAGACCAAGATGCATTCAAAACTTGTTTAAATTCTGGGTTAAGCTGCCAACATTTGAAGAATTTATATGGAATATTTAAGTTTCTAACCCAATGGAAACATTGAACCAAAACAGGACTATGATCAGAAAAACCTCTTCCTAAGTTAGTGGCACGAGTTTGAGGAAGGACTGTGACCCATTTATCATTCATGAAAGCCCTATCTAGTTTCTCAAATATTAACTCATTTGGATTCTTAAATCTTCTATTGCACCAAGTATATGGATTACCAAACGAAACAACTTCATGCATATTCATATCTACTAGCTTATCATTGACAAATTTAGGAGGAAAAGAAGTAGCTGAATTACCACCTTGTTTATCAGAATCATGAAGAATAAAATTAAATTCACCTAACAAAAGCCAAGGATTACCGTTATTATCATTCATGTCACTAATAAAATTCCATTGATTCCTCATACCAGCCACATTCAAAGAGCCATAAACAAAGGATACAACACAGTTTTTAATTGTAGGCGAAACATCACACAAAATATGGATCATATTCAGGGAGTAACCTAGAATCTCTATTGTGGATTTTTCAAAGTAACCAAAAGCCAGTCCTCCAGATTTCCCAACAGAAGGAATGATAATCCATGCATCATAAGGTAAATGATGGGTGAATTTCCTAACAGAGTCCTCGTTAACCATTGTTTCCAATATACATATACCATCTAGTTTGTATTTCCTATACAGACTAAATAAATGTCTCCACTTTTTATCTGAACAACACCCATTAATATTCCAACTTAAAAATTTCATGTTGCGCAGAAAGCTACAAACACTGGGATCAAAATAAAACAAGTAGCGATAACAGCAGAGAAAGATTGTCAGAACACAGGGCAATAATGAAATAACAGAAGATAGATAGATTAACTTACTGGGTCATGAGCCATGGAGGCATCCTCAGCCATAGAGTCTCCATCCATCATCATGAGATCAACTTCTTTTTCAAAATCCTCATCAGTAATAACCGGTTCCGGTGGAAGAGAGGCTAAAGGCAATGGTTCTAAAATAATAGCATCCTTGAATTCTTCATTCTGAGAAGGAACACTCAAAAGTTCATGTTCAAAACTATGTGGCATAAATCCCTTAGTGAAATAGTTCATTTCTGAAACTGAACTACAGGCATAACTTGATGATGAAACAACAGTTTGAGAGAAACTAGAGCATGAAGTAGCCCAAAGAAACATTACCGACCTCAGAACTCAAACTAGAATTAAAACCTAAGCTTCCAACATTAAAGGAAGAAACAAAGTGGGAGA
Organism: Papaver armeniacum; assembly: GCA_023531295.1. NCBI lineage: Eukaryota > Viridiplantae > Streptophyta > Magnoliopsida > Ranunculales > Papaveraceae > Papaver > Papaver armeniacum. The sequence continues at coordinate 55,439 of JAJJWW010001301.1, read as the reverse complement.
AAACGGAGGAGCGGATGAAAGAGGTGGCCAACGAGGAGTCAAAGATCATAGAAGAGGATGATGAATGAGCGCTAGCCTCTAAATAAACCGATTCAAAAATAGTTCTTGATCTTTTACCTTTTCGGTCATGCACATTACCATTATCTCCCAAACTAAAGTTATCGAATGGCGACACAAAGCATGAATTGTTTTTGGGAGTATTAGGGGGATTGTGTGGATTCAAAGGTTCCCTAATAGTTAATGCGAGACACGAGGTAAAGCAAGGCGAGAAAACAAGAGGAGAGAAGGATGAACTCCTGTTACCAATGCTACCCAATGGTCAGCAGACCGACAGAGAAGGCGAAGGCCTAGAATGGTCTCGGATTAAAGGATCACTTGCCGAGACTTTTGACTTTGAGCTTTCTCCAACTTCGATCATGACTTCACATTAGTAACATGACAACATGAGTGGCACGAGGAGAGGGTGTCTGGCAAGGCCCCCGACAAATATCCTTGATTGTATCTCCTTACACTTTGCCGCATCATGGTACAACACAAAACATTTCTTGCAAGCACGAAATGGAAGTTTAGGGTAAAAGCGGACATATAGTAAGTTCTCTTACTAGTATTAAAAACAACTTTCCTTATGAGTGGTGTCTTCAAGGGAACCATCAATCGGCTTCAAACCAATTCCCAGCTGGAGTGTCATTCTGCTACAAATTTTCCAATTTGATCAAATACCTCTCTAACCTTTTCTCTGTTGACCAGATCTGAATGGATAGGAATCACCCGGCATAAGAATGACTTCCCAAACCAGATCAAAAATAGACTCTAGAGCACCCAAAGTTGAACAAGAAAAAGTTGTCCCAAAACTAGTGTTGGCCTAGCAAGAAAAGCAATGTCCCTATCTTGACTCTTCTTAAACATTACAACAAATAAATTTTGAATACCCATTCCTTGAATATAAGGCTTGGAAAGCTTAAAATCACCTGACTATAGGCCGATCCTATTAAGATGATGTTTGACAGAAGTTTTATGATAACTTTTGGTATCATCACATAGCAATGCAAAGAAATCTATGTGGGAACTCTTCCACGTCTTCTTCTAGGTCCAGAACTCTCACTTGAGCAGCTAGTAACTCCATAATAAGAAACTGATACTGAAAGTAACTCACAATAAAGGGAAAGAGACTGGAATAGAACTGTGAAATATTTGAAAGAGTTCTGGAAGTATAAATATAAACTCAACAAAGATACTTAATGTAAGATGTAGGAATCTTAAGCATGCAACACTGCATTAATGATCCAGACATGACATTAATATTGAGATGACAATTAATTGCAGGCTAGTAAGAAGACCTAAGAGCCTAAACTCTTCTCTCAAAAGATCAATTGAAAAGATAGAGCATTTGAGTAGCATGCTTGGGAAAGATAATAGCGAAATTACATTCCTGTTAAGAAATGACAACACTTCCTTTTAGAAAAGACAATTAATGGACATAAAATTAATCGAATCAATATTCTTATTCTCCAAGTTCGGAAGATCAAAAGACCTAAGACTAATTCGGAGTAATTTCCAAGTGTAGTAAAAATTGATTACATTCGAGTTAGCCATCCTCAACAAAGATTCCAAAAGCTAACCTCTCTCTGATCCAAAACTCATTGTATTTAAAAAATCCGACTAATTAAATTAAAAAAGAGTAACACTACTTTTTATGCCTTGAGACAATAAATTCACTTCAACAATCAATCTTCTAGAGAGATAAAACTGCACATAATTTATTTGAAATTAATCAAAAATAAAGCATGGTTCGACCCCATTGTGCAAAACTATTTATGACATTTAAAAAACTTTGGAGTGTCCTCCAATATTGATACAAATTAATTACTCATCTACTCTTTCTAAAGATGACATTAATGATCCTAGGTAAAGATTTTGCAGAAAGGTAACGCATAAACTCTTCTCAAGTCCTTTTGACGAATTAAATTAACAGAGCCTTACACTTTGGATTGTAATATGTGCTAGGAGTTCATGACATTAATATTGAGATGACAATTAATTGGTGATCATCAATATTTTGCTTAGTAAGAAGACCTAAGAGCCTAAACTCTTCTCTCAAAAGATCAATTGAAAAGATAGAGCATTTGAGTAGCATGCTTGCAGTTAAGAAATGACAACACTTCCTTTTTAGAAAAGACAATTAATGACAATGAATTAATTAATCGGTAATCAATATTCTTATTCTCCAAGTTCGAAGATCAAAAGACCGAGACTAATTCGTAGTAATTTCCAAGTGTAGTAAAAATTCGAAAAGTTAGCCATCCTCAACAAAGATTCCAAAAGCTAACCTCTCTCTCTAAGATCCAAAACTCTTTGTATTTAAAAATCCGACTAATTAAATTAAAAAGAGTAACACTACTTTTTATGCCTTGAGACAATAAATTCACTTCAACAATCAATCTTCTAGAGATAAAACTGCTTAAACCTATTAATCTTATTGCAGAGATGAATATAATGGTACTAAAGCATCACCTTTTAAAAGAAATTTCATTCCCAATACAAGTAACTAATATTCATTAAGAATTTATCTTATTTAATCAAACATCAAATCCCTACTCTAGGTAGGATCTCAAATCATTCAGAGGAATCTCCCCCCTAATTGAACTTATCAAAACCCTTTAATCATTCTGGAGATACCATTCTATGAGACTGAAACAAGGTTCTGTAATAATACCCATATCTGTGAACCATGCCCATACGCTAAGAATAGCCTGTCAACCCAATGAATACTGTTGATATACGAATCTCATGATGATGTTCTGAAACTTTATGACTGCACCTCCATTAGCTCATGACCTAAAATAAAACAAAAGGAAGATAAAAATTAGAATCAACCCAAAAGATTTGAAAAAATCTGAAAGAAACAACACAGTAAGCTAATACCACTCTTGAAACATATTAAGAATCAAAGATTAATCAGGAAGAATTAGGAAAATCGAAAAAACCTAAAATTAGGTCATCTAAAAGATTTGTTGATACTAAACAATCTTACTCAAAGAAAAAGAAATTAAAAGTAGGGAAACAGGTAAGAATCAATTTAAGAACATAAAAACTAAATTGAAATCAAAAGGAGAATGCTAAATCAAAGTAAGAATCGAAGAGAAATTTTCCGTTGACTAAGTATGCGTCGCCTGACTTATCGCATTATGAGAGCATTCGAGAGACAAAGTCATTTCAGAATGGACAAACATTAATAAATTAATACTACTGTATTCAACTTTTGGGATGGAGAAGACGATAATATCCTTATAGGTGAATCGCCAGAGAAGAAGAGACACCACGTGAGGATTGATTATCCTCCGGGATGGAGAACAGATGCGATCAAGGATTCAAGATTCGGAAAAGAAAAGAAAAAAGAGATGGAGCCATGTAACAAAACTCTGAGAACCATCAAGTGGTTCGATGCTTCTCATGCATGGCCTTTTTAATCCACAACGGGTTGTATGGGTTTCAAAGGTAATTCGTAATAACTCTATTCGAATGAAAGGTTTTATGTTTAACACTATGGAGGATTCGCACATTATGAATTATTTCAAAGTCCAATATAGATCGTGTAAGAATTCCACGCATGTTGAGATCAGCTGGTCTCCTCCAAAACATGGTGAAATTATGATATGTTGTGATGGTGCTACATGTGGTAATCCATTCCAAGCTGGTGCAGGCGTAAGTAGAGGTGTAAAACGTGCCGGCCCAGCACAGCACAACCCACGAAATCACGTGCTTAGCGTGCTATGTGCCGTGTTGTGCTGTGCCGGAGATTATGACGTGCCGTGTTGTGCTGTGCCAGGCATATTTATTTTATATTTTCAAATATAAATGTTTTCCAAATATTTAGGTATTGTACGTGTTATTATGAAAATAAGTCAACATAACGGTAGTAGAATAAAGGTTTTTTTGTGAAATATACACAAAATGTGATGTATTATGCCATGTTTTGTAGTATTTTATACACATTATGACGTGATTTCTTAACGTGTTGTGTTGTGTCGTGCCACGTGTTAATCCGTGCCGCGTGTTATGCTGGGCTACTGTGACAATTAGTCAAACCCAGCACGTCCCATTTAACTAACGTGATGTGCCGTGCTGGGCTGGACTGTGTTCAAATTTTAGCGTGCTATGCTGGGTTGTGCTCGTGCTGGCACGACCCAATTTACACCTCTAGGCGTAAGCTTCATAGATGCTAACTCAAATGTGCTGGGAGCTTTATGTATTGGCCTAAAATGGCAAACAAATTTCTATGCTAAAGTTTGTGCTATTATCTATGGTTTGATGCTCGATAAAATATGGAACATAAAGAATAATTGTGTAAGATCATGTTCTATGAGTTGCATTCAAGCTTCACAATAGGGTGAGTTGTCATGGAAACTGACTCAAGAGTAGAGGATGGCTTGTGTTTTTTATAGTATTATACGTTTTGTTCATAGTTATAGAGAATCTAATTTTGATGCAGATGCTTAGGCCAAACAAGCATGTTTGTTAGCTGAGGATACTTTTGAATTTTATGAGGATAAGCTAGATTCCATTTCGGTTGTGGATGGCCTGGTAAAGCATACCATCGTTTCAAATATGTTTCGCTAGTTTAGGTAGCCATAATGGCCAGTTAAGCTGCCATGGTCTAAGATTTGTACATATTTTGCTTTTTTAATTAATTTTATTGACCGAGTAAAAAAATTGGTCGGTGGTGGTGTGATGCTTGAAAAGACGAGGGTACCCAAATATACCATAATCTTAAACTTTCCACCTATAAGTCCTCTTACCGAATCGGTATTCACAATTTGTGTGATCGTCTATGGATACGAGATTGAGACAATACAACAATCAAAGTGTGATTACTTGATAATAGGTTCGGAATTAACCAAAACTCTATAGGATCACTATCAAGTAATACGGAGTTAACGTTTGTGTACTTTAATTTAAATTATAATAACAACAATTATAATTGCGGAAAACAAAAGTAAATGACACAACAAGATTTTGTTGACGAGGAAACCACAAATGCAGAAAAACCCCGGGACCTAATCCAGAATGGAATACTCTCATAATTAAGCCGCTATACGAAATCAAACCAACTTCGTATAGTTGTGACCAAGCAACTAAACCTATAGTTCACCTAGTTTCTTCAATTTCCCTGCGCTTTTGACATTCGATAAGTGCACGCACTGAAACAATTCCTTTGGTTCTTATTCCAAACAGTAAAGGAACAACAAATATGTTCGGTAACAACTATATTCAATCTCAGTGATATGAGTTAGACAGAGGCTCTTCTGTTTAATCCAATAAACTCCTTTGTCGGGTTTAGATCTATCTATCCAACAACTACCAAAGTAGCAGAGTTTAGATATTGCAATCAAATATAGAATCTACCAAGATTCTATATAGTGATGCCGATCTACGCAACTAATCTATCAAATCTATCAAGGATAAACCGATTATAGTTGGATCCCAGTCGATCAAGTTCTGTGCACACCAAAAATATAGAACCAATAATAAATCTTCTTTGTCTTAAAATCTTCTTAATCTTAAATAAATACCTGTACACCACAACTTGAATCTCTTGTGATCAATCACGCACAGAACAGAGTCTGTTAACAATGGGTTATCATAAGATGTCTTTCGATCTACAAACAGTTCTAAAGATCTCGTCGACACTTCGATCTAGTTTTAGTGAATCTTATACAGAAGAGAATATTCTCAAGAATAAACAAACTAGGTGCAATCAAAGTTCAACAACCGTTAGTCAATCAAATCAAATCGAAAACTAATAATACTACAGTTATCTAGTTTCCCACTAACGCTACTCGTAGAGCTTCTTGATCCCGCATAAGTCTTTAAACGAGCGGTCGTAAGAGATTTTCTCCTAATTAAGGTACTTTCCTCTCTAAATAGATGGCTCCAACAGTAACAACACAACAAGGTAGTTTTCCTGGCTCTTTGGATAGTTTGCTCGAAATGCAAACTTGGGTATTTATAGACCAAGGAAGTTTGGACACCAAGGAATTTCCAAAACCGAAATATTCTTAAGATATGCAATAAATGCCCAAAATCGGTTTTAATAATTCCTGGAAATGCTCTGTCCAATATTACCGAAATCTCACTAGAAAATCTACAATTAGTAAATACACATTACCAATTTTTATTTTCCAGAGATATGCATTTAATTGCTGGTAATTAAAAGCATATAAATTTAACAACCTTAATTAAAAGATTCTCAATTTATTTCGGTCTGGGATCTCCTTGAGTTATTAAGGAATATCTTTGAACAATAAAAGATAAGAGTTACTGAACATGTTCAAAGTATGTCGATATTTTTTTTTTCTTTGTAAATCATTTTTCATATTTACAATCTTGGAACCGATTATACCACACTTCTAAACAAGTTTAGAATTGGTTCATCTGAATTCCAAGAACTATGTGATTGATCATATCAAGACACTAATCATGAGTTTACGGTTCTACCAAACACAAGGATCGGTTCTACCTTAATATGGTTACTGGGACCGGTTACATCAGTTACCAGGATCGGTTACATCAATTACCAGGACCGGTTACCATATTCTCATGGTGTGGATGGGGAAAAACGATTTGCTGGTTTTTAGGGAAGTGAAGAGTCGAGCGTGCGGACGAGACTCCTCAACCGAGCAAACTGCTGAACCTCACATGGATGCACTGCAAAGGGAGTGCTTAGATTCGAGAGATTAATCTGTAGGACTCCGGCCTAAACCAAGTCAATGGTCGTTCCAGAGTCAATTCGGTCACAAAGAGGGAGATGGGTTGATATGTAGGAGGGAAGCTGAGAATTGTGTGATAGGTGTCTAAAACACCTAATTTACTATCTAGTAGTTACGCTTTCTTTTGCTATTTTTCTTGTAAACTATGTACTTTACGTGTGTTTTTGAGTTATTAGGTACTCTGGAGTCGCACGGAGGAAAAGAAGCGGAAATCATCCCAATTGGAGCAAAAGGGCAAAATTGTCATTTCGTGGGCAAACACTATTTGGAGCCTAGTCTAGGTTAAGGGACAACTCTCTTTTGGAAGAGTATTAAACGACAACCAGCATTGGTTAGGGGGCTGCTAGCTGTGTAGCCCTTATCAGAAGTCACCGACTGGCAATAACCATCCCAATCTATAACCCTAGAATTCAGAGAAGGGTTTTATTTCCCTTCATTCTATTACCATTCTCCTGAAATAATTGAGAAATAAAACAACATCTGTGCTGTGAATCCGAGAGATTGAGAAGAGCACTCAAAGAATTGGTGGTCGGTGTTCAATCAAGAGACGAAGAAGAAAGAGTTAATGAGTATGAGGTTGAGTTGGAAGATTGAAATCGAGAAATTGGAGGAGAAATCAGTGAGGAAATGCTGCTGCTGCTGTCGAATCATGGCCGGAATTAGTTAGGGTTTTGTGCAAGGCAAATGAGGAACTCCGGACCAGAAATGAAATTGGAGATTCAAGGGATTTGAGTTTCAAAGCTTCTACAACCGAAGAAATGGTGCTATTGTCAATCTGAGAAGAAGTTGCTGCTAACGTGAATCGAGAAGACGTTGTTGAGCTCGAATCAGTTTAGGGTTAATGGTTGAAATCGCAAACTCAGGGAATAAGAAGGAATTGGAGGAATTTGTGATGCTGTTTGAAGAACTGAAATGGGTTTGGCTCAGGAGATGAGGGTTTCTTAGTTTCGATTGAAGACAAAGATGGGTTTGAATTGTCTCAGATGGATAGAGAGCTAGGGTTTGTATTGGTTTGAATTTTGGGATTGAAATGGGGTTGTGGCTTCGAATCAGTGCAGAGACGAAGACGGTTTCTGCTGATTTTAGATCGAGATAAATAAATTGGGTTTTCAATCGATGGAAGAAGATAGAGATGGAATTGGAAGTGGCAAGGTAGGATGAAGATTGCAGGTGGAGTGGTGAACTGATACTTGAATCGGGTCTGAATTGCTGAGGTAGTGCAACTGGAGATTGTGGTGGGGATGTATGGCAAGGGCAAGTTGGAGCAGTGGCTGGGAATTGCAGCTAAGAGAGATGGTTGGGTAGAGATGAGTTGGTTGTTGCTGTGTTTTGAAGCCAAGAGGATGAATGTATGAACTCTGAATTGCAGGCCTGAGCTTGAACTGGAACTGGTGGTTGTGCTGCTAGATGGCTTGCCTGAGTTGCAAGAGACAAATGCAGAAAAGGGAATGGTTGGCAGCTTGGCTGTGTTGCAGATGTTGTTGATTACAGAATAAGGATGGAGATGATTGCATGTGGTTGCGAGAGATGAAGATTGTTACTAGTTCGGGTGGAAGTGCTTGGTTCTATTGGAGTTGTGGCTGCAGTGCCGATGGTTTCTTGAGCTGAAATTGTGACTCTGGTGTTGCCACTATGGCAGTGAGATGGAACTAAATGTATGAGAACGAGGAGATGGTTCTGCTTGAGCTTGTGCAGGTTGCAGGTGAAGGGTTAGTTGTGCCATGAAAGGGTGGTGATTGTTAGCAGGTGGTTTTGGTGATTGCCATGGGTCTGAGATGAGGGCTCAAAGTGCAGCCATAGAGAACGACTCAGTAAGATGAACTGAGATGGAGCTTGTTGGTGGAGCTGAACTTACAAGAGTTACAGCTGAAGTTGTCGTAGGATGAGGAGAACTGGATATGATTACTTGTGGTGGCCTGAGCTTGTATTGAATGGTGAACTGTAATGGAAGAATGCGCAGCTGATGGTGGTCATTACAGCTGAATTGGAGTCTGAACTGGTTTGTTGTTGTGCTGCTGCCAAGATGGCTGAGATGGCTGGAATGAATTGCCAGGAGTAGGTTGGCCTGTGATGCAGCTGGTGATGTTGGTAAGTCTGAGTTCTAAAGAGAAGCTGCAGATGTTGAGTTGCACTGGTGATGAGATTGCAGAAATTGTTATGAAGCTACAGGTGCAGCTGAGACTGATTTCAAAATGCTACAGAAGGTATAGCCATTATGGCTGGTCATGCACAATGATTATGCTACAACAAGTTCAGGCCTGTGCAATGGCCTAGAAGGCTGGAACCAAGTCAGCCCAGTTAGCTCTCATGCACAGCTGACTCGGGTCTGACTCACGATCCTGACTCACCTGATGACCCGGTTTGACTCAGTGAGCTGGATCGATTGACCAGACACCGAGTTGACCGTTGGCCATGGGACCGGCGGACTTTGCCGTCCACACCGACCGTTTTCCGGCCACAATACAATTCCCTAGCGACCACTTTTTGGACTTATTTTCTACATGGGTCTCTCTCTTATGGGCTTGGTGGATTTTTATCTAATGGACTTTGAAGACTTGACCTAATTTTGGAAGAAAGGAAAAGCTATAAAAGAAGAATTCTACAACTTTTGATTGACATCTTATTCTTTGGAACTTGGAGAGCCGCTTTTGTTTACGCTTCTAGGGTTTGCTTTTGTTCATCTTCTTCTTTATTCAACTTATATTTTTGTGATGAACTCCATAGCTATGAGTAGCTAAATTTTTCATTATTGGTTAAGGATGTAGTCCTATTTCTAAAACTTGTGTTTGCTTTATGTATTAGTTTTCTCTCTTGATTATCGTTCAATTCTCTACTGTTTTTATGATCACATGATTGATGTATTGTGATAGGATTATGATGTTTGATTAGTTAAGTGGCCAATTAATTGAACTTGCATCTTAGTCCATAGCTATTTTAGGGTTTTTCATCAAGCGATAACCCAGAATACAAGTAGCATGATATGTTTATGGTTTGTAGTGATACACTCTCGTAATCATATGTAGAGTTTGACCATTGTCCGAATTGTTATGCGCAACGCTGACAATTGCATTGATTAGCCTATTTCTGAAACTTAATGCTCCTAGGAATTGAACTTGATTAGCGCAAGGCGTTAGGTTATTCTTTAGGTAGAATTCACATACGCATCTAATGTGTGTGTTGATGAACTTAGGAAATTAATAGATTATCTTGCTCTCTTGATTCTCTAGGCTTTTGATAATATAAGAGATTAAATCGTAATTCTAATCATATATGCAAGCACATGTCTAAGATTGAAGATGAATTCCTTGACCAATATCTCTCTCTATTGATTACTTTCTACAATTTACTTTGCTTTTAATTTGCTTTTATTGCTTACATTAAATTCAGAAATCCCCCCCAATCGGTTACTTTAAGAAATTGAATACGTAATAACTACAATCGCCTCTCTGTGGAAACGAACTCTTTCTTATCATATACTTTAGGAAAGTGAAATTATTTTTGACGCATACGACAGCGATCAAATTTTAGCGCCATTCTTAGGAGGCATACGGCTAGTTATTAAGTTTTTAGTTTCTTTTTACAATTTTGCTTTTTTCTTTGCTTCTTGTTTTCTTGTCTTGTTTCTCACTTGTTTAGCGAGAATTGTTTTCAGGTACCTAATCCCTGGCTTCTAAAGATTGGAATTATCCACGGTGCGGGATAGCTACTCGAAGAGGCACAATACTCCAACCAAGTAAAGATACAACGGAAGAACAAGAGTTGGAAATGGAAGAAGAGACTTTCCAACAAGGAGAAGAATTTTAGAACAAGAGGTTCCATTCGTGAACAAGAACCACTTTTTGAAGAAAAATAAGAAGCAATGGGTGATGCAAATCGTTCACTCAAGGAGTTAGCTTCTCATAGGCTTGATATACAACGAGGTGTATTCAAACGAACTCTACTTTTGAGATAAAGCCGGGGTTGCTTAGAGAATTACCAAAATTCCATGGCATGGTGAATGAAGACCCAAACAAACATCTTATGGACTTCCACACCATTGTCACGGCCATGCTTCCAAATGGATGTTGAGGCGGATGGTGCAATGTTGAAAGTTTTCCGTTTCTCTTTGATGGATAGTGCTAAGGATTGGTTGTTCTATTTACCTCCCGGAAGTGTCACAACATGGAATGGGTTGAAGAAACTCTTTTTAGAGAGATATTTTCCTGCATCCAAGGCTACTCAAATTCGCATGGAGATTTGTGGGATGAAGCAAAATGTGGGAGAAACCTTATATGAATGTTGGGAACGCTACAAGAGATTGGTGGCAAGCTGCCCTCACCATCAATTCAGTGACGCTATGATCATCCAATACTTCTATGAAGGACTCCAATCAAGTGATAGGAATCTCCTCGACGCTGCGGGTGGTGGTGCATTAGTAAACAAGACGGTGGCACAAGCTAGAGAGTTGATTGAAAACATGGCAGCGAACTCACAACAATTCTTGAGCCATGGTTCGGAGGTGATTCTAAGAAGGGTGAATGAGGTGAACGAGGTTGAGAAACTTCGTCAACAAATGGGTAACATGAACGCAATGCTTCAACAAGTTGCAGCCGCGGTGATACCAAGTTCCTCTCAATCTTATGAAGACGAGCAAGCTAATGCGATCTCTCCAAATCAACAAAGACGGTATGATCCATACTCTAACACTTACAATCCGGGATGGAGAGATCACCCCAATTTTAGCTATGCCAATAAGCAAGGAGCGATTCAACAACCTAGTTTCAATAACCCGAGTGGATTTCAATCTCAACAACAACAATTCCAGCCGAGACAACAATTTCAACAACAACAACAACCTCAAAATATGGGGTCCAATATGGAGGAGTTGTTGAAATCTTTTATGCAAAGAACGGAGAGTACGGTTAAGGATTTGCAAACTCAAGTTGGTTCTATGGCTATTGAGTTGAATCAATTGAAGGCACAAAATGGTGGGAAACTCCCTTCTCAACCTATCAACCCAAAAGAGGGTGTCAATGCAATTACGTTGAGAAGTGGTACACAACTTGTGCAACCCGAAGCCACTGATTCGGGCGCGGTGGAAACACCAAAGGAACCTGTTTTGGAGGAGAAAATCGAGGATTCTCCCCAAACTTCTGAGGTACCTATTTCTAACTCTAAAACTCTGGTTTCTACTTATGTTCCTCCTTTACCTTTCCCTCGCAGATTTGCAAGTTCTAAGAAGGCGGAACTAGAAAAGGAGATTTTAGACATTCTAAGAAGATCCATGTGAACATACCACTCATAGATGCAATCAAGCAAGTTCCAAAGTATGCAAAGGTGTTGAAGGACTTGTGTACCAATAAACAAAAGGCTCAAAGGTAATGAAGTGCTTAGTGGGGGGAGAATGCTTCGACAATCTTACAACACAAACTCCCACTTAAGTGCAAGGATCCCGGTAGCTTTGACATTCCCGTCACAATTGGTAACACCACATTTAATAAAGCTATGTTGGACTTAGGTGCATCCGTTAATGTTATGCCTGCGTCTATGTATAATTCACTTGATCTTGGTCCTCTTAAAAAGTCTGGAATTGTGTTGCAATTAGCCGATCGTTCTAATGTCTACCCGATGGGTATTGTTGAGGATGTTCTTGTGCAGGTTAATCAACTTGTATTTCCAGCTGACTTTTGCGTGTTAGAGATGGATGAAGGTTCACCGGACTCGTCTCTTCCATTGCTACTTGGGCGTCCCTTCATGAAAACGGCGAAAACCATTATTGATGTTGACAAGGGAACGCTAACTATGGAGAAATAATACGTTTCAACATTTTCGAGACGATGAGATATCCTAGTGATGTCCACTCTTGTTTCTCCATTGATGTGATGGACACATTGGCGCAACAAATGTTTGAGTTGAATGGTGGTGATACTTTGGAAACCGTGCTCACTATACCTATTGACGATGGTTATGAGTATGGTGATGAGATTAAAGAAACCATTGGTTCTCTTGACTCATTACCGGAAAAATCAGCAATTAAGAATATTTCATATGCTTCTTTACCTTGCAATAATGAAAAACTTGTGTCATCTATTGTTAAATCTCCAAGTCTAGAATTGAAACCTCTTCCAAGTCACTTAAAGTACTTGTACTTGGGTGACAATGAAGATTTACCCGTGATTGTTTCTAACGAGCTTAATGAATTACAGGAGCAAAAACTTCTAAGGGTGCTAAGGACATACAAGACGGCCATAGGATGGACAATCGCCGATATCAAGGGTATAAGCCCTGCCGTTTGTATGCATAAGATTCTTGTGGAGGATGATACAAAGCCTACAAGGGAAGCGCAACGCCGTTTGAATCCTCCCATGATGGAAGTTGTGAAAAAGGAGATACTCAAGCTTTTGGACGTGGGTGTTATCTACCCCATATCCGATAGCAATTGGGTAAGCCCGGTACAAGTGGTACCAAAGAAATCAGGTGTGACGGTGGTGGAGAATGATAAGAATGAACTTGTCCCAACTCGTGTGCAAACCGGTTGGAGGGTTTGTATTGATTACAGGAAATTAAATGCCACCACTAGAAAAGATCACTTCCCTTTACCTTTTATTGATCAAATGCTTGAACGTTTAGCTGGACACTCTTACTATTGCTTTCTTGATGGCTATTCAAAGTTATAATCAGATTGTGATATCACCGGAGGACCAAGAGAAAACCACTTTCACTTGTCCTTTCGGTACTTTTGCTTATAGAAGGATGCCTTTTGGCTTATGCAATGCTCCGGCTACTTTTCAAAGGTGTATGGTAAGTATCTTTTCGAATATGTTGAAAACATAATCGAAGTGTTCATGGATGACTTTAGTGTCTTTGGTGATTCATTTGACCTTTGCTTGAACAATTTGTCTCTAATCCTTGAAAGATGTGTTGAAACAAATCTTGTGCTAAATTGGGAGAAGTGCCATTTCATGGTAACTCATGGCATAGTTTTAGGCCATATAATATCTTCTAAAGGCTTGGAAGTCGATAAATCTAAGATAGACCTTATTCGTGCTCTAACCCCTCCCACTACGGTGAGGAGATACGCTCTTTTCTTGGTCATGCGGTTTTTTTATCGTAGATTCATCAAGGACTTTTCCAAGATAGCATCACCACTTTGTAACTTATTGCAAAAAGATGTGGTTTTTAACTTTGATGAGAAGTGTATGGCGGCATTCAATCGTTTGAAAGAACTTTTGATTTCAGCCCCTATCATTAAACCACCGGATTGGAGCAAGCCCTTTGAGCTTATGTGTGATGCTAGTGACTATGCGGTTGGTGCGGTGCTTGGGAAACGTGTGGGGAAGCTTCCTCATGCTATTTATTATGCTTCTAGAATGTTAAATGAGGCTCAACAAAACTACACAACCACTGAAAATGAGTTATTAGCCATTGTTTTTGCTTTAGAAAAGTTTCGCTCTTATCTAATTGGTACAAAAGTTGTTGTCTTTTCTCGATCATGCAAAGACTTAGATACTTGCTTACAAAGAAAGAGGCGAAACCGAGGCTCATACGATGGATTTTACTCTTGCAAGAGTTTGATCTTGAAATCAAAGACAAGAAAGGAATTGAGAACACCGTTGCGGATCACTTGAGCCGACTTGCTTGTGGACAAGGAGACTATCCCGTTGCGTGAAAGTTTCCGGATGAGCAATTATTCTCAATTGCCTTTGGAGAACCATGGTATCTGATATATTGTTAATTACTTAGTGTCTAAACAAATCCCAAAGAACTTGTCTCGTCTTTGAGAGGGACAAACTTAAGAAGTTAGGAAACCAATACATATGGGATGATCCATACTTATGTAGTGACCAAGTAATACGTAGGTGTGTTCCCGAAATTGAATTTAATTCTATCTTGTCTTTTTGCCACTCAATGCTTGTGGAGACACTTTGGGAGTAAGAGAACCACTCTCAAGGTACTAGAATGTGGTTTCTTTTGGCCAACTTTGTTTAAGGATGCAAACATGTGATAGGTGCCAAAGAACATGCAATAGGTGCTCGAAATCAAATGCCAATTCAATTTGTGGAGGTTTTTGATGGGATGATTTTATGGGTCCTTTTGTCATCCATTATGTCTCGAAATGGGTGGAAGCAAACCTTGGAAACATTGTAGTGACCAAGTAATACGTAGGTGTGTTCCCGAAATTGAATTTAATTCTATCTTGTCTTTTTGCCACTCATATGCTTGTGGAGGACACTTTGGGAGTAAAAGAACCACTCTCAAGGTACTAGAATGTGGTTTATTTTGGCCAACTTTGTTTAAGGATGCACATGCATTTTGTATCACATGTGATAGGTGCCAAAGAACATGCAATCTAGGTGCTCGAAATCAAATGCCGTAAACTATTATTCAATTTGTGGAGGTTTTTGATGTATGGGGAATTGATTTTATGGGTCCTTTTGTCAATTCTAATGGGAATTATTATATCTTGCTTGCTGTAAGGCCACCCCAACTAATGATTCTAAAGTTGTTTCAGATTTTGTGTAAGCTAATATATTTGCAAGGTTTGGCATTCCAAGGGCTATAATTAGCGATGGAGGTTCACATTTCAAAAACAGGTTTTTGCAAAACTTGTTAAGGAAGTACAATGTGTCGCATAGGATTGCAACACCATACCATCCACAAACAAATGGACAAGCCGAAGTTTCCAACCGAGAGGTGCAATCCATTATTGAAAAGACGGTGAATCCAACAAGGAAAGATTGGAGTTCGCGACTTAATGATGCTTTGTGGGCGTATAGAACCGCATGTAAAACACCTATTGGGATGTCTCCTTTTAGGCTTGTTTATGGTAAACCTTGTCACTTACCCGTTGAAATTGAGCATAAGGCGTTTTGGGCTATTAAGCAATGCAACATGGAGTTGGATGGTCTTTGGAAGGCAAAGAAAGTTGCAACTTCAAGAGTTAGAGGAGATTCGTAATGATGCATTTGAAAGCTCACGGATTTACAACGAAAAGACGAAAGCTTTTCATGATAATATGATTACAAAGAAACAATTTTGCATTGGGCGAAAAGTGCTTTTGTTTAATTCTCGCTTGCAATTATTTCCGGGTAAATTAAGGTCACGTTGGATTGGACCTTTTATTGTGACTAATGTGTTTTCTCATGGTGCAGTGGAAATTCGTAGTTTAGCTACAGGTAATGAACTTAAAGTGAATGGGCACCGGTTGAAACCATATTATGAGAACTTCTCTTCGGATGTCGTGGAAGGAGTTAATCTTGTGGAAGTGCTCCCTCTGGAGGAGTCATAGAAAGCAAGGAGATAGTCGGGCTGACGACTTTAAACCAAGCGCTAAATGGGAGGCAACCCATCGGTTTTGTATCTCTTATCTTTTCTTTTCTTTTCTTGTCATGTTTTTACTTTTTCTGATTTTTGTCACTTTTCCGTTAGGATTTCCCACCTTGACTTTCTTTGACGATTCAATTACATTGAGGACAATGTAAAGTTTAAGTGTGGGGGTTTGGTTTTTGCTTTGTAAATTTTTCAAATTTTTCAACTTTTATGTAATTAGTGAATAAGAAAACTCCAACTTGTAGTTAGTTTAGAGTCACATAGTATACATGTCGCTAAGATTACATCGAGAATCTCATAAGAGTGACCGAACTTAGAGATGACAGAGAACATGATTGGGTTTCTTAATTGTATGAGAGTTAAAGTTGGATTTAACCATGCCGGTGGCAAATAAGGTGCACTGAATTTGGTATTAGAGCAGTGATCCCCTATAGTGGAGACTACCCATGTTACATAATGAGAGGCACCAACCTTCAATTCTTTGTACTGTCTAAATTTGTGCTTTTAGAGTGTGTGTCACCATACGTAAATTCGGGCGAGAATGGTGAGCTGTCCAACTTCCCACCATAGAAGCACTATTTTGATCTCTTGAGTGCTATTTTTATCAATCATGATGGTGACATCGAATTGCTAACTTACATACCACTTGTAATCTTGTTCGCAGTTAGCACCATCCACCTTATCTCTCTCTACACCAACAGGTCCATAGAAACACCATCATCATCAACAAGAGGAGCATCACAAATTTGAAGGAAAGTTGAAGACGTTCAAGGTTTACAAGCAACAATACAGAATTGAGCAGATTTCATATTCAAGTAAAGCAACAAAACAAGGAGCATAATTTTTATAAGTTGAAGACTATTGTACAAGAGTGAAAATTATCAAGGATGAGAGTTCGAGAAGTTTATGATATCAAGACATATAAGTTGTGAAGAATCAAGCGGTAAAGTACTTACACCATGGCCTTTGTACTTACATTTTTATCTTATTTGTATTTTACTTTCTCTTGTCTCAAAAAAAAAAAAAAAAAAAAAAAAAAAAAGAGACAAGAGAAAATTTCTTTAGGTTCATCATTAGTGTTATTGTTTTATTTTGTATTTGTTTTTATGATCAAAAAAAAATAATAATTAATTTTGGGTTTGTATAGTTAGTTTTTAGTTTTGTATTCTTTCAATAAAGCCAAGGGAAAGAAGGAATATCTATAATGAAGTTTCAAGCAACAAGGAATTAGAGGAAAGAATCATATTGTCGAGATTCTACGAAGTTCAAGAGTTATCATCAAGAGTTGAAGACCGAAGACGAAGATGAAGACACCGATTGAAGACCGAAGACGTTTCTATGGATGCTGTGAGAGTGGTGCTAGCTGCACTTTGAACGGATAACGAGGTAAGTAAGCATATTCCCACCTTCGTTAAGTGGTTGATTTCCTTTCGAAGAGATCATCAGAAAAATGGGTTTTCAAAATTATAAAAGATGTGGGTTTTCAAAACTTTCTGAGGGTTTTGCCTTCCTACCATTCAACGTGTCGCAGGATTCTCTCTTCATTCCAACCTGGACACATGTGTGACCCATAAAGAGCTGTTTATTATTGAGAGCAACTTCATAAAACCCTTTCTTGTGAGGCAGATTCGAGACTTTTGATCACTCCAAACCCGAATTTTTGTCGAGAAGGGATGGTTATTTCTCTCTCAACTTTTAAGAATGAGATTGTGTTCATTTATGTGTCTAACTTCTTATGACTAGTGTGAAGAATCTCTATGTCTTCTTAGCGCGTTGGATACTATCATTACGAAGAACTAGTAAGTTGGAAAAGTAGGTTTTGTGGGTATATCTCTAGTAAACCCTCACGAGACTATAACTCGTCCACTAGGGACACCTAGGGATTTAAAGGCTTGTTATTTATGCTAAAAGTGACCTTAGCCTCGACGACACGGAGTTGTTTGTATCTTTTTGAATTGTTTTGTTTGATTTGCTCGAGGACTAGCAAAGTCTAAGTGTGGGGGAATCTGATAGGTGTCTAAAACACCTAATTTACTATCTAGTAGTTACGCTTTCTTTGCTATTTTTCTTGTGAATTATGTACTTTACGTGTGTTTTTGAGTTATTAGGTACTCTACGGAGTCGCACGGAGGAAAAGAAGTTTTAAATCATCCCAATTGGAGCAAAAGGGCAAAATTGTCATTTCGTGGGCAAACACTATTTGGAGCCCAGTCTAGGTTAAGGGACAACTCTCTTTTGGAAGAGTATTAAACGACAACCAGCATTGGTTAGGGGGCTGCTAGCTGTGTAGCCCTTATCAGAAGTCACCGACTGGCAATAACCATCCCAATCTATAACCCTAGAATTCAGAGAAGGGTTTTATTTCCCTTCATTCTATTACCATTCTCCTGAAATAATTGAGAAATAAAACAACATCTTTGCTATGAATCCGAGAGATTGAGAAGAGCACTCAAAGAATTGGTGGTCGGTGTTCAATCAAGAGACGAAGAAGAAAGAGTTAATGAGTATGAGGTTGAGTTGGAAGATTGAAATCGAGAAATTGGAGGAGAAATCGGTGAGGAAATGTCAAGTCTTTGTCGAATCACGGTACGGAATTAGTTAGGGTTTTTGTGCAACGCAAATGAGGAACTCCCGACCGTAAATGAAATTGAGATTCAAGGGATTTGAGTTTCAAAGCTTCTACAACCAAAGAAATGGTGCTATTGTCAATGAGAAGAAGTTGTTCTGCTAACGTGAATCGAGAAGACGTTGTTGAGCTCGAATCGGTTTAGGGTTAATGGTTGAAATCGCAAACTCGGGGAATAAGAAGGAATTGGAGGAATTTGTGATGTCTTTGTTTGAAGAACCCCAAATGGGTTTGGCTCGGAGATGAGGGTTTCTTAGTTTCGATTGAAGACAAAGATGGGTTTGAATTGTCTCGATGGATAGAGAGCTAGGGTTTGTATTGGTTTGAATTTTGGGATTGAAATGGGGTTGTGGCTTCAATCGGAAGAAGATAAGAGATTTTAGATCGAGATAAAGAAATTGGGTTTTCAATCGTATGGAAGAAGATAGAGATGGAATTGGAAGTGGCAAGGTAGGATGAAGATTGCGGTGGAGTGGTGAACCTGATACTTGAATCGGGTCCGAATTGGCCGAGGTAGTGCAATTGGAGATTGTGGTGGTGATGTATGGCAAGGGCAAGTTGGAGCAAAGGGTCGGGAATTGCGGCTAAGAGAGATGGTTGGGTAGAGATGAGTTGGTTGTTGCTGTGTTTTGAAGCCAAGAGGATGAATGTATGAACTCGAATTGCAGCCCGAGCTTGAACCTGAACTGGTGGTTGTCTTTGCTAGATGGCTTGCCTGAGTTGCAAGAGACAAATGCAGAAAAGGGAATGGTTGGCAGCTTGGCTGTGTTGCAGATGTTGTTGATTACAACAAAGGATGGAGATGATTGCCTGTGGTTGCGAGAGATGAAGATTGTTACTAGTTCAGGTGGAAGTGCTGGTTCTATTGGAGTTGTGGCTGCAGCGCCAGATGGTTTCTTGAGATGAAATTGTGACTCTGGTGTTGCCACTATGGCAGTGAGATGGAACTAAATGTATGAGAACGAGGAGATGGTTCTGCCTGAGCTTGTGCAGGTTGCAGGTGAAGGGTTAGTTGTGCCATGAAAGGGTGGTGATTGTTAGCGGTGGTTTTGGTGATTGCCATGGAGTCCGAGATGAGGGCTCAAAGTGCAGCCATAGAGAACGACTCGAGAAGATGAACTGAGATGGAGCTTGTTGGTGGAGCTGAACTTACAAGAGTTACAGCTGAAGTTGTCGTAGGATGAGGAGAAATGGATATGATTACTTGTGGTGGCCTGAGCTTGTATTGAATGGTGAACTGTAATGGAAGAATGCGCAGCTGATGGTGGTCATTACAGCTGAATTGGATTCTGAACTGGTTTGTTGTTGTGCTGCTGCCAAGATGGCTGAGATGGCTGGAATGAATTGCCAGGAGTAGGTTGGCCTGTGATGCAGCTGGTGATGTTGGTAAGTCTGAGTTCTAAAGAGAAGCTGCAGATGTTGAGTTGCACTGGTGATGAGATTGCAGAAATTGTTATGAAGCACAGGTGCAGCTGAGACTGATTTCAAAATGCTACAGAAGGTATAGCCATTATGGCTGGTCATGCACAATGATTATGCTACAACAAGTTCAGGCCTGTGCAATGGCCTAGAAGGCTGGAACCAAGTCAGCCCAGTTAGCTCTCATGCACAGCTGACTCGGGTCTGACTCACGATCCTGACTCACCTGATGACCCGGTTTGACTCAGTGAGCTGGATCAGTTGACCAGACCGAGTTGACCCGTTGACCGAAGTGATCCAGGCGGACTTTGCCCGGTCATTTTCCGCCACAATACCAGATTTCCGGCGACCACTTTTTGGACTTATTTTCTACATGGGTCTCTCTCTTATGGGCTTGGTAGATTTTTACCTAATGGACTTTGAAGACTTGACCTAATTTTGGAAGAAAGGAAAAGCTATAAAAGAATAATTCTACAACTTTTGATTGACATATCTTATTCTTTGGAACTTGGAGAGCCGCTTTTGTTTACGCTTCTAGGGTTTGCTTTTGTTCATCTTCTTCTTTATTCAACTTATATTTTTTGTGATGAACTCCATAGCTATGAGTAGCTAAATTTTTCATTATTGGTTAAGGATGTAGTCCTATTTCTAAAACTTGTGTTTGCTTTATGTATTAGTTTTCTCTCTTGATTATCGTTCAATTCTCTACTATTTTTATGATCACATGATTGATGTATTGTGATAGGATTATGATGTTTGATTAGTTAAGTGGCCAATTAATTGAACTTGCATCTTAGTCCATAGCTATTTTAGGGTTTTTCATCAAGCGATAACCCTGAATACAAGTAGCATGATATGTTTATGGTTTGTAGTGATACACTCTCGTAATCATATGTAGAGTTTGACCATTGTCCGAATTGTTATGCGCAACGCATGACAATTGCATTGATTAGCCTATTTCTGAAACTTAATGCTCCTAGGAATTGAACTTGATTAGCGCAAGGCGTTAGGTTATTCTTTAGGTAGAATTCACATACACAGATCTAATGTGTGTGTTGATGAACTTAGGAAATTAATAGATTATCTTGCTCTCTTGATTCTCTAGGCTTTTGATAACACAAGAGATTAAATCGTAATTCTAGTCGTATATGCAAGCACATGTTTAAGATTGAAGACGAATTCCTTGACCAATATCTCTCTCTATTGATTACTTTCTACAATTTACTTTGCTTTTAATTTGCTTTTATTGCTTACATAAAAATCAAATCCCCCAATTGGTTACTTTAAGAAATTGAATACGTAATAACTACAATCGCCTCTCTGTGGAAACGAACTCTTTCTTATCATATACTTTAGGAAAGTGAAATTATTTTTGACGCATACGACAGCGATCATTGTGTGGGATTGATGATCAAGGATTGAGGATGTGTTGAAGGTTTCTGCAAAATTGATGAACTGCTGAATGTTGAGTTCTGTAAATAAGTTTTAATCGAGTTGTAGACGAATGTTGATTGTCTTTTGTCCTCGATATTTGACTTATTTATATTGCCAGAATGACGAACACCCTGATCCCTATAAGTGTGACGGTTTCTTGAGTGAAAGAGTGGGAAAGTGAAAGATCGTGGTGAAACCAGTTCCAGGTCGTGCGGAGACTTGGTTAACCGTCCTCCCACTACTTTGCTAACTCCTTCAACCGTTGCACGACTTACTCACATTTCTCATCGTGGATGAATCCACGTGCCTTAGGCTGTCAGACCAAAACCCTAATTAATATCCCCCCATGTGATGTGATTGATGTCTCACGAATCGTGGAGTCTACATGACAGACGTGTATTTTAGTTAGTCAGTTGTTGACTGATTAGACAATGAGTCTAAGTTTCGTTGAATTGAGAATGAGTGACGAATTCTCAATTGTTCATGGATCGAATATGTCTGTTGAGACGTATAGTTCTTTGAATGATGTTGATATTGTGTGTATTAACAAAGATTGTAGATTCGACGACTAAGCATCGATTCGAGGAATTACTGAATATTGATGGTTGGATCAATATTCGAACAACTGAGCGAGTATTGCTCAATTCGACGAATTACTGATGAATTACTTAATATTGATAGTTGGGTCAATATTCGAGCAATTAAGCAAGTATTGCTCAATTCGACGAATTACTGATAAATTACTGAATATTGATAGTTGGTTCAATATTCGAGCAACTGAGCAAGTATTGCTCAATTCGACGAATTATTTATTGGTAACGTGACCCAATAAAATATTAATTAACATATTGGTAGACTACCGAATATCATATAATTAATCCAGATGTTGATTTCTGGACCAACATAAATTTATTAGTGTTTGAAATTGCTCAGAATGATAGTTTGTGGAGCATTTGTTCGAAACCCTAATTTTTGATCAATTGTTCGTCATGAATTACTGAAAATAGGTCATGAGTGAGGGAGGGACCGACCACATGGGATGATGGACGACCATGTGGTGCCCAAGTGCTCAAGTGAGCGTGCACCAGGGTTCTAGTTGAACGGTTGGTGAAAAAATGATGATTAAATGTCGGTTTCATCATTTATTAAAATAATGCTCGTCTGAGCATTAGGTATTAAAACCAAATTTATGGAGAAGTGAGGGACCGACCAAGAGAGCATGAAACTGTCCCTTGGTGGTCGCGAGACTAGCTGGTGGTCATTTGAGCAAATTCCAAGTTTGTTGGAAAGAGTTTGGACCCAATATGAGCAATCGAGCAAATTAGGTCAAGATTATAAGAATGTGTGGGACCGGATCCTTGCAAGCCTTAGGGCCGGCCTTGGTCAGTCAAGGAAGCATGCCCATGTCACCATAATGCCCGTATCTCAGTCCTGAGAGTTTCTGTATTTTCTGACGTGCGTTTGAGCAATATTTTGGATTTTCAGAAGAGTTCGATCTTTGACTGAAATTCTCGATTTTGCTCAAACGAGCAAGTAGAACTTTGCTCGTTTGATCAAAAATTTGGAAATATTAAAATAATGATATTTTAATATTTGGGGTGAGTAGCCTAGTCGGTCATGTGACCATCTGGGTTTGGCTTTTTCATGGTTTGAGCAATATTTGAGAAAATATGAAGAAATCATGATATTTTGCTTAAACGGAGGAGTTTCATGAGATGAGGGAAATAATAATTACGAAAGACTAGGGATTGTAAGGTGTGGGACCGGACAAGGCTAGGGCATGGCCGGACGGCTAGGTTGCACGGTCCCGCAACACCTTTCCCTATTTTTATTATTTTTCATGAGACCATGAAAATATGGAGAAACCATGAGTTTTGCTCAAACAAGGAAAATTGCTAGAATGAAGGAGTTTTCATGAGTTCATGAAAATAATGAAATTATTAAAATAAAGGAAAAAAGGGCGTGGGGGACCGGCCGACGGGTGGCCCGGACCCTAGGGCGCCACTTTTATTATTTTATTTATTTTCTCTCTATTTTGTGTAGGATTCCTCATTTGTCCATATTTTCGAATGCTCATTCGTGCATCATTGTCGAGTACACTTGCACCATTTTATGGGGCTTACTCAGTGGTAGTCCAGATGCCCGGTTGTTGGGTATTTATTACTAATTCATGAAATTCAGTAAAGAATGATTCATGAAACTAAGTAATAAAAGTGAGTAGTTGTTTATTATCAATCCATAGGATCAGCCATGGATTTGACCATAGATTCGGAATAATAAAACGAGTATTACCATTCCATGAGATCAGACGTGGATTCGATCATGAAATCAAAGTAATGAGATTATTTATTACCATTCCATGAGATCAGTCGTGGATTCGATCATGAAATCGGAGTATTGAGATAAAATAGATTATCTTCTAGGAATTCAGTGGTGAATGTCACGGTAGAATTAATCTATTGCAGAAGGGATATAAGCCAGTTAGAGCGCCATACCCGTTCTGAAAGGTGCATAGTCAGGAAACATCGAGTGTTGCCGATATCCTGAAGGCGTTTTGCCCTCAATCTTACGGAGAACCGCCTGGATCTATACACGGTCTCTCTACATATTCAAGGAACAGTGAGTGTCACCGACGTCCTGAAGGCGTTAATTCTCTCAATCTTATGGAGAACCGCTCAATCGGTCTTCTATGTAGAGGTGGGTCTCTCTATGTAGTCAGGGAACAACGAGTGTCACCGACGTCCTGAAGACGTTAAGTCCTCAATCATACGAAGAACCGCCCAATTATGTTATTCTACATAAAGGTCATGATGAAAATGCGAGGCATCGAACGCTCAGCTATTGGAGGCCTTTCGAAAAACATATTCATCATGGCTCGTAAAATATGAATCGTCACATGCCTGAAGCCGTGTCAGAAACATGCAGTATCATGATTTTACGATTTTGGCCTATGTTGAAAATCCACCATCTACACATGGTATTACTTGTGATCGGTTACACTAGTCACTAGGATCGGTTACACCAATTACCAGGACCGGTTGCACCAATTACAAGGATCGATTACACAACTCTTTTGTGATTGGTCACACCAATTACTAGGATCGGTTACAACAATTACAAATATCGATCATACCATCTTAGATGATTACTTAGGATCGGTTAAACTAATAAAGGTCATACCAATACATAAGTCAGGCATTGTGACTAGTTTTACCAAGATACATAACAAGTTATGATCGGTTCTACTAGCTCACACATATTGGTAATCCAAAGATATCCAATGAATAACAATACCAATAAGCCTAGCGATTTCCCTTAATACCAATAAGCCTAGCGATTTCCCTTTCGATTCATAAAACAAGTTCATGAATATACTTCCTTTAAACAAATGTAAACATTGTTTCCTAGGATGAAATTTTCACCTTTACCCATACACATAATCACAATAGCATTCATACTATTATGTCGATGTATTATATACGAAGTTCAAAAGATAGGTGTTATACTTCGTATTCTAATTCGTTAGCACTATGTCTACTAGAGTATAATCATTCACAGATTCGCAGTTATGTTTTCAATATAGCACGACTTGAAAGATACGTTATGAATGAAACAGTTCAAGTCACATATTACTAACCTCAAGAGGAAGGATGATGTCGTCGATGTAGCTTGTTAGTTCTTCACATTCTTCAAGTCTTCGAGTAATACTTGTATGTCTCATAATCCTAATCTTTCTCGACCTAACCTATACGAAGTTGTCTCTAGTATATAATCAAGCAACTCTTTAATTGAGTTTTGATTCAATAAAATATGACAACCAAACTTGACATACCAACGCTTGGTGGGTTCAACCGAGCTATGCTCTAACAATGTTGTTGTTGCTAGTTGGTGATTTTTTGTAGGTGGTGCTAGTCGACGGCGGTGGCAATGGTGTTAGTTGATGGAGGTGGTGGGGGTCGCTGGTGATGGTGGTCAGCGGTGTTGCTAGTTGGAGGTGGTGGGTTGGTGTTGGTGGCGAAAAGAGAATAGAAATTGAGGGTGGGGTTGTTTTTTTATTTATTTTTGGGTGATTTAAACTAAAATGGTTAGTTTGGTCAGTTTATGTCAATGGTCAAAATCGATAGACAAAATGTTTTGACAAACCACTTTTAAAAAAAATCTAACCCATTAGATCATATTTATCGAGCGGTTGATAATTTCGACCATCTTGACATCTAGCTAACTTATATTCCCTGTTTGGGGGTATATGTCCTCAAGACATAATACATGGGAAATTTCATGGAGAAAGTTTCATCCGAGATTTCTTTTATATATCTAGGTTTTGATGTTTATGAAATTGATAATGATTTAATTTTTCAGTCAGGATAAATTATATTTCTCTATTTCTTAATATAAGAAAATGGAATATATTAAAAATTAAAATTTTTATCATAATGACTTTGAGAAGATTAATAATCGGAAATTTGTGAGTGTTAAATCAAACGTATTTATTTACATTTGTAATCTCATAATCAGGTAATCCATTGTTCTTCCAAATAAACAAATCAATATAAGATTATTATTATAGAAGAAGGATAGGATTAGGGAATTTGGTTGGTTAGATTATTGAATGCACACGTGTAATAAACCGAGACCAAGACATTCATAGAGTCATTAGATGAATTTTGAATTAGTAACTTGTAAAAGATAAAGCACGACTCCTCACTTAATTCACCAAGAATTATTCCCGCGATGAATTCTAGTGATAATGATCATTATCGAGTGTGGCATGACGATCGAGTGGGTAAAAACGTAAAATTTAATCATTATTAATGATAACTTTGTTTTCTCATTAACCCATGCTTGGTTTCGACCAAGCTAAAGAGTGATGGGACTAGGATGTAGAAAAGAGAGAAACTTCAAAAATAAAAGAATTAGTTTCAATGAGTATTTCCATTAAAATTTCAATTAAGCCAAGACACAAAATAAAGTCAATTTAACCGTAAGCGCTCAAATAACGGTCTCAACCATTAGATTTTAAAAAAATATCTAACATTTTTTAAGGTTTGTCAAAAGGTTTTTGATTCATTCCTCATCCACACCCCAAATTACCAAATTCTGCAGATAGTTTTCACCCATCAACACCATATATCAAATAAAAGAATTAGTTTCTGACAATTTATTTTGTTGAGATTTTTGTGGATGAACACTAACATTTTTTAAGAGGTTATAGCTAATCAAATGATGTTTTCGTAGACATTTTAATTTGAGCTGTAACTTTTTGAGGTTATAGCTAACAAAACTCTTAGGTGCAAAACCGTGCGGGAAAGCTCCATGAGCTAGCAGCTACAAACCGTCATATCATGTGTCCCGCCGTTAAGATTACACTTATTTTATTTTATTTCTAAAGATTTATAGCTGGCAAATTTATTGGTATTAGAAATAAGTCCTTTTAATTATTATTATTATTTTATTTTATTTTGGTGTAATCAACATTCATTATAGAAAACTATGGCTTAACAAAATGGGGATAATCCCTTCCCTGTAAATTAGAAAAAAAATCGCCCAGAATATACTTCGGTGCGCAACCAATCCGAACTTCTTTTACAGCAACAACATGCTTAGCCAAAATATCAGCCGCACATTCGACTTCTCTATATCGATTAAACAAAACATCTTCAAAATATTTATGTCGGCCACCAAGTTCTTCAAATACCAAGGACACTTTCCAAGTTTCTTACACAGATGAATGTCATAAGTATAATCACTTTCCACCTGCAAAAAAGTGTGTCCCAATTGTATAGCCAAAAATATTCCTTGTCGGATGGCCCAAACTTCTGCAGTATGGTTACCGTTCCTAAATATATGATAAGCATATCCTGCCAAGAACTTGCTCGTAGAATCTCGCGACATACCACTAATGCTAGCACCTACAAGAACAGAAACACCACCATCAGTTTTCAGTTTGATGTAAGGTGCAGGGGGTGGTGACCAAGGTACATGTATGTGAAAAAGCGGGGGTACAACAACCACACCCAATATTTCGCTTAGCAATATGTATGGACTAACTCCAATATACTTTCAAGAGAATCATCTAGACAGTTAGACTCAATCTTAAGAAAAGTATATCAAAGAGTTATATCTCAATCTCTCAATTCAATACGCAATCAAACAAATAATAATTTGCGAGTCTTGGTTGAATATAAGAGAGATAACTTGAACAGTACGAAAGACCAATGTTCAAGGATCAATCAATTTCAATCAACAACCAAAGGTTGGATTTACCAATTGATCGATTCAACGCACAACTGTGATATTTCAATTATATAACAAAATATAATGCGAAAAAGAAATAAAATGCAAGTTTTGTTAACGAGGAAACAACAAATGCATAAAATCCCCGGGACCTAGTCCAGATTTGAACACCACACTGTATTAAGACGCTACATACACTAGCCTAATACAAGGCTAACTATGGTCTGGACTGTAGTTGAACCCTAATCAATCTCACACTGAATCAAGGTACAGTTGCGTTCCTTACGTCTCTGATCCCAGTAAGATACTACACACTTGATTCCCTTAACTGATCTCACCCACAACTAAGAGTTGCTACGACCCAAAGTTGAAGACTTGATAAATAAATTTGTCTCACACAGAAAAGTCTGTAGGAATAGATAAATATGTCTCCCACAGAAATACCTACGAGTTTTGTTCTGTCTTTTGATAAATCAAGATGAACAAGAACCAATTGATATATCGGACTTATATTCCCGAAGAACATCCTAGAAATATCAATCACCACACAATAATTTTAATCGTATGGCAGCGAAACAAGATATTGTGGAATCACAAATGATGAGACGAAGATGTTTGTGACTAATTTTTATCTTGCCTATCGGAGAATAAATCTCGAGCCAATCTTAAAGAAGATCGTACCTAAACACAATAGAAGATGCAAGATCAGATCACGCAACTACATAGAAAATAGTTGGGTCTGGCTCATAATCCCAATGAAGTCTTTAAGTCGTTAACCTACAAGGTTTCGTGAAAAACCTAAGGTTAAAGGAGAATCGACTCTAGCTTATACAACTAGTATCACACAGGAGGTGTGGGGATTAGGTTTCCCAGGTTGTTAGAGTTCTCCTTTATATAGTCTTCAAATCGGGTTTGCAATCTAAGTTACCTTGGTAACAAAGCATTCAATATTCACCGTTAGATGAAAACCTGATTAGATTCAAGCTAATATCTTTCAACCGTTAGATCGAACTTAGGTTGTTATACACAAATGAAATGCACCTTCATTTAGGTTTGAGTAACCATACCTAAACGTGTACACTTAGTTGGTTCAACAATAGTTAACCAATAGTTAGCCATATGAGCACTTTCATATCAACCTTATTCATCTTCACCATAACTAGTTCAAATAACTCAAATGAACTAGTTAGAGAGTTGTTTAATTGCTTAGATCTCATAGAAGTATACAAGACACAATCGAAGCAAGATCAGTTTTGATTCATTCGAATCTATTCATGAACATTATAACCACGGTTTGCAAAGATAGCATTGTTTTAGGTCATGAACAAACCGATTTTAGAAAGTAACCTACCTAAGTACGCAAACGGGTACGCATACTTAAGTAACCGGATTGAGTTTGTTTTTTACTTTCAAACTCCAGCAGAAATTCACGAACGTGAACTTTCCGCCACGTACGCATACTCACCCGGATTTCCAACAACTGCCAATACGAGTACGCATACTTTGGGTTCCCGGTTTTGGACTTTTACACAAATGTGAGAACACACTATGTTTATATCCAAAGATGGTTACATGTTCTAAAATCTCATTTCAATCATTAAAACTTTCTTAGAGGATGTTATATAGTTGTTATTCACAAACTATTTTTCATCAAAGTGATTTTCAAGTTATTGAAATAATCAACATGACTTTCGTCATGAGTAAAGATGAACTTGGCTAAAGCGAAATCCTACCAACACATATTTCGAGAAATAGATAAGCGAGATAAACTCGGCTCGAAATAGCAAATGTGTATAATTGAAGTCTATATAGCAATACGACTTTTGTCTCAAAATAGGAGATATAATAGATAGACTTTTGAGTGATAGATAAGTTCAAGTCTCCACATACCTTTTGTTGATGAAGTTCCACAAGTTCCCTTGAGTAGTTATTCGTCTTCAATCGATGAACGACGTGGAGTCTATGGCTCAACTACACTTACTATCCTAATCCGAGACTTAGCTATAAGTAGACTAGAAATCAAGACTTATAGTTTTGGCAACCAAACTTGACAAACAAGCTTGAGATATCAACGGTTGCGAGTTCAACCTAGAAGTACTCTAACAGTCTCCCCCTTTGTCAATTTTAGTGACAAAACTATCAATTAATACATATGAAATACAAAATAAATAAACTTTGTGGCTTCTCATCCAAATGCTTGATCTCCTTGGTTCTTCAACATTACTCGAAATATTCGTCACTTCCAAGTACTCCAATGATTCTAAAGGTACTCAATTCAACATCATCGTTGTTGATGTTCCGTAGCCATAACAATGAGAAAACAATTGCTCTCAATCATTGTTATACAATGTCATAGTATTATTACACAACATCAAAGTTCAATTGTATCACAACTTCAACAACAATACTATGGTGATTTGTATCACTCCCGCTTAGTCAATACTTCATCTCACATGAAAACCACTCCCCCTTACATAATGATCCGAAAACCATATGTATTTGTAGTGTGAACTACACATTCATTCTCCCCCTTTTTGTCAATAAAATTGGCGAAGGTACGAAAATTAGTGGGATCCTAATGAAATTTCCATAGAGATACTTCATGACCAAAAGAAAAACACATATCAATTTTTTTAGATGCAATCATATAGCCGAAACTAAATGCATTCATCAAGGAGTTTATAAAGATACAAGATAACCCCTATAATATTCCACAACCGCACTCCCCACAAAGATTCGGCAATTAAGCACAATTTCAACTAAGAACTCCCCCCCAATAATATGTCATTCCCGAAAGAACAAAAAAAGCGACCTTACTTTCACAAGAAAAGAAGGATTTCTTTGGACATTAACAAATCACATAAGAATATGAATTTGTATCAAAAAATCTCAATTAAATTAACCACAAGAGAACCTATGATTAATTTAATCGGAAATACTCACATAAGAAAACTTACGAAGTCGCACAATATTAACATAAAATTATGGATCAGGGAAGATCAATACTGCGGAATAAACAAAGATTCAAACTATTTTTCATCACTATTTGCACAATGACTTATAATAGACTTAATCTTTGTAAACAAAAGCTCATCCTATCTTTCATCAATATTTGCATAATGACATAATAGGCTTAACTTTTGTTTGTCAAAAGTTCATTCAATCTTTTATCAATATTTTCATACTGACATATGAAAGACTTAACTTTTGACCACGTATGGGACAATCAAGGTTCACGGACGCAAACACACATATCCCATAACAAGTTGCAATATATAAAACCATAAAGATTAATACCGCAAAATCATCTTCCAAATGAACTTTAGAATTTAAATAAATAAATCTAAAAACATTGCAAGATGAAAATTATTGAAAATAGCTATGTGTACTCACAATAATGGCTATTCCAAACCCAAGTTATTCTTCTTAAAACATAAGAATAAATTCTCATAAGAAGTTTCCTAGATATTATAGAGCTTTCTCAGAGCATCTACCGAGAATTCCTTCTCATTATTGAAAAAACCATTGATTATGGGATCGTTCAACTCCTCTAGATATACAGAAATATCAGTCAACTCACTAAGTTCTCTTTTTAGCTCACACAAGGTGTTCTTTGTTAGAGACAACATTTGTTCATAGTGAGTTATCTTTTCTAAAGAGGAAACTGTTGATGGGTGAATTTAGTTCTGGTCCTACCCGTCCTAGCTACACCAAGTGACCTCAGCTTTTGAGGAATAGTAAGAGAAAGAGAGTTGCCTTTCCAATTGTACCTTGTCCTTCCTTATATAGACTTTCCAAAAAGCCCCTCCTTTTATGACATCATGACACATGTCATAACCCTCCTTAATTACTTCTAATGCCATTCCTTAATATAACCTCCTCTTTATTTGTTAATTCCTTCCTTGTCCTTCTTCCCCCATGGGTGCTTTCTTATTTGGGCTTGGGATTAGTCCCCAAGTCCCCATGTCTTATATTATGCTTACCTCCCTTCTTATGGGGACCCCGGGCCCATTAAGGGGCATCATTTTTCATGTATCAACATTAGTCCCCTGACTATTGGGTCAATTATCATATGATCCAATAGTCAAATCACTTTGCATCCTTGGTCGCAATGTGTCGTTGGAAACGGGGCGGTTACTGTATCATTTATGACAATGTTTTCCTTATATAAGAGCATCGTGCTTTCAATCCAGTTATCGGTTTCAAACTTTTATTTTCATTCTCTTCTCTTCCAGTCAGATGTCTTGCTCTGATGGCTCATTCCCTTCACGGATACGTATTAACCTTAGAGCCGGTCCCTGCGCTGGTTTCTATGTTCTAGGGGCTAGAATTCGCGTGCTTATCGCTAGTGAAGACTGAGATTGAGGCGTTTCGTGAGCATAGACTGGCGAATAGGGACTCTACGCTCGCTCGGTTTGCGGAGCATTATGAAGCACATCAAGCCGCTCAAAAGGTCGGACACGTAACATCCGCGATCCAGCGTGCTTTAGACGATACTGTCACAGCTCGGCATGCCGCTAATTCGCTACTCATTGAGTCTTCAGTAATGATGGCGACTATAGAGCATGCCATTATTGATTGTCGTTCACGTATCTCCGGTCAAGCGGCCCCGCGGATTCCTGGATACACTCTATCTCTGGCGGCTGTTTCTGCGCTCGTAAGTCTGTATTACCCTTAAGATGAACTCGCACGCTTATTAGTGTTGAGAGAGGAGGTAGATGTACTGTGGACTCTCAGACGAATTCGTCAAGACAAGGCGCGTAGAGATCGTGATGATCATGGAGGCACTCTTGCACTCGCTCGTGGAGTGAGGGCTAAGGGAAATATCATGCAAGACATCCATAGGATGATAAGTGATGCCGATTGGGAGTTGTCTCAAGCCAATATTCAGTGTGATGAAGGGCGCCTCATGGCGGAAACCGTGGACATGGACATTCCCCGCTGTCGCGCATTGATAGCCGGCTAGGTTGTGTGCTATTTTAAGGGCATCTTTCCTTGTTTGTTGCTTTTGTTGTTTCTTTTTATGCATCTGCTTTTGGGTTCTACCTCTTTTGTGTATTTGTTTTTTTTTTTTGCTACTTGTTGCCAAACTTTTCCTTCCTAGTTGATTCCTTCCTTATCACTCGTCTCATGGATGTTGCCACACTGGTCTTGGGCCTTAGTCCCCGAGTCCCCAATGCTTATATCAGGGTTTTCTTTTTCTCTTGGGGGTACCCTAGACCTTTTTAAGGAGCATCGTTTTTCGCATATCATTAACGTGGGTTCATACGTATCATAGCATGCAAGGGGAGACATGAGTGGTTATTGCATCGTAAACTACGCCATCCCCCTTTATATATGGTTCTCATTTCTTAGTTTGGTCACTAATTTTTCTTTTAACTTCACCATCCTT
Organism: Papaver armeniacum; assembly: GCA_023531295.1. NCBI lineage: Eukaryota > Viridiplantae > Streptophyta > Magnoliopsida > Ranunculales > Papaveraceae > Papaver > Papaver armeniacum. The sequence goes on along the minus strand of JAJJWW010001301.1, from coordinate 22,258 downwards.
TTTTGGTCAACGAATCGCCAATATGTCTAACTCTCTTAACGGATATGTGTTGTCCTTGGCGCATGTTCCCATGTTGGTCTCGGCAATGTTTAAGCATTATGAACTGAAGCGACTGTTGCTCGTGAAGGCTGAAATCAAAGCGCTTCGAGAGCAGAGAATGGAGAATAGAAATACTATGCGTGCCAATTTTAGGGAGCGGCACGAGGCGTACCAAGCTGCTCAGCAGGCTGAATTATCGTGGTCGCGTGTCATTGAAGACCCAACGCTTGTTTGGATGAGGTCTGTCCTTTGCTCGTGGCGCGGCTAAGCAATTATTCGCAGATTCCTTGATAATGATGGATACTATAGATTGCGCCAATTCTGATTATCGTCTCTGGATTTCTGGCCAGGCAGCCCCACCACTTCTTGGACACATTCTGACCTTAATTAGCGGCCGCGTCTTTGCTTGTATCTCATCCCTACCTTAAGGATGAGTTGACGCGTTTGTTGGTTTTAAGAGAAGAAGTGGGCCTGCTGTGGACGCTTAGATTGATTCGTCAGGATAAAGCACGTAAAGAATACGATGAGCATGAGGATACTCTTTCGCTTGCTCGTGGGGCCGAAGCCAAGGGTAAAATTATTCGAGATGTCCATAAGTTGGTGAATGAGGCTGATCAGGACCTTCGTTTAGCCACCGCGCAATGTGATGACAAACGTTTGATGGTGGAGGCCTTGGATGCGGATATTGCTCGTTGTCGAGCATTGATGGCTGATTAGCTTGCGTGTCCTTCTGTGAGGATTGTTTTTTTCCTTTGTTTTAATGTCCCGTTTATGGCTCCGCTATTATTCTTCTTATTCATCTGTTCTGAACAAAGTGTGAATAAAGTTTTGCTTTTAAGTTGGGATATTATTCTTCTCTTTTTTTTTGTTACTTGTAACCAGCTAGGATGGGTTAGAGGCAGTGCATGTCTTCCCCCTTTCCCCCCTCTTTTTTTTTGTGAGGGGTACAGTGTGTTGGGTAAACGGTGTTAAACCGCGCCTTTCCCCCCTTTTTTTTTGAACGAAGCGATAAAGTGGGCGGGCGTTTGTAGAACGCGGCTACACCCCCTTTCTTTTTTATCGGAAGGAAGCAGTGGGGTGGGCGGGCGTTTGTAGAACGCGCCTACTCCCCCTTTCTTTTTTATCGGAAGGAAGCGGTGGGGTGGGCGGGCGTTTGTAGAACGCGCCAACTCCCCCGTTTATTTTTATCGGAAGGAAGCGGTGGGGTGGGCGGGCGTTTGTAGAACGCGCCAACTCCCCCTTTCTTTTTATCGGAAGGAAGCGGTGGGGTGGGTAGGCATTTGTAGAACGCGCCTACTCCCCCTTTCTTTTTTGTCGGAAGGAAGCGGTGGGGTGGGCGGGCGGGCGTTTGTAGAACACGCCCACTCCCCCTTTCTTTTTTATCGGAAGGAAGCGGTGGGGTGGGAGGGCGTTTGTAGAAGGCGCCTACACCCCATTTCATTTTTATCGGAAGGAAGTGGTGGGGTGGGAGGGGGTTTGTAGAACGCGCCTACTCCCCCTTTATTTTTTATCGCAAGGAAGTGGTGGGGTGGGCGGGCGTTTGTAGAACGCGCCTGTTTCCCATTTTATCAGACCCATGGTTTTTTGTAGGTTTGTCGGCTGATTGGGTGCCTTTGGCATTCCCATAGCCTTTTGTAGATTTGTCAGCCGATTGGGCGCCTTTGGCGTTCCCGTGGCCTTTGTATACTTGTCAGCCGATTGGGTTCCTTTAGCGTTCCCGTGGCCTTTTGTAGATTTGTCAACCGACCGGGCGCCTTTGGTATTCCCGTAGCCTTTTGTAAATTTATCAGCCGATTGGGCGCCTTTGGCATTCCCATTGGCCTTTTGTAGACTTGTCAGCCGATTGGGTGCCTTTGGCGTTCCCGTGTCCTTTTGTAGATTTGTCAGCCGACCAGGCGCCTTTGGCATTCCCGTAGTCTTTTGTAAATTTATCAGCCGATTGGGCGCCTTTGGCATTCCCATGGCCTTTTGTAAATTTGTCAGCCGACCGGGCGCCTTTGGCATTCCCGTAGCCTTTTGTAAATTTGCCAGCCGATTGGGTGCCTTTGTTGTTCCCATGGCATTTTGTAGATTTGTCAGCCGACCGGGCGCCTTTGGAATTCTCGTAACCTTTTGTAAATTTTTCAGCCAATTGGGCGCCTTTGGCATTCCATGGCCTTTTGTAAATTTGTCAGCCGACCGGGCACCTTTGGCATTCCCGTAGCCTTTTGTAAATTTGCCAGTCGATTGGGCGTCTTTGGAATTCCCATGGCCTTTTGTAGATTTGTCAGACCGGGCGCCTTTGACATTCTCGTACCCTTTTGTACATTTGTCAGCCGATTGGGCGCCTTTGGCATTCCCATGGCCTTTTGTAGATTTTCACACCGTTGTTGACAACTTACTTTTTATTATTCAGGGCAGACGCTTATACATAGAGTGATTTATGCATAGAACTTCTTCAACCATTTGCCATTGATGGGCGTCTTGACTTTGGTTCCATTCATTCGCCTAAGCTTATAGTATCCGCTGTCCGCCACTTTTCTTATCTTGAATGGGTCTTCCCAGTTTGCGGCAAACTTTCCAGCGTTGGCATTCCTTTGTACATGTAGGGAAATTTTTAGGACCAAGTCATCTATCTTGAAAGCTCTCTCTTTCACGCTTTGGTTATAGTAATTAGTTGTGCGCTTCATGTAAGCTTTTGCGAATCGTTCCGCTCGTGCTCTTCTTTCTTCTATCGTATTTAAGTGAGCGAAACGACTTATTTCATTTGGTGTGGTATGGCTAGCCATTGCCACTCTTGCGGACGAAACTGCTATTTCCGCTGACAGTATTACATCTTCTCCATAGACTAGTGAATAGGGCGATGCTCCTGTGGAGTTGCGCTTCGAGATCCTATATGCCCATAACGCGAGTGGCAATTGTTCGTGCCACTCTATGTGATGATCGTGCACCGCCCTGCTCAAAATTCGGATGAGTATTTTATTCGTTGCTTTCGCTTGCCCGTTCCCCTGGGGGTAGTAGGGTTTGATGTGTGTAGTCTTATGTTATATTGGCGGAGCAGATCTATTACGTCCTTGTTGACGAACCTTGGCATTATATGCTCTAATTATCATAGGCGCGCCGAACCTGTAGATGATGTGCTCTTTGATGAATGCATCCACCGTTGCTTTGTCATAGTCTTTGAGGGGTATTGTCTCGACCCATTTTGATGCATACTCAGTAGCTGTTATTATGTCTTTGTGGCGCTTTGAATGCATCGGGTTGATTGGTCCTATAAGGTCCAATCCACAGCTATGGCTGACCATGGTGTTACTATGATGTGTAATTGAGTATGCGGCGCCCGAATCAGGGTCTCGTGCATCTGGCAGCTTAAGTATTTCCGGACGTGCTCTGCAATATCGCTATCCATTCGCATTCCCTGGTGTTCAGTGTCGTGTGACCGAGTCATTACTTCTATCGCTTCTTAGTCAGACAAGCACCGTAGCACAACATTACAGTAGCTTCTGCGATAAAGGATTCCCTCGTGCATGAAGAAACACGCTCCCTTCTTTTGGATCTTTAAGGCAGCCTGTCTTTCGTTGGGTAGCTTACCATGTTGGATGAAGTCTTTGTAAGGCTGTCTCCAATTCGTTCCCTCAACTGTACAGGCTTCTGTGGGTTGTGGTGGAGCTTGGAAATTAGCAAAGCCGTCTTGGAGGGCTCTTTGCTTATGTTCGACATGCTTGGCCAAGTATATTCCTAATCTCACGAAGTTTTAGAAAGATGAACGATGCCGGTTTGCCCGCATGTCTCCGCATGCAACTCTTGGAGTATTCTTTCTGCCTCCCTTTTATTTACACACCTTGCGAGGGATCCTCCGACGGCTCAATAATACAAGGCTCCTTGGATCATCACAAATGCTTCAAGGCCTGAGTGGGCATTACTCGGTCCTCATCCATACGGGTTAGGTCTTCAATATATACTCGCCTCCAATCATCCGCTTCTTCGAAGGATAGGTTTTCTTTCCAAGTGCTGGGAAACTCTTTCCTCCTCACCGTGACCGTTCCTTCCTCTTCACCATTTAGTTGCATCTTTCTCGCTAGCATTGCTAGAGCGTCTATATGTCGGTTTCCGCTTCTGCCCGTATGATCTAGTGTTGACCCCGTCTGGTTCATCAAACTTTGAGCCTCTGTTCGATAGGGCGTCAGGTGCGGTTCTTTGACGTGGAAGTCGATGTTTACTTGGTTCGTCACCAGCTTTGAGTCACCATTTACTTTTATGCTCCCTAAATTGAGCTCATTTGCCATCCTAAGCCCTAGAATTAGCGCTTCATATTCAGCAATATTATTACTGCATGGGAAATCCAATTTGAACGAATACGAGAGTAAGTCGCCTCGTGGGGCTTCGAACACTACTCATGATCCTCCAACGGTGCCATATGAAGATCTGTCAAAGAACATGGTCCAAGGCTTGTCAACATATGCGTCTGCTACCTCCCCAGGTATGTATTTGTGTACCTCATCATCTCATTCTCTTGGGAACATAGTTATTAGTCATCTATCTCCTGTCCCCTTTCTCCATTTGGTCGCCGGTATTTGAGCTCAAATTCTAACAACTGTAGCAACCATCGAGCAGTTCTTCCTGTTAGGACATGTTTGTACGCCAAGTATGCTATGGGATTCACCACTGTCACCACAACGGTCTCGTGCGTCAGGAGATACGGGCGTAGCTTCGTTGTCGCATATATGAAGGCCAGGCATGCTTGCTCTACGCGCGGATACCTCAATTCCGCATCTCGCAGGTTTCGACTGACGTAATAGATTGGTGATAACTCATTTCCTTCCATGTCTTGTGCAAGAACCACGCCTATCGCTGGAGAGTATTGTATTGATGTGAGGTTTACAATAATTGTGGTTAGCTAACCTAGGATTCCATGTTTTCTTAGGTTTTAGTATATGTGTTTATAGTGTTTATGTAACCCTAATTCTGGTACAAACTTGATGTGCAAGCAACTTAGGCAACAAGCCTTCCGGAAATTTCTAGAATCTTTCTTCACTGGGCTTGATTTACGGGCCTTCCGTGTATAAAATACACGGTACAAACATCGCCCCTATTAACCTCCAACTTGTTGGGGTTAAAATTTGTTTTTCTCTTTGCGTCGATCGTTGATGACGTAACTCGCCCCCAAGCAATTGTAGAGACATTACGAAGACGCCCCCAACCGTAATTACTCCGCAAAAAATAACAAAATAAAATAAAAAATGCTCACGTGCTAGGCGAGACTTTTTGCCACGTGGTGGACTTGTGATGCTCGAGAGCTAGTCAAGTCTTGAGTGAAATGTAATGTGCTTGCGGCTGGGGCAAGGCTTTTTGCTCGCAACGTAACAAAGATGTAGCGCTCGCTGCTCGGGCAGGTTGGATGTATTGCTTGTGTTGAGTACGAGTCTTTGGACCAATATCGGGCATTGGGCTCGTGGTCGAGACGAGACTTTGTGCTTGCCAAGGTGCAAGTATTTCATACTCGCGTGCAAGACGAGATTTTATGCTTGCCATAAAAACAAGACTTAGGTGCTCACGTGCAAGGTGAGGCTTTAGGTGCTTGCGATGTAATGCAAGGCTAAATATTGAAGGGTCTAAGCAATCCTCATATCCAACTCGATCATATCGCTATCAAGGAACCTCAAACTCGATCATTTTGCTGCTCCAAGTGCACATCAAAGTTTCTCGAACACTGTAATTTTTGCTTTCATGTTGTAGGGAATTGAAAGGCGATTCTAACGAGCCAAAAATCACTCAATTCGGACTGATAATGAAGAAGTTATCAACAAAACAAGATTTTAAAGAAGCGCGTGTTTCTGTTGCATACGTGGCAGTGTTGACTGTGCGCATCACGCTGACATGGCAGAGAAAAGCCGACGTGGGTTTGCTGACTGGATCAGGTTTGCTGATGTGGCACCCGTACAGTGCTGACGTGGTAATGGCCTCGTGAACCATTTGTTGACTGGTCGCTGACGTGGCGGCCAGACTGACTGGACATTGCTAATGATGTGTCCGTGACGTGGCACAAGGTGACTTGACAGCTTTTTCTGAGGTGGACCCACATGGCGCTGAGAAGCACTGGATCGCTGGTGTACCCGTGGCTGGACTAATCCTATGGATCATATCCGGTTGGTCTGACGGATGTGATTGGTGAAGCTAGTCTTTGGGAGGTCAACCTATATGGTTGCACACGATAGTTGCTTTGTCACTCTTTACGCAACACTAATGACTGTTACTCTTTTGTAACGCCTTAAAGATCTGATTCGCAATATTTATACTTCGATTTCGTAACGATTTTTCATATTTGCAACGGTTTATTTGCAAACCCTAAAACTTTTTTCTTTTGTGATTTTTGCTTGAAACCTCGTTCATGATTTTACCGGGACTTATCATCCTTTGGTAAAACACGATCGCTTTACCCGAATCCCCTTAGTCAGCGCCAATGTTTGTACCCAAAATAAATTCTAGGCACAAAACACGATTGATTTGATGATGATTATTTGAATTAGGGCTAGAATATGATAGAAAATAAATAAGAGAGACACGAATTTAACATGGTTCGGCAAGTTGTGCCTACATCCACGGAGGAATCCCATATGGAGAGTATTGTATTGATGTGAGGTTTACAATAATTGTGGTTAGCTAACCTAGGATTCCATGTCTTCTTAGGGTTTAGGATACATGTATTTATAATGTTTATGTAACCCTAATTCTGGTACAAACTTGATGTGCAAGCAACTTAGGCAACAAGCCTTCCGGAAACTTCTAAAATCTTCCTTCACGGGCTTGATTTACGGGCCTTCCGTGTATAAAATACACGGTACAAACAATCACTACATAGTCGAAATTTCCATATGGAGTTTGGAAAGCGGTCTTCTTGCGTCCGACGAATCCATCTTTATTTGATTGTATCCGCTGAAGCCATCCATGAAGGAGAATTGGCTCTTTGATGAGTGCCAAATAGTGCATATTTATACACCTTTTTATTGGCATTTTACTCATCTTTTGCGCTTAGAAATCAGATATTATCCCAGATTATGTGTTTTCTTTGTTTTCAAGAATAAATATTTGTATTAATTAATTTTGTGTTTTTAGGTAATAAATAAGGTTCGGAAACGGAGGAGCCAAAGAGCGAAGAATTGGAGTCGGCGTCCATGGAGCAGATAGCCCAAGCCCGCGCGAATCGATTGCAAACCAACAAGGAAGACATGGGCTAGAGCTATCCATGATCCGATCCGAGCCGTTTCATCTGAGCCGTTGAGATTTCTATCTCCCACATCCAACGGTCGCTTCCTCCACGCGCATCGAAGTTCGCTGCTCCGTGCAACGCCGAATCACTCAAATCACCCCAGCCGTTAAGATCTTCACTCGCCACATCCTACGCTCGCTCCGTCCTTCCCATCAACTCCCGATGCACCCGCTCAACACCACAATACCTATATACCCTACCCTTTAACCAAACCCTACTTCAATTTTCTCTTTCTTCCTCTCTTCCCCTCACCCGACGGGAGAGCAGAGCTCTGCTCTTCTTCACCTCCTCCCTCTCCCTGACAGAGCCACCTTCGCCACCACCCTATCTCCTGTCAACACCACCACCTCACCATCTCCATCATCACCTCTCCCGACATCGGCCAACAACTCCACCAGACCGCACCACTTCTCTAGGTTTAGTTTTCTCTCACTTAGCTTCTCCAACCCTAGAAGCTAACTTAGAAAAACTAAAACTAGGGTTTCACCAACTATGGAAGCATGGAGCGATTGTGAAGAGAGAGCGGATTGAGCGACATGGGTGAGAGATTTTTAATTTAATTTTTATTTTTTGGGTTTGAGGTTTTTGGGAATTTCTTGCATGTATAAATAGAATTGAGGGGTGTGCGAAAAACCGGATGCCTGGGCTAGCCAGAGCACCATTTTAGTGTAATTTGTAGTTTGTTTGTTAATTATGTTCTAATTATATTAACTAGGGTGTTTGATGAAACCCATAATCATATGTTGAAGTAAATCATATTCCAAATTTGTGTTCTTGCTGTTATGAATTGATTTGAGTGATTGTATGCTGTATTGATCAAACAAACTTGTGATAGTTTGTACTGTAAAAAGACAAGCTATGCTAGGAGTGAGTTAGTGAAGTCAGCTAAATTGCTTTAGGAGTAATTAGTTAGCTAACGAACCAAATAAGCTTGTGATAGTTTGTACTGTGAAAAGACAAGCTATACTAGGAGTAAATTAGGAGAGTTTGCTAAGGAATTTCTCTACCTGAGGCCTTCAAAGGGAGGCACAAGACATGAATGGAGTGTGTTTTTAGCATAGGGTTATGAGGTGAAGTCTAACAACCCTGGTAGCTTCCTATTAGTTATAACTTATTTTTCTGCCTTAGCTTAGAGTCACCATTTCAACCTCAGTCGCTTCGACAACAAACCTACTTCTGTGTTAGACATCCTTCGAATTCAGTTTAGCAAGCCTTAGATCACACACAGCACCACAAGTCTCTGTGGTTCGACCCGTACTTGCCACGCCTCCAACAGGCGATGTGCAATTGCGGTTTAACAAGTAGGCCATAAAATAAACATCTTTCCCGGGCCTACCAAGTTTTTTTTTTAGCGCATGCTTATAGGGGACTTGGCGTGTCTTTGAGTCGATTCTTGCTTGCTTGCTTTACTGATTTTCATCCCACCATTGTACATATTGGCTTGCACTCTTTATATCATTGTAGTATAACTTAGATAAAAGCATCTTTAGTTATAATTCAGTTGTAGTTGCATCTTTAAGCTGTCTTTCAAGTAAGTTACTTGCATCAGTGCCTTATAATGTGGTTGTTATTTTTGTTAGCCTAATTCTTCATCCAGCTGTGCATTATCTAGTTAGTACTTTGCCTTGTAACTTAGCTACAATATTCACTAGCCCTGTAACTTGTAGCTCAACTGGAGCTTTGTCATTAGTTTACAAGGAGACTAAGCAGCCCTGTATCTTAGTGTCACTTGTAACTCTTGATCCCTTTCAGTCTAAGTAACTCTCGGTTCATAATCTGTTAGTATAAGCTGTGCAAATGCCGAGAACTGAACTTCTTTGTTGAGCTAGCGTTACTTGTCTTCTTTGCTTCACATGCAAGCCAACCCAAGGAAGACAAGAAAAAGGTGCGTAACTTTGAGTTCACAAAGCTCCGAGCAAACCGCAATTCGGGTAAGTGGCTCCATGATAAGTGAATACACCTAAGTTGTATGAGCATGACACCTGTAAACCATGTTAGGGTAGCATCTATACAGTTGTATGAGTATGAACAAGTTGTATGTATCATCATTGCATTCTTTGAGCATCTCGTATATACACAAGTATCACATTTGCATGCTAAAAACCTTTGCTAGGAAGTGCTCAACCACCGAAGTCCACTCGGCTTGTATGTTACCGTGAACCCTTGAGTTGTAGTTGAGCCGTGAGTTGTGCTATAACCCTCCACCCACTGGGCCGTGAAGTCTTGGCCAAGTGAAGTCAATGTGATAGTTGATATCAACTAATACTGATTGACTACGAGCATAGCCTAACGTGCATAACATCAGAAATATTGACCTCCAGCCCTTGTAGCTGTGAGGTTGATCTTGAATAGCTAAGCTAGCTGCAAGCCAAGTTGACATCAACTGACATCAGCTGAGTGATTTGACCTCACAGATCACCTTGCTAACCCTTGTGAGCCATCTACCACCTTGCTAGCCCCTGAAGCTGCAAGTGTGAGTTACAGATACCCAAGTCTGCTGCATAAATCCTACATATAGCCAACCTGTGCATAAGCTATCTGAGATGTGCTGTTTGTATAAATTGTTGTGCAATCTAAGCCTTGTGCACAGCTCCAACTCCCTGAAGTCTGTGTGTTTGAGTGATCTGTGCTCTGTGAACTCTTGGCCTCTACATGTGCTCAGCTCCAGCCCACAAGAAGGCACATAAGTGTGAGCCGCAACCCAGATAACCCAGACATCTGCAAACCCCAGTTGCATAAACTTGTCACTGATCCTCTTGAGCCATCTACTCATCTGTGTGACCTGAGCATATTGTATTGTTCATGTGCTGATTCAACCACATCTATGAAACCCTGTCACTCATTTGCATAATCTCTAAAAAAATCTGTTTGCTTTATTGCATCTCATGAACAAGTTGATAATATGTGCTTCTTTGGTAATTTGTGTGTGAGCTATATTGCTCTCTCTTCGTTCGCACACACAAACCGTGTCTTGAGCATAATCCATCTGCGCACAACCACTAGGGTGATTCAATTTGTGTGAATTTGTGTTTTTGTCTTTGTTTTGCTCTGTGTATAAGCTTGAGTTACACTCAAACCCGTGTTGTACTCAATCGCAATCATGCCCTCCGAGCTAGGCACAAATCTTGCATCATCTTGCCAATACCTGCACCAAAGCAACTGAACACAAGGCACGTGCAGGTGAACTAAACCCAACCACCTCTTGGCTATGCACATAAACACAGGCCTAAAACCTCAAAAATCACTGGGCTCTCGCTCCTTTGCAATCAAAGTCAGGTGAGCATAATTGAAACCCACGGTTCCACCATGGCTGTACTTTCCCAACAAAACCAAATAAGCCCACAAATACCAAAACAAGGAGCCCACATAAGCCGAGTTGTTGGTTGGAACCCGATTCCACTAGGCTTTTCACAAAATCATTTCCACTAGGCTTTGCTAATCGAACTGGTCATTTAACATCCCAAACTATTTGGGTCAAAGCCTTTCTTTGCATAGCCTGAAGCCCACACAACTGGGCTCTGCTCATAACCAAACTGAAGCCCAATCACTGGTCTCTGCTTCAGCCCACACCCTCTAGGCCTTGCATAACTTCTGGGTTGTACAAATACCAAAACAAGGAGCCCACATAAGCTGAGCTGTTGGGCTACTTACAAACCTGAGGCCTGCTGTGCAACAACCCAAATCCCACATAAACCAAATCCACATAAACCAAACTAAACCCAATAAACCAAACAGAGCCCACAACAACTGGGCTTTTGCATAACCTTTGGGGCATGGCATTTGCATTACTTGGGCTTAGCTTCCCTGTTTTGGAGACTTCATTGGTCATTCATGCTTTATGTGTGCTAGGCTATTTGAGTTGCTAGACCATGTCAGGATTTTGGTCTGCGACTGGGGATGGAAACAAATCCATTAGAGAGCTTGCTTACGGGCATGCTTCACAGTATGAACTCCCCACATACCATAGTGATTTTAGGGAATATTATGAGCCTTCTCAGGGCCCTGACTCCACATACCCTAATCATTATGAGCACATGTATCATCCACCACATGTTGAAAATGAACACTTTTCTCATACCCAGTCATCACTTTTAGATCAGTTAGAAGCTCAAGTATCTGCTTTAGAAAGGCAATTACATGAGCAATCTGTCGAGTCTAATCCCCCGAGGCACTATAAAATGTATGCTTGTACCTTATGTGGTAGCTTAGACCACCCCGCTCGAGAATCTGCTACATTTTGCATGAGTTTAGGCGATCTAGGGAAAGTCATGACAACCATACACACATGCATCATCCATCACAGTGGGAAGTTGAACAATGTTATACTCCCCCAAATCCTTGTATGCAATCACTAATGGAAGAGCTCATAGAGCAAAAAAATGATATACTTGGATGGAAAGCATTGCACGAGCATCCCTTCTCTAGTGAACCTTTTGCACAATCATACACTGAATATGAACCTAATCTAGAGGTAGATGAGTGCACTGGAAATGCTCAAATTTTGAATGGGGAGATAAATTTTTGTTATGATGATGATGATGATGATGATGAACATGATATGTTAGAAGAACATGTATATCTTGAAAATATGATGGAATCTTTTGGTTCGAGACGTTAGGCGTCTCTTACAGAACCCTATGAATGATACTTCTTCTAACATTCATACATGTGATATTAACTCTGAGCTTGGGTTTGTGAAATTCTTTAGTGAATGTGAGCATGCTACACAACTTGTTTGTGACTTAAGAAAGGATGAATCTTCTGTTGACACTAATGTTCTTTTGGATCATGATATTATTTTTGTGTCGATTCCCACGCCCATGTCACAACATGTTACCTCCTCGATGATTATGACATGGAGATTGATGAATTGTTCTATGCAGGTGAGCATGATTTACCTTCTTCTGACTTTAGGAAAGTATGTGATGGTGCAAATGATTTTATACATGAAAACAACTTAGATGTACCTAGCCTCTCTCCTAAGTCACAAATTGAAACTCCTCCACCAAACCTAGGTGTAGTTTGTCACAAAATTGCAAAACCAACTTTTCTGATGCCTAATCTATGCCTAGAGCTCTATGCTTCCCAAGTCCTCTTGGACTATTTTGCATCAAAGTATAACACTTTTAGGGAGCCACAGTTGGAATGTGTATATGCGTCATTATTAGCAAAACTCATTTTGAGTTAGACCTTGTGCATGATGTACCTTTAAATTTGCAAGATTTTGTGCTCAAAAACACACCTGTTGACAAGTTTAGGTTTGGGGGAAACTCATTCACATATGCAGTCTTACTTGCACTCTCATATTATATTTGTGTAAGACTGTTGATGTTTGTACATTTTGTCTTTTGGGTTGATCCTCAACTCTTTAGACTGTTGGTATATGGTGAATTTTCATTGTATATAATCCAGTAGGACTTGTTAAATTTTCTTTTCTTGAATCGGTTGAGTTTTCTTGTACATATTTTGTGCTAATCCGATATGATCTCCACTGAGAATGTTGGATTCTAGCCTTGACAAATGAAGCTCTAACCGAGCTCCATGACATCCATTAATCTCTTCCCTTTTCTCTTTCAAGGCATAGCTCTCATGATATGTGACTGTTTAAAATTTTATCATCTGTTGACACATTGAGGACAATGTTTGATTTAGGTTTGGGGGTGCATTTGCATTTAGAGTTTTTAGTCTTTCTTTTATTAAAAAAAAAAAAAAAAAAAAAAAAAAAAAAAAAATTTTTTTGTAAATAAAACCTCCAACTTTTAGAGATTTTAGAGTCACTAGCATGCTTCTAGCTATGTTTACATAGAGAGTCGACCGAAATAACGAACTTGGAAGTGCTTGAACGCAATCGGGTTTCTTAGTTGATTAGAGCGTTAAAATTGGATTAACCATACCGGAGAGCGAATTAGGTGATGTTTAGATATTCGGTAGTAGAATTGTGATCACCCATAGTGGAGACTACCCATTTTACATCAAGTGAGGCACCAACCTTCAATTTTTGCAACTTTCTAGAAAAGTCATGTTGAGTGTGTGTCACCGTACGTCAATTCCGGGTAGAATGGTGAGCTACCAAACTTCGCACCAATTTCAAAGACTACTTTTGATCTCTTAAGTGCTAGTTTTTGTCAATCATGAGGGTGACGTTTAAAGATGAAAACTTCTTCTAAATACCGATTTGCAGTTAGCATCACTCTCTCCCTCTCAATCAACAGACCCATAGAAACACATCATCGTCAGCAAGCGGAGCAACATCAGAATATTTGAAGAAAAGTTGATATAGTCCAAGGTTACATACAACAAAGAAAATAGGATGAGAATTAATGAAATTTATAAAATCAAGACAATACAAGTTATGGAAATTGAGTGATAAAGTCCTTTGTCCATGGAGTAGTTGTTTCATTATTTGTATTTTTATTTTCACTTAGCAAAAAAAAAAAATCAAAAAAAAAAAAAAAAAAAAGAATCAAAAAAAAAAAAATATTGTAGTTTTTTCTTAGCTTTGATACCACCATGGTAAAGAAGAATTGAAAAAGAAAAATCCAAACAACAAGGAAATTGAGTAGAAAAGTTAAAAATTGTCAAGTTTTGTGAAGTTTAGAAGTCCGTCATCAACAATTGAAGACCGAAGACCGAAGATTGAAGACGTTTCTATGGTTCCTATGAGAGAGTGATATTAATCGCCGATCGGGTGAGAAGTAAGTGAGTACTCCCATCCTTGCTAATGGTTGATTTCCTTTCTTAGAGATCATCAGAAACAGATTCTTTTTGTCCACACTTCTGTGGAGTCTCCGTAAATTATTTCGGAAGGTTATCCTTCTTACCTACAACGTGTGCGGGATTTCTCTCTTTATTCCTGCCTGCACACATGAGAGACTAAAAGCGATATTTTGAGTGCAATTATCATAAAACCCTAATGGTGAGGCAGAAGTCGAGGCTTATGATCACAATCGAATCCGAATTCTTTCATATGGTATGGTTACTTCTCGCTCAGCACTTACGGATGAGAATGCGTTCTTTGGTAGTTCTAACTTCTGTTACTAGCATGCAGAAACTCTATGTCCTCATAGATCCTTAGAGGCTTGAGACTCTTTTACACTCTGAAGTTGGAGAAGTTTTTGTGGGTACACCTCTTGTAAACCCTCACGAGACTACAACTCGTCCACTAGGGACACCTAGGGGTTTAAAGGCTTAGTGCATATGCTAAATGCATTCGAGAGACTGCGACAGGGGGTATAGTTAGGATTTCTTCATTTCTGTTTCACTTGAGGACAAGTAAAATTCAGGTTTGGGGGTATTTGATGAGTGCCAAATAGTGCATATTTATACACCTTTTTATTGGCATTTTACTCATCTTTTGCGCTTAGAAATCAGATATTATCCCAGATTATGTGTTTTCTTTGTTTTCAAGAATAAATATTTGTATTAATTAATTTTGTATTTTTAGGTAATAAATAAGGTTCGGAGAAACTGAGGAGCCAAAGAGCGAAGAATTGGAGTCGAGCATCCATGGAGCAGATAGCCCAAGCCCGCGCGCGAATCAGTTGCAAACCAACAAGGAAGACATGGGCTAGAGCTATCCATGATCCGGATCCGAGCCCGTTTCATCCTGAGCCGTTGAGATTTCTATCTCCCACATCCAACGGTCGCTTCCTCCACGCGCATCGAAGTTCGCTGCTCCCGTGCAACGCCAGATCACTCCAAATCACCCTGAGCCGTTAAGATCTTCACTCGCCACATCCTACGCTCGCTCCGTCCTTCCCATCAACTCCCCGATGCACCCGCTCAACACCACAATACCTATATACTCTACCCTTTAACCAAACCCTACTTCATTTTCTCTTCTTCCTCTCTTCCCCTCACCCGACAGAGCAGAGCTCGCTCTTCTTCACCTCCTCCCTCTCCCCGACAGTGAGCCACCTTCGCCACCACCTTATCTCCCTGTCAACACCACCACCTCACCATCTCCATCATCACCTCTCCCGACATCAGCCAACAACTCCAGCAGCTCGCACCACTTCTCTAGGTTTAGTTTTCTCTCACTTAGCTTCTCCAACCCTAGAAGCTAACTTAGAGAAAACTAAAACTAGGGTTTCACCAACTATGGAAGCATGGAGCGATTGACAGAAGAGAGAGCGGATTGAGCGACGTGGGTGAGAGATTTTAATTTAATTTTTATTTTTAGGGTTTGAGGTTTTTGGGAATTTCTTGCATGTATAAATAGAATTGAGGGGTGTGCGAAAAACCGGATGCCTGGGCTAGCCAGAGCACCATTTTAGTGTAATTTGTAGTTTGTTTGTTAATTATGTTCTAATTATATTAACTAGGGTGTTTGATGAAACCCATAATCATATGTTGAAGTAAATCATATTCCAAATTTGTGTTCTTGCTGTTATGAATTGATTTGAGTGATTGTATGCTGTATTGATCAAACAAACTTGTGATAGTTTGTACTGTAAAAAGACAAGCTATGCTAGGAGTGAGTTAGTGAAGTCAGCTAAATTGCTTTAGGAGTAATTAGTTAGCTAACGAACCAAATAAGCTTGTGATAGTTTGTCTTGTGAAAAGACAAGCTATACTAGGAGTAAATTAGGAGAGTTTGCTAAGGAATTTCTCTACACGAGGCCTTCAAAGGGAGGCACAAGACATGAATGGAGTGTGTTTTTAGCATAGGGTTATGAGGTGAAGTCTAACAACCCTGGTAGCTTCCTATTAGTTATAACTTATTTTTCTGCCTTAGCTTAGAGTCACCATTTCAACCTCAGTCGCTTCGACAACAAACCTACTTCTGTGTTACACATCCTTCGAATTCAGTTTAGCAAGCCTTAGATAACACACAACACCACAAGTCTCTGTGGTTCGACCCGTACTTGCCACGCCTCCAACAGGCGCCGTGCACTTGCGTTTTAACAAGTAGGCCATAAAATAAACATCTTTCCAGGCCCACCACTCTTACTTCCCGCCGCGTCTAGCGTCATATCGATATTGGGCAGTGGGAAATCATCCTTTGGGCATGCCCGATTTAGGTCTCTGTAGTCCATGCAGCACCTGATCTTTCTATTCTTTTTCACCACGGGCACGATGTTATCTAGCCATGTCGGGTGATGGATAGTCTTGATGAACTTGGCCTTAAGCAACCGTTCTACTTCTTCCTTTATCGCAATAGTTGTGGCTCTATGGAACTCCCTGCTCCTTTGATTTACCGGCTTGAACTCGGGTGAAACTCCAAGATTGTGGGCCACCAGATCGCTGTCTATACCTGGCATCTCGTCATAATCGAAGGCGAAGACATCCTTGTAATCTTTAAGTGGCGTGATCAACGCTTCTCTCTCTTCTTCATCCAAGTTATTTCTTATCATGATGGGGCACCTGTCCTCCTGCGTTCCTACGTTGATTTCCTCCATACCATCCATAGTGTGGTCTTCAGGTGCTTGTTCTTCCGTAGCTCTAGGGGTCGCGTCTATGAGTTGATCTCGTAGGTCGTCGTCATCAATTTTGGTGTAAGGTATCTCGGCTAAGCTATGCATGGGTTCCTCAGAAGGGAGTCTCCACTTTGCTTATCGACTCGTTAGCGGAGTCATGTACTTCGCGGCTAATTGCTATAAGCGGTATACGTGCTTTCCGTCCGGCTTACGTTGGAATCTGGTTGCTCTTCTTGCTTCCTTTTCCTCTCAGTAGGGAATGTCATCCTAGATGGGCTAAACACAGACTTGGTCGGCTTTGCTGTTCCTTCCTCTCCCCATTTGGGGAGCGGGGTGAGTTGCACTTCAGGTATTTCTTCCGTCTCCTTCGGTTCATCGTAGAAGATTGCGTCTGCCATGTACGCTTCCTCTGGTTCGAAAGGGTTACGCGTGGAAGGGATCCGATATTGCTTGCCCCTATATTGGTCTTGACACATTGGTGATATGTCGACGCCACCACCTTATGATTGAGTAGCCATCCCCTTCCTAGTAGTACATGAAATATGGTGTCATCTTCCAGCACGTAAAATGGTGTAAGTGCTCGGATATGTCCGACTCTCATGACTAGGTTGACAATTCTGATGGTTGTTTGGGTATGACCTCCAAACCCCTTTACTGTTGTATTCCGCATCCCGATTGCAGACCATTGTACTCCTAGGACGTCTAGCGTGTGCATGGGAATTAGATTCAGGGACGTGCCTCCATGTACGAAAGCTCTCTTTAGTGGTTGTTTTTTAATGTGAACCGTTAAGTACATGGGCATAAGGTGCTCCCCTGGATAACAAATGTCTTCGTCTATAAACACAATCGCCTCTTTGGGGAGGGGATCATAGGGATTTCCTGCCGTGATAGCTGCTATAGCGTTGGACGCTTCTTTGATCTAGTTTTCGCTGAAGCCGAAGGAATCAAAGAACTGTTGGGCTAACACCGTTTGGGCGAACTTACTAGCCATGCCGTCTATATTTGTGAATGCAAGGTTCTCCATCTCGACTTCGCATGCCTCTTCCTCATTGTCATCCCAAGGTCTCAAAACATCTCCGCTTGGGTCATGGGAGAGCATCATAACGTAATGATGGGTCGCCTTACCGTCTTAGGGCTTGTTCATTTCGATTTCACCTATCCATCTTTTTCTAGAACATTCTCCGAATATTATAGCAATCGACCGTGGGATGTTGTATCCTTCTGTTGATGTTGGATTTTCGACAAATGTCAAAATCATAAAATCATGATATTGCATGTTTCTAACCCGGATTCAGGAACGCATGTGGTGATTCATATTTTACGATTCGTGAACCGTTTCACGATCTCTGATCGAGTTCATGTCAGATCCATGATGAATATGTTTCTCGCAAGGCCTCCCACCAGTTGAGCGTTCGATGCTACGCATTTCATCATGCCCTCTATTTAGAATAACATGATTGGGAGGTCCTCCTACATAATTGTTTGTTGAGAGGGCTTAACGCCTTCAGGACGTCGGCGGTACTCGTTGTTCCCTAACTACATAGAGAAACCCCCCTCTGCATAGAAGAACGATTGGGTGGTCCTCCTACATAATTGTTTGTTGAGAGGGCTTAATGCCTTAAGGACATCGTCGACACTCACTGTTCCCTGACTATGTAGAGAGACTGTGTATAGATTCAAGCGGCTCTCCTACATAATTGTTTGTTGAAAGAGCTAAACGCCTTCAGGACGTCAACAACGCTGCACGTTGTTCCCTGACTATGCACCTTTCAGAATGAGTATGATGCTTCAACTATCTCATATCTCGATTCTATAATAGATTAATTATACCTTGACATTCACCACTAAATTCCTTGAAAATAATCTATTTTATCTCATTACTCCGTTCCCTGAATTCCCCGGTTGAATTCATGGATTAGTAATAGATAACCATTTTAGCTCATTACTCCGTTCCCTGAATTCCCCAGCTGAATTCATGGATTAGTAATAGATAACCATTTTATTATCTCATTACTTCGTTCCTTAAATTCCCGACTAGAATTCATGGATTAGTAATAGATACTCAATTAATTTTATTATTATGTTTCATGAATCATTCTCTGCTGAATTTCATGAATTAGTAATAATTACTCAACAATCGGGCATCTGGACTATCACCGAGTAAGCCCCAATAAAATGGTGCAAATGTACTCAACAATGATGCACGAACGAGCACCCAAATGCGCAAACGAGCATTCAGACAAACGAGGAATCCTACGAAAAATAGGAGAGATAAAATAATATTAAAAAAATAATAAAAGACGCGCCTAGGGGACCGGGCCCACCGGCCGGCCGGTCCCCCACGCCTCTTCCCTTTATTTTTCTTATTTTCATGAACTCATGAAAACTCCTTCATCCGAGAAACTTTCCTTGTTTGAGCAAAACTCACGGTTTCTCCATATTTTCACGGTTTCATGAAAAATAATAAAATAAGGAAAGGTGTTGTGGGACCGGGCTACCTAGCCGGCCGACCATGCCCTAGCCGTGGCCGGTCCCACACCTTGCAATCCCTTGTTTCCATAATTATTATTTCTCTCATTTCATGAAACTCCTTCGTTTGAGCAAAAAAACCTGGTGTCTTCATATTTTCTCAAATATTGCTCAAACCATGAAAGAGCCAAAAAGTCAAATGGTCACATGAACGACTAGGCTATTCATGAAAAATATTAAATTATTATTATTATTTTAATATTCTCAAAATATTGATCGAACGAGCAAAGTCCTACTTGCTCATTCGAGCAAAATCAAGAATTTCAGTCAAAGATCAAACTCTTCTGAAAATCCAAAATATTGCTCAAACGCACACCAGAAAATACCAAAACTCTCGGGATTGAGACTTGGACGTTATGGTGACACTGGCATGCTTCCTTGGCCGACCAAGGCCGGCCCTAAGGCTTGCAAGTAGCCGGTCCCACACATATTTATGATTTTGACCTAATTTGCTCAATTGCTCATATTGGGTCCAAACTCTTTCCAACCAACTTGGAATTTGCTCGAACAACCATCAGCTGGTCCCACAACCACCAAGGGATGGTTCTATGCTCCCTTGGCCGGTCCCTCACTTCTCCATAATTAGGTTTTATCATCTAACGCTCGCACGAGCATTCTTTTAATGAATGATCAACACTAGCATTTGATCATTCTTTCACTAACCGGTCAACTAAGGACCCTAGTGCACGCTCACTCGAGCACTTGGGCATCACATGATCGTCCATTATCCCATGTGGTCGGTCCCTCCCTCACTCATGGCCTATTTTCAGCAATTCATCAATTAACGAACAATCAATAAAAAATTAGGGTTTCGAACAAACGCCCCACAAATCATCATTCTGAGCAAGTTCAAACACTAATAAATTTATGTTCATCCAGCAATCAACATCTGGATTAATTATATAATATTTGGTAGTCTACCAATATTTTAATTAATATTTTATTGGGTACCAATAAATAATTCGTCAAATTGAGCAATACTTGCTCAGTTGCTTGAATATTGATCCAACTATCAGTATTCAGTAATTTATCGATATTCAGTCGAATTGAGCAATACTTGCTCAGTTGCTCGAATATTGATCCAACTATCAATATTCAGTAATTCGTCGAATCGAGCAATACTTGCTCAGTTGCTCGAATTTACAATATTTGCTCAGACGAGCAATATCTAAGAACTGTATGTCTAACATGTTCAATACATGAATCATTGAGCATTCGTCACTCATGCTCGATTCAACAAAACTTAGACTCACTGTCTAATAAGTCAACGACTGACTAATCAAATACACGTCTGCTTTGCAGACTCCATGTTCGTGAGACATCAATCACGTCACATGGGGGATATCAGTTAGGGTTTTGGTCTGGCGGCCTACAACACGTGTGTTCATCCACGATGAGAAACATGAGTAAGTCGTGCAAGCGGTTGGGGGAGTTAGCAAAGTAGTAGGTGGACGATCAACCAAGTCTCCGCACGACATGGAACTGATTTTACCACCCACTTTCCCACTCTTTCACTCAAGAAACCGTCACACTTACTGGGATCAAGGTGTTCACTATTCTGAGAATATAAATAAGTTCTGAATTGATGACTGAGAGGAACAATCGTCTACACATAATTTCTCTCGATCAAACTTATTTACTCATACTTGCAGAAACCTTCAACGCATCTACAATCCTTGATCATCATTGATCCCACAATTCTCAGCTTCCCTCCTACAGATCAACCCATCTCCCTCTTTGTGACCGAATTGACTCAGGAACGACCATTGACTTGGTGGTTTAGGCCAGAGTTCTACAGATTGATCTCTCGAACTCAAAGCACTCCCGTGCAGTGTATCTGTGTGAGGTTAAGTAGTTTGCTCGGTTGAGGAGTCTCGCCCGGACTGTCATCTCTTCACTTTCCTAAAAACCAGCAAATCGTTTTCCCTCATCTACAACTTTGGTAGAAATGACAGTACCTGACATCATTTTTGTCAATGGCGCTGGGGTCCATTTTTGTTAGAGGCAGTTGGGTTTCTTTGTTTGCTATCCATTGTTCCAATAGACCCACGATTTGTTCTTTGCTGCAAGGTAAGGGTGGAGGGAGCGCTTTTGTGCTCCATCCTTCTCGGTTATTGCTAGCGCGGATATTCCTAGGCATGGTTCATACAGTCTTTACTGTATTGAGACAGGCGTAGTCCGAGTTGTGCTCTTCGACGCAGTCGGCGATTATTGCCGCCGCTTCCTCTAGCTCGACGAAGGTCGGGAAGCGAAAGTTAACCAGGATTTTCTTGAAGGACAAAGTCATTCCGCGTACACAGATTTCCACTAGTGCTTCTTCCTTGACGTCCTCGTGACAATCCAAAGTGAGAAGGCGGAACCTGGCGATGTATTTTCCTATCTCCTCACCTAAGCGCTGGTTGCATTTGCTCGAGTCTATAGTTGTAACCTTTCTTTTTTTGCTGAATAAAACTTTCTAAGGAAGAGGGTGGACATGGTTGACCACGAGCTAATGCTTCTTGACTTTAGGTTTTCATACCAGGTAAATACTGTATCGGTCAGCGACTTCGGGAATTCCCTCAGGCATAGCTTTCCATTAGTGGCATGATCGTTCATAGTAGATAGAAATCGACTAAGGTGTTCCCCGCGGGTTTCCTTGACCATTGTAGACCTTGAATTTTGGCGAGGTATAGTCCTCAGGGTACTGGTATTCTATGACTTCGGAGGAGTATGGGCTAGCCATGAAGTCGTAGTTGTCTTGATTTATAACTTTGTATTTCGTTTCTAAGTACTTGGCCATCGCCTCTTGTGTCATAGCTGTAAGTTCTTCTTCTTTATCCTCTATCTCTTCCGTTGCTCCTTTGGTGTTTTGTTCGGCACTGGCGACTTTCAGAAGTTCTCTCAGTTCTTGTTCTCTGCGGACATGCTCCTCTAGCTCCTTCCGCATCTCTCTCAGAGAAGGTTGTATGGATGGAGAGTTCTCGACTTCCTGTTGTTTGTTCTTCTCATGCGGAGCATCTGGTTTTTTTACTTGCTGATTGGGTCG